>JAANHX010000609.1:0-362290 GCA_011320135.1 Phytophthora betacei
TGGAGCAGAAGCGAATGCAGATGCTGGCAGTGGAACCCGGACGGATCGACACGTAAAGAATGATCCTGGGTCGACGAAATCTGCTTCGAAAGGCGCGTTCAGTGGAGCGAATCGCCCTGTACGAAGAGGATCGAGAGGTACTAATCTTTCCGAGTTGGGGTCGTCGTCGTCTTCATCTTCGCTGACAGGGTTGGCAGTAACTACAGCTCCTGCATTGCGAAGAAACACAAGCGACGCAGACCCGGGTCGTATCCACAGTTCGTGGAAGAAGCGATTGGAGTGTGCTTGGGGGCCTCGCTTTCTATTTCCTGGCAACACTGAGCGATGGGCAACGAGTTTGACAGGCCAGCCGCGGACATTTGATCGAGCTCGAGGAAGACGAAGACCACCCCAAGAAGAATCGAACTCCCCTTGCATTCTATTGTGCAGCTCTGGAAAAGCGATGGGAAGTATTCGAGACGCAATCAACTAGCCACACAGTGGGCATGAACCTGCTGGAGAAGCTCGCGTCGATGCGTGCGGACGAAGAAATGGAGGAGCCCGTCGCGAAGGATGTTGTGATGCATTTAGTGGAGAGCGGACATCTCTTGCTGCATCAACGATTCCGAGCTGCGTTTGTGGAGCGATGGGTAGCAGCAGAGGTGATTGGATTGTCTGACGGCGACGAGAACGGGATCGTCAGTGGGCGTTTACGTGCTCTACAGTCGTGCATGGATCTGGTTCATTTGCTCAGCTACAAGCGCGAGTTCGTGTTTGATCAAGACGAATGCTCAGTGGCCAAGCTGTACACCGAGCACACTGTACTCAGCATGGACGCCGGTACAGGAGCTGACGTTCGTGGTATCAAGCAGCAGGTGGCTGCGAATTTGGAGCCACTGCGTCTTGAAGTGGCGAGTGAATTCTATAAAGAGTACGCAGTGCACTTACGTATGCTTGGCTTCCGACGTCTTCGGACACTAGCTACCAGCAGGAGCCATGCACGTGCCTTCCCTGGGGACCCCAGCGCAGCAAACGAGAGCGACATACCTGGCAAAGAAGGCTTCTCCGAGTACTTTACCACCCGGAAAGAGCTGCAGCGGAAGCGGCTGGGTGGACGAATAGCGCAAGCAATGACCCTCTCTCCATCGTGGTGCTTGAGGTGAAATGCGACAATCGAGGCGTGCTGCTGACTGCGGTACTTGTGAGTTTGCACGACTTGGAGCAGCAAGATCTGCGTTTCCAGAATCGTTTGGCTGCCAAGACTGGGAAGAAGACGACTGGAGTGTCTGGAGCAAGAGTGCAGAGTGTAGCGTCGTGGCTACGTGCTCAACTGCAGACCCAAGCTCTCATTTACGGGTTCACCATCCGCTACTTCCAGCAACATCTTCTGCAGTGGCTTGACGCGTCGCACGACTTCCACGACGCAGAGAATGGACACGGTCACAGTGTAGGCAAGCATCTTAGTGAGGATGACGCGCTTGTCGTGACCCCACCGCTGCCTTGGAAGAAAGCGTCCACGTTCCAGAATATCGTCAAGGGGCTTCAATGCTTCTTGCAAGCCTTCCCGGACCCGCCTGAGGAACCCAAGAAGTTCAGTACACCAGCCCCAACGTCGTCACCTGCCAGGTATCCCAGCAGCAAGAGCACGGCACTGACAAGGACGAACGATGTCAGGGCTACCTTGACACCTGCACCACGTAGCAGTGATGGCCATCGACCGCCTTCGCGAGCTGCAGCGAGATTTACTCGACGAGCTGCCAACAAACCGCATCCGCAGCTGGTACATCATTTGGGCCCAGCTCAAGCGAACACCGCGTCAACGTCTGCAGCACCTTTGTCGCTGCTCTGGCGCGACTGTGTGATCCGCATGGTGACAGTAAAGCTACAACCTGCGTCGCTGCAGTCCAACTGCTCGGAGCTGATCATGGTGCAGATCTTACTCCGATACATCGCATGTCATGGCTCACGCTACGAAGTGTTAGACTTACTGCAGTTTGGTACACCGGATGCAGTCGTGTGTCACTCGTCATCAGGAAGCTTCTTCCATCGACCTCCGTCCACGATAACTCCGTCGACACGTAAGGTGGAGCCGTTGGGCGGATACTCGCTGGTCCTCACAACGCAACCGCTGACACGCAAGCCTCTGGACAAGGACGCTGTACAGCTTCTGCTACTCAAGAGTACCCCTTCGGAACTAGGCGTGGGCAATGGTGTGCTACCGGTGGAGCGGGCTCTGCAGGAAGCTCAGCTCTTCACGCGAGAGTTGTTCCGCGTTGCTGCTCAACACTACGAACGTGATTTGCTGTGGTCTCGCCTGCTGTTTGATGACTCACGTGGCCCTGGTGCCGATGTGGCTCGCACGTTGGCGCTTCCGGCGGACTTGTTCCGTGTGGATGTGGGCCCACAGCAGCTTGAAGAGTGTCTCAAGCTGTCTATCTGTACGCCTTTGGAGGCGCTGGACCCGCGACTGGACGAGTTGCTGCGTGTATCTGGCGTGTGCTGGCAGGAGCTTGCTTTGCGGCTTCGAGATATCTACGCAGACCAGCTACGGGAGTTCCAGTTCCAAGAGGAAGACGAGAACAGCAGCCACTTGTTACTACTATGCCCCGACACGTTTGATCTCATCATCCACTTGACGTTCATCACGCCCAGGGACCCGGTGACACCCGCAGAACAGGGAGAGACCAGTGTCAGTGGCGTCGACAGCAACGATGGCTCCAGTCAGAGCGTCTGTGGTAATGGCAGTCACAGTAGTAATATCAACGACCAGTTCAGCGAGGGCGGCTTTGAAGAAGAGGGCGAGGGCAACGTACGCGTAGAGATCTGCCGACGCGAGGAACCGACCAACAAACAGTTCACATTCGCACAGCGACGCTCCATCTCCGAGTTTGTCAACAGCATCGTGCACTGGCAGTGGCGAAGTCTCATTTACGACTGAAAAGCTGATTGTTACAGTGGTGGCATTTGTCTATGCTCGAGACGAAAAAGTGTTTTCTTTATTTTAGTATTGTCATGCTATCACGTAGTGCTACTTGTGGAACGTAGAAAATGTACTAATAAAAATAGAACAGTACTACAGCGTACTTCGAAGTAATACCGCTGGTACGGTACTTTGAAACAAGTATTTATAACTTTTAAAAATCTTTGATTTACTTGTACTGACTGAATGTTTTTAATGAATTAAAATAATATTATTAATCTAATAAAGGACATAGAAGCACTAGGGTAGCACTATACTACTTAGTAGCCTCCTTAAATTTAAAAATGAAAGCAAAAAATGAAAGCAAAAATGAGGAGCTGACTCATTTTTGGTCGACCCTAAAGTCTAGAATCTAGACATTGTTATAAAAAGATCAAATGCAGTAGTTTTTTTCGAGATCAGGACGAAGATGGCAACAACGCCAGGAGTGACCGAGGTGGCTATCACATTCCATAATGAGCAGTGGACGGCGGAGGTAGCGCGGCTGCTGCTGGAGGTGGACGAGGACTGGGTGGGATACCGTGACGATTTTTCTTGGAGCTGGAACGATGACACGTACACAGTGTACGCGGCTATCTGCGAAGAGCGCGGCTGGAAGTGCACCTCACTCGAGGCGAGTGTAGCTATGCTCCAAGCGTTACGCACAGGCGAAGTCAGTATGAAACTCAGCGACTCGACGCACAGCTCCGATGGCTACGCACAATGGTCGCTCACTGAGATGCGCGTGCTTGGGTCTCAGATGCGGGACATCGTCGACGGCAAGAGCCCAACAGTGCGCTGGTCGGCGCAACTCGCAGTCTTCGTGGAAGTCATGAAGGTCAGAGATAAAACGTACGCTTACCATGACCGCACGGTCGAGGACTACGCCTACCGTGCGGGGAAATTCATACCCGAAGCGATCCGGCTGCAAATCGATCCAAAACAGACGAATGGCAAGGTAACGCCAAAAGCCGTGAGGACAGCGAGGAGGACACGCAGAGCTTCATCTTCGGGGCCTATAAATCAGACGCGGCGGACTACAAGAAGCCAATCGATTGAGGGTTACGTAGACAGCGACGATGAGCCGCTTGCGCGCTTACGAAGACCCAGAACGAGGGCTACAGGAACTGCTGTGCGTTCTGCTACGACAATGCGTTCGGTTCAAGTTCTTAAGAGGCCAATCGACTCAGATGAAGACAGTTTGTATCATGACCCAACATCTGAAGACGAAGACTTGTTGTGGGCAGATGAGAGCTCTCAAAGTGTGTTGGAAGGTAGTGTACCTATCACTCAGGAAATAACGAGTCAAGGAGAGTTGCCGCCTGTTCGAGTGGCTGGCAACGAACAGTCGAGCACGCCAAGTCAGGATCTAGTGGATCAAGCGCAGCCCTCACCCCCTCAAGAAGATACGACTCGACAGCCTTCTCTTAAAGATGATAGACAGATTTTTTCCGCAACGAATCAAAGTCGAGATTCCCCTCGCGATGATTCTCCAGCTTCCAGCCACGTATCTCCTCGCGTAGGCGACCTAGTACCACCTCAGAGCGAACATGTTCAAGCGTCTCGGCGACCTTCCTTGCATCAGGATGAACCGGTACAGCAACGTCAAGACACTGCGGATCCGACTCAAGAAGGCCAATACGACGACACATCAACACGACGGCCACCTCGAAAGCACCAACGTGTCCACGGACCCGATGCAAATAGCCGCGTCCGCAACTCTAGAACGGACTCTCCACACCTGTTTCGAAGTCTCAATCCGTACGATCGACCAGCTAAACCGTGGGGAGAGTTCGTAGTGGAAGTGTTGCTGGCAGAGAGAACTGCACGCAACGAAGACGAGCTCGACTATGTGCGATTCGTGCGCGGCCTCTACGAGATCTGAGGCAGGGCTGTGCAGCGCTTTTAGTCGAACTGTCCAGACTCAACGTACGGACGACACGGATATACGACTTATCTGATGGTACACTGTACTGTACGCGCTCATTGCACCAGCAGTGAAGATGGTTACATGCATTCTCTTGTTTCTACAATTGGTGCTCTCCTTTGTTGCGTCTGCTACTGCCCGGTCGTCGGCTGTTGCCGGCCGATCGGTTGCTCCTGCTACTGGAGCTGCTACTGCTGGACTTGCTGCTTGATCCAGCGGATCTGGAGCTCGAGCTTGTAGCGGGTCTGGAGCTCCCTTCTCGTCGAGAGCTCGGGCCAGAGCTGGAGCTGGAGCTGGGTTGCTTGTTCTTCTCGGCGCGACGGCGAGCCTGTGCGCGTTTCTTTTTCTTCTCCTCTTCAGACATTTCGTACTTGTAGAACTCCTTCTCAGCCGACGGCAGATTGCCAGACGTCGGTGAGCTGGGCGAGTTGCCGCTTTTGAGCCCAGTGATGCGGTTCTTGGCTAGCACCAGCGCGCTCACGGCCTTGAGGCGGCCGGCGGATGCAACAGTTGCAGCGGTAGAGGCGGCCGTCGTGGCCTTCTCCTTACCAACGACGGCAGCCGACGAGGCCGCCTGGAAGGCCTGCGACGTCTTGACCTTCTCCCGCCCCACCGTCGCAGCTACTGTGGCGCTCTGAAACGTCGTAGAGCTCTTCATCTTGTCGCGGCCGACGGCGGCTGCCCCCGACGCGGCGGCGAACGCCTGCGTTCCCTTCTCCTTGCCAATTTCAGCGGCAGCTGCACCAGCAAAGTACAGCGTGTTGCCAGCACGGTTGGCCATGACCTTGAGGTTGTTCAGGTCCATCTTTAACAGAGGTAGAGAAGACCGAGATGTGGACTGACGTGTGCCAGTTCGAATATGATACAGATGCGGAGCTCTGCCGTTGTCAAAAACGCTCAAAGTCCGGGTGGCTTAGTGAAAACAAGTCAAATACGTTTTTGGTACAGTAGAGGCCTTGGCAGGCATACTGGATGTACCCGAAAAGGATTATGTACGTATTTTCACAGGTATATTGTGTCTAAGGGTTTGACATGGAGCTTTGATGTCGGCTTAAGAATGGTATTAGGCAAGAAGACTGTATCTCACAGTTGAAAAGTGAAAAGTAAGTGAGTGGCATTTGCCGTCAAGACGTCGGGTGTTGCATCGCGAAGGGTGCTGTTGATTTAGTAACTTGGTAAACTAGATAGGAGCATGTCCGCTCTGGTATTAATAGTTTCCTTTTCGGGGCGATGGATGGATAGCGGTGGCTAGAGCTCTTCTGATTTCTAAAAAGAACCCAAAAATCCGGCGTTGAAATGGCCACCTTCACAAGTTGTCGGACAGCATGTCACCGATAAGATAGCGCTGCCAGTAGTTGCTTCTGGATCGTTTGGTTAATTTCGTGGTTGGTCCGCAAAGTTGATCCGCAACAGCCATCTGCCTGCCACCACACTGTGGTCCACTGATGTTCTGGTCTAATCAGAGTTTGACTCAAACCCTGATCAAACTTTGAGCGTTGCGAGGACACCGATCCATGCAAAATTGCTTAGTATAAAGGCTTATTTCTTGCAAACAAAGGCAACAAGCAGTTCTGGCAAAGCGAAAAGCAGTTTTTTGATGTACTAGGTTTCAGCCCTACCCCCAATTGCTCTTTCGCACGTCAACTTCCCCCTTCAACCGACCGACCGGCAAAATGAGCACGCGGAGGTTCGTTGAACAGAGCGTCATAACTTCGCTCGTGCCGCTCCTCAAGCGTAACCTGGCCAAGCAACCTCCCCCGCGCCATGATGCGCCCTTCGTGGTGCGTTTAGCAGTCTCCTGAGCTGAGACCCGGGACCGTTTCCAAGTTTTTAATCTTTGGCATTTTTTTTCACAACAGCGTGCAAGTGTGGCCGCTGTATTCCGATGGAAGGAGAAGGAGCAGCGGTCGCTCGAACTGCTGTTTGTACGGCGTAGCGTGAATGAGAAGGACGCATGGAGCGGCCAGATCGCGTTCCCCGGCGGCCGTCGCCAGAAGAAGACCAAGATGGACCTCAACGCACTGGACGACGTTTCTGGCGAATGGACGGACTGGGAATCGCTTCGTGAGACGGCGCAACGCGAGACGATGGAGGAGGTCGGACTGGACCTCACGAATGAGTACGCGGCTACTGTTGCCTAGGCAGAAAAGGATGTTGCAACTGACTTTGCTGTTGCTTTGCTAGACATGTGCATTGGATCGGCCACTTGCCGCCAATTCAAACGCATCTTCGCTCACTGAGTGTCAGCACACAAGGTAACATAAAATGCTTTTTTAGTTTCGAAGTCAATTGTTGATAATTTTGGTGTTGCAACTGCAACTTTTTGTTGCCAAGTCTTCTTCATTGATGCGGCAGCGGACGAGCACGACTACAAGCCGAAGCTGCAGGAGTCAGAGATTTCAGACGTCTTCTGGGTGGACGTACAGGAGTTCTTCAACACACGCCGGTATCAGGTACTTACGTACCCGCTGGAAGACAGTCTTGTTAGTCTGCGAATGCGTCCGCGTGTGTTGGCCCTTGCCAAGAAAGTGCTGGGCAACATGCAGTTTGACAGTATTTATCTGCCGAGACCCGATAACCCGCCACCCGATGACGAGCGTCTCCCTCGTCGTGAAGTTCACGACTTCGTGTTGTGGGGATTGACACTTCGCGCTGTGGTAAATCTCTTCGCGACTGCGGGTTCTCCACTCCCCATGCGTCCAGACGCACAGCATTTCGACTCCAAGCTACTCGGTGACATCGTACTGTACTGCATGCGCTTCCCCGACAAAGTCATCGCGGGTACTGCTACCATTTCAGCCATGCTGCTTGTGGGCGCCGTTTACAGCAACCTGTAACGTTAGTGCAAGTGTACAAGATGGCTACATTTGACAAACCTACACTTTTTGAAGTGACGAAAGTGTCAGTGTAACGAGGTTATTTTAGTGACCTCTGGAATAAAACATCATCTCGAAACTGATTCACGAGCGCGTAGGTGGCGCAACTAGACGCGCATAATGGAGCCTCCTTCTGCGTCTCCACGCGAGAGAAGCGGCTCATTCTCCTCCTTAGATGCCGATGTATCTCCTAATCCGCCTTCCGCTCCAATTACGCCGCATTTGGACCCCCAACAGCCTCATGAACGACGACAAAAGCGTTCATTAGGCACGTCATCGTCTCTCACGGACGCTGTAGGTGCCAACCTACTCATGCAGCTCATCCCAATCCACTGGGACGGACCTGCACACAAGAAAGGCGACTGGCTGCCGCGCTGGGACGACGTGTATCTAAGTCTGGACGGCGCTACGTTGCGTGTGTTCGAGTCTCGCGGCCGCTTTCTCGAAGCTCAGGAGCAGGAGCAACAGCAAATGCAACAGGACGGCAACTGTACAGTAGTAAGCGACAAGAAGCATAGCTACACAGTCACAGCTGTGGAGAAAGAGAACGTGGGACGTCCCCACGGCTTCTACGTTAAAACCAAGGAGAAGAGCAAGTCGCTCCACCTCACAGTGGACAGTGAGTTGGAGAGAGTATTGTGGATTCATCTACTCGGTGCAGTAGTAGAACAGGTACAGAATGTGTTGCCAAAGGCACAGCGGAGACTCAAGACAATGGGTTCAAAAATTGACACGTCCCCACGGAAGACTCTACCGCTATCTACCCCACGACGGCCGAGGATACAGACGCTAACACTACTAGGAACGTCTGTGAGTGTGGAATTAAACATGTTTTACGACGCTTGGGGCTGTATTCAAGCACGGAAAGGCAACTTCGCGTTGCTGATGCCGAGTTTCCACCCCAACATCACGTTGACGTCGAATTATCCTCCTAGCGTTCCTATTGCAGGCGAGTATCACGGACTTTCTGGCGTGTTGGCGTTCTTTTCCAACTTACATGGCTCGATGGACGTATCGCACTATGGCGTCGAGCATGTGGCACGTCGAGGAGATCTGGCTGTGGTCTCTGGTCGAGAGACGATACGAAGTGCCGAGAGTGGACGACGCTTTCGACACTTGTGGAAACATGAGCTGCGCTTTGAAGCCGACGGACGTATAAGTCATATTAATATTCTAGCGGACAAGACGGCAGCTGCTGTAGCGTTCGCATATGGCGGAGGTAGTGGCGCCGGTCCAGTGATGGGCGAGGCCACAGCCCCGACGCTGGCTGCTCTTCCACGTGAACGGGAACAACAAGCCAGTACGTGTCCACCCGGGGAGATTCGTGTGGTTTGTATCTCTGGCGAGAGCTTGAGGAGACGAAAACCCACGACAAGTGGCGGCAGTGGATACAAGATTATCATTGGGTTAAACGAGTTCCCACACCTCACGACAAAAGTCCCAGCTTCGAAAAACACAAGCAGCACGAGTAGCAGAGACGTGACGACTACTAGTACGGACGGGTTGAGTCGTGTTGGCTCGTGGAAGGCGTACTCGACGCGTGTGGTGAAGAGCAGTGGCGGTAAAGGACCATTCTGGGCTGAGACGTTGCACTTCGAGTTCTCTGGCGCTGTTCCTGGCTCAACAGCAAGTCTGTGTATCGATGTGTGGAGCTTTGGTGTGCTTGGAGACGAACTAGTTGGCTGTGCTAAAGTGAACTTGGCGGATTATTTGGGGTCGTCCGAGGGCACTGAAGAGCAGATCGCGTCTGTGGCTGTACCCAAGTGGTTTGACATCTATCGTGCAGAGACGTTTGAGAAAGGTGCACGAGCTGGAGATACCCAAAGCTGTGGACGTCTGGAGCTTAGTATCAGCTTCGCACCGTATACAGAGGAAGACGATTCAATGGGCGAAGATGACGATGTGAGTATGAGTGAGGAAGGAGAACACTCTGGTAGTAGTACACCGATCCAAGGACGAACACCGAGACATCGCAAGAGCTTTGATCGACTACAGGAGCTACACAAGGAGACAGGTCAGAACCGACGAGTGTCGGAACGCTTTTCACTTGCAGCAAGTGACGGACCTGGCGGATTTGAGCTCGTGGAGGCGGATGGTGTTGACAAACAGGACAAGAACTCGTCGTCCGAAGAGGAAGAAATGTACACGTTCACGGTGGCGTCCACCAAGTTCCGTGTGTACAGGAGATACCAGTTGATTCGAGCCATCGGCCACGGCGCGTACGGAGTGGTGATTGCAGCTAGCGACCAAGTGACTGGCAACTCGGTGGCTATCAAGAACATCCCGCGTACATTCGATGATCTGGTGGATGCCAAAAGGATAGTGCGTGAGATCCGACTCATGCGGCATCTGCGTCATCCTCACGTTGTGTCGGTGCTGGACGTGATGCGTCCTCCCTTACTCGTCACGTTCGAGGACACATACATCGTCACAGACCTCATGGAGACGGATTTACATCGCGTCATCAACTCTCCCGAGCCGCTTTCGAGTGATCACATCGCCTTTATCACGTACCAATTGCTGTGTGGTCTACGCTACGTCCACTCGGCTCATATCATCCATCGCGATGTCAAGCCGTCGAACGTGCTGATTAATCGCGACTGCTTAGTTAAACTCTGTGACTTTGGACTGGCACGAGGCATAGACATCCGTCCAGGTACACCAAGTAGTTCAGACGGGAACACAACGCCTAGTAGTCAAGATGGCGAGCCGTCATTGGACGAAGCATTGACAGAGTATGTGGTGACACGCTGGTATCGAGCCCCGGAGCTTCTACTTGCTAGTCGGTACTCTACGGCGATTGATCTCTGGGCGGTGGGATGTATCTTAGCCGAGATGTTTACGCGTAAGGCGCTCTTCCCAGGACATGACCACGTACATCAGTTGCATTTGATCCTGCAACTTGTAGGCAGTCCGCCACCGAACGACATGGGGTTTGTCACCAACATGAAGGCCAAGCGCTGGATGGCACGTCAGCAACAACACGAGGCTAAGCCTCTGAACACGGTGTGTCCGAATGCCCCCACTGAAGCTCTGGATTTGATGACCAAGCTACTGCAGTTCGACCCTCGCAAGCGAATCTCAGTAGACGAAGCCCTTGGCCACCCGTTCCTGGCCCCTTGTCGAGCGGATGGCGTTGAGATGGACTCGGAGCGTCTGGCAGATAGCGCGTTTGACTTTTCGTTCGAACGGGAGAACAAAGGCAACTTGGACAAGAACACATTGCGACGACTTATCTTTGAAGATGTTTGCCACTTCCACCCGGAAGCCACAGCGGAGTTGGAGCAGTTTAAACAGGAACAGGAACGATTGAAGCAACTAGAGGAGGAAAAGTGGAGGAAAGAGGAAGAAACGCAGGCAAAAGCCAAGACAAGATCAGGAAAGAGCTGGGCAGTCAGCGTCTAAGCAAGACAGTCGGAGCATTAATGAAAGTACGACAAGCAACTTGAAGTTGACTCATGCTCTCTTGAGTGAACGTACTCCATGTTGTGAGTCTTTCGCAGCGGTGTTTTGTGTGTCTTATCCACGATAGTACAGACAATGAGCCGATCCCTGTCGATTGTTGGAGACAAAGCTGAGAACCGGCGTCGACAGTTCAGCGGACGTACAGTACAGATGTAATGATGGACAGCCATCGCTATTACCAGCGGAGTCTGATCGCCCGCTGTCAAGCGTGTGGTCCAAATTGGAAAATGGAGTTGCCCCATCGTGGTGGACGCTTGACCGATGAGCGTTCCACAGTCGAGGCGCCGGTATGATCTCTCTTGGACGCACGTGCTGCGTGGCATCATGCCTCTGTATCCAAGCAGGTGGCCACCGTGGCTCCAACACATGTAGGGGTGTCGCAAAGCAAGTCCCCCGCAACGCTCTTCGCGCGCTTGCAGAGACTCGTGCCCCAGCCCAGCGGCGAAAGAATTATCATATCCACCAGTTTCGCTCCGAAGCTTCGGCTGCAGCAGGTGCCGATATTGGCAATGCCTGTGCACCGCCAAGCTGCGGCTCCGAGTCTTCAAGCGGACGAGCGAGCGGCACGCCTGCCCCGCTGGCAAGCGCGAAAGCCATGTGCCCCGTTACACCACCAAACGCCATCGCGAACACGGCGTGAGAGCCGACGGCGCCACGGTCTGACAACTTGCCGTCGCGGCTCTGCTTCGAGGTCCGCATGTTGAAGTGGTCGGTCGATTTGTATTTTTCGAGTTTATTACCGGGCGAAACGGCGATCTAACTGTGTAATTTATTTTTCAAAAAGCAACGAGCGTTATATTACGATTGAGAGTTGACCCAGTCGGCTACCGGCGACAAAAAGCACTTCGACCCCCGCACTGGAATCATGACCAGACGACGACGGACAGGCTGTTGCGCAAAATACCAGGCAAGGTGTTGGGTGTAGGAAACTCTGCTCGAACGAAAATACAGCACTTGAGCTGGGTACCGTAAGTTGCAAAACATTTTGCGTCGAATCAAATCATCTAACCATCATAAAACCACAACCCATTCTGCTTGAGAAGCGGATGATTTCTGGGTCGTGCCGTCGCAACCAAGAGCCCTGAGTTGCAGCATGGGTACATTGGCGCCATGTTCGTGCTCTCGTTGTGATGGCGAAGAGTCAGATTGCGCAGTAGCACAAGCGGAAGGCAACGAAGAGAACACCCAACTGGAGTGTTTTCCTCACCCTCAGGCCGATTCACCTATTACATGTACGATAGCATTTTCTCTTATCTGCCCGTTGAAATCCATCAGATGGTAAGGTATGAGTCAAGCCATAAAATAAATCGTAAACGTTTTGTGTATTTTATCAATCTATTTTGGCAAACCGACTCTTCTATGGTCAGATGGACAAAAAAGGTGGCGTACGACGCGTCTCCGATGTGTTGCCACTCGACTTCAAAGGTACTTGATTGTAGAGTGAGGGGGCTGGCCTCACTCGCGCATTTGCCATCACATCGGAAGCTTCACTCTCGATTCTCTTCACGGCCATCATCTTATCGCCTTTGGTTAATGTAAGTGTTTGCACGTATACTGTTTGGTAATAGCTTATTAATAGCTGCAGTCGTTTGTCGGCACCTGGTGGTGGCGGTTTCTTGAGCCTGCTGACCCAGTTGCAGGTTCCGTTCCAGTCTGTGTGCGGCAGGCTGTTTTGCCAGAAGCTTTTACCGGTTGTCAGCTTGCAAACGCTAATCCTATTTGTTTGTTTGTGTTGACCTCCATCCTCCAGACTGCAGCGAAAAATACGCTGCCAATCCACTCAGGCACTTTTACATTGCGAACGTGGGCAGTGCGTGCATCGGAATCGGATCGGCCTCATTCGACCTTACTGTTGTTAACGGACACATTGCACCGAGTCGAGATGAGTTGTTTATGCTGGGGAGACGCCGAGCGCACACAGAAGCTCAAGCAGGGGCTGAGCAAACCACAACAGCTCCAAGTGAGCACACTCGCGTTGCTAGACACACACACGAAGGAAAGTGACACGTCCTCTGGAGGCCGAACGAGCTGCTCCAGCCGCGACATCTGGGACGACGACGACTGCAGCGACGACGGCTTCGTCGCCAGCAGCGGCTCGGGTAGCCCCTCGCCCGTCTCCAATAAGGCGGTGACAGAGCCTTTGCAACTCGCACTCGAGGCCTGTCAAAGCAATTGGAAGAGCGAGCACAACACACAGCCACCGCTACCGAGCGAATCCCCGTCGAAATACAGGATGAAAGATCAGGAGAACTACTTGAAGACGCTGCGAACTGCTGCGTACGGACTGCGTCGAGTCATGCCTATTGTGGTCCCGGCGGAGCTGGTCCCCCCTACCGAATACGATCTGCGCAGTACCAATGGTCTTATGAAATGTGTCAACGCAATTGCGCCAATGCCAACCGCGGAGCAAATGAGTGCCAAACATTTGGCAATTAATGAGTTGCAACGAGTTGTGGATATTTGGCTCCGTCGCACACTCGACAAATTGGCAACTGATAGTGAAACCAAGTCAACTGAAACTGCGACACTGTTGCTGGGTGGCAGTTGGCACCTCAAGGTAGGAAACGCCGAATCAGACCTCGACGTTGTGGCCTTCATGCCACACACGGTAACTGCGGAAATCTTCTTCAGCTCGTTGTGCGAACACCTCGGACAGGAATCATCCGTCTCGGACCTTGTTGCTCGCCGTAAAGCCGCCGTCCCTGTGCTATCGTTCCAGTTAAACTCTGTCCGGATAGACTTGCTATTCGCTCGGTACGCACAGCAGCAGGCCGTGCCCAAGCACTTGCCGTTCCTGCCAGGAGACGACATGCAAGTGATGCGTGGAATGGACGCAACTTCAGTCCGTTCGCTGTCTGTTGCTCGTGTGGCTTCGCTTATCCTCGAGCTGGTACCAAACGCCAGTGTGTATCGATCTTGTCTGCGTGTCATTCGCCTCTGGGCGAGACGTCGCGGTCTCTACTCCAACAAGGCCGGTTTCCTAGGAGGTATTTCATGGGCAATCCTCGTGTGTTTCGTGTGTCAAATGTTTCCTCGGGCAAGTGTGGCGTCGCTTGTTCACCGGTTTTTCTCGGTATTGGCAACATGGCGTTGGCCTACCCCCATTCTAGTGGCACATCCGTCCAACGGCGGCAAAACTGACCAGGAGGTTCAATGGGATCCGCAACACAACATCCACGACCGAGCACACCTCATGCCGATCATCACGCCGGGCTTCCCTGCTGTCAATACTGCAGTAAACGTCAACATTTCCACGTTGCGTGTGCTACGCGAGGAGTTTGCTCGTGGCCAACGCATCATGGACGATCTACGTCGTCGTAGTCTCAGTCACCCCTCGTCTTGGAATCAGCTCTTCACACCTACCGAGGTGCTTGTTCGATACGACCATCATGTGGCTATCGAGTTGCGTGCGCCAAACGAGGAAGCTTTGGCCGAGTGGTCCAGCTTTGTTGCCAGTCGAACACGGAAACTAGTCGAGACGTTGCAACACACGCCGTCCATCTCGGCACTTCATCCTGTACCTGACCTCGTGCGTACTCAAGGTCATGAAACAGACGAGAGCGACGCAGTGGTCGGCTATTACTTTATTGGTTACACTGTCAACGTCCCCCCAACGCCACAGCCTCGTCGAGGTGATCGGAGACATTCCGCTCGATCTCCTGTCATCACCAAGAACAGCCAAGAGGAACTGGCGAAAAACTCGGTGGCGTCGGCAACTCGGTATTTCCTTGCCACGGAGCTTAACACTGCAGCCGAGAAGAAACCAGGCATGCAAGTCGACATCAACTACCGCTCTTGGAACGACCTGCCCAGTGCCATTTTCCCTGGCGGCCGCAAGGCTGCAGTCGGTGACCGAGCGAGGTATATTTTGAGTCAAGCACATCACGTCAACCTTGCACTGGGTTTCGCTCGCTAGGGCTATGAATAGCAAACAACATTCATCTATTCTTCAGTGCCGAAAATATAAAAAAAGAAAAAAAAGAATAAAAAGTAAAGCAAACACTTCAAAAACACTAACAAAAAAAGCACTGCTGACGTTTAACTGCAACAATTTTGCAGCATGCAACAAAAGTTGCATGATTGGTTAGCAAAATGTACCGCGCTTTCAACCTTTTCTTCTTATAAAGGGGACCACACGGTGCTTGACGAGTGTGACTTCACTCACACATCTTCGATTCCACGCTTTCTCACGACATTGGACGGGTTGTTCTCTTTGGCAAGCATGCTGCTTTCCACTACGGGGTCGTCAAAGTCCATTCCAGCCAGCTCGGAGAACTCGTTCAACGCATCATCTACGCTGCCTTCCATCACTTTGCTACTTTTACTATCTCGAGTATTGGGACTCAAGCTGGGGAGACGCGTTTCGGGGATAGTCGACGGACGAGACTCGATCGCGGGCAAAGAGGAAGACGATAACCCTTTTGGAGTCATCGTTGGAGCCTCACACACCCGACTTTGGATAGAGCAGTCGGGCACTTTTCTCTCGTGTTCTGCTGCGTCGTGTGGGCTGTTTCCGACTGCTGTCAACCCCTCCATCATTTGTTTCATTGTCGGGGTCTTTGCTTCGACCTCGGGAAAGTGGGTTGCTTCACTAAAGAGCGGCGTTGTCCCAATAGTGTTGTCTCGGGCATTTAACTGACCGAGGGGATAGCTGGCAGTGCTTGACGTCACCGGAGTCCGAGACCCCGTGGCCACCTGTGCGCTTGACAAGACCTTCTGAACGATCGGAATCACAGACACTTGCATGAAGCGCTCAATCGAGTTGAGCACTTCCAACTTGCGTGGCTGGGCGTTGCTAGGTTGCTCGTTCAGGATGCTCAACACCAGGCCAATATTCTGTATCATCGACTGGGCTTTGGCACTGTACACGGAGTTCGGGGGCGCCGTGTTGTGAGCTAACGCTCGCTGAGCTGTGTGCAATTTGTCTTCGTATGCAGCTTTCAGCGCTCGGACCCGGTCCCAGTAAAGCTGTGGGTTCTCTCCCCAATCGTAGCTATCATTGACCTGTTGGCCATAGGGATACGACGGCATTTGCTGCTGTGGCATCCGAGACTTGCTGCGCCCTCGAGCTCTCTGCAACTCCGCGTCCGCCGCGACATTGGGACTAACAAAAGACCCGGCGCGGCCGTTGTACGGAGAGTTAAATCCTGGACTGTCCCCGTTGCTAGAGGCATTGCGTAGTGCAGTAAGCTGAAGTTCCAACTGCTTTGACTGATTCTGCCATCGAGCCAAGGCACCTCTCTGATTCCACAGTAACTCTATGAGTACTGACTTGTCCAAGTGCTGGATCTGGGCTGAAAATTCCTGATAAGTCAGAGCTCGCGATGACGTGCGAGGTTGTTGCACGTGCTGCTGTTGCATATACGAGTTGCCAAGTTGCTGGTGCGCCTCCATCATGTTCCGTGGCGTGGCGTGACTTGTCATCTCGTTGACGCTGCTCTGAACCGAGAAACTCCGAGAAGTGGGAGGCGTCATCGACGCCATGTGTTGCAAATTCTGCATACTCATAGCTCGATGCGGTGTGCCGTGTTGCATGCCACTTGTCGTGTTCTGATTCTCCATGAGTGACTGGAACGACGTATCTGCGGCATTCATCGACTGGCGTGGAGTCGAGAATGACGAAGATCTACCGAAACTGTGAGCTTGTTCTTGCTCCTGCGCCTTGGCAAGTGCCTGAGCGTACTCGTAGCTTCTGGACTGTGATATTTGATGTTGAGAGTAGCCACCTTGCATTTCTCCAGACGCACTAGACTGCGCTTGAGTGTTGGTTTGCATATTCCCAAGTCCTGGAGTGTCGTTCGCGTACACAGACGTGTTTGCCTGCTCCATTTCAAACTGCATAAGCTTGTGGATCTCGTGCTCCATTGCTGCAACGTAGTGACTCTATAATACAATGCAACACAAAATAACAAAAAAACGTTACATTGAAAAAAAATCATTCCAAAAAAGAAAAAAAAGTGTCATCAATGGAAAAAATAGTTACCCGGGTTGTTGCCTTTTGACACGTTTCCATCTCCACGCTTGTTGCAATTTGGCGGATCATTGCGTCGTCCTGGTTTGGATGTGTGCTCTGCAATTGACGGTAACTGCAACAACAAAAAGAAAGAAAATTACAGTTAGCACTCGTGCAATTATGACGACAATACACAAGGAAACCTCCTCACATTCTCTGTAGGTAATCTCGTCGGAGTTGCGTGTCCTGACTAGGCGGCAACTCCGGCTCGTCTTTAGTTTCGGTTTCTTCTTGCTTTCCGCCCTCCGTTTTGTCCTCTGTCGTCTGCGGCTTCTGTTGCTGTTGTCGCTCCTCTTTAGCGGTAGGAACAGGAGGTGGAGGCGGCTCCACTGCTGCTTTATCTTGTTGTTTCTCCTTCTCATGCTCAGAGTCCACTGCCTTTCGGGCCCGAGGACTCGCGCGACGTCGCGGAGTTGACGCCTTCTTCTCCTTCTCCGTCTTCTTTGGTCGAGAGCGCGGCGTTGTCTTCCTTGCGCGTATGGAGCTGGGCTTCTTGGGCTCGTCGGTGACCTGCATGGACGCCATGGCTTGTTGCCGTGACAAACGTGTCGACTGGAGGCCTTTCCGATCTGGTAGTTGGGTGCGGATTACCTTTTCTGTGTCAAAGGTTGCCGGTGCTACGAAATGAACCAATCAGTGAGCGGCAAAATGAGAAGAATCTGATAATTTATCAGTCGCGCTGATTTTGCCGTCACTGTGCTGAAAAGCAAAACGGATCAGGTCAAGTGGCTGAGCGGGAGTATCGGAGCCCCTAGTTGCAAGGCGCAAATGAAAATTTTCACGCGCGTTTTCGATTTTTTTTTGTCAATTGCCGTGACAGCAGTGTAAAGCAAAGCGGAGTCTCCCGTTATTGTTTATTTTTTAGCATGTTTGATGTTGGCAAAAGCATGATAAAAAATGAAGGAGCTGACAAGACAAACTTTACAAGAAGCACTCGCATAAATAACCACGCTGTGCTTTCGTTCAAGCCACGAAAGTCGCATTCAAGCACATTTCTGGCGATTTGCACCATTCGATCAGTCGACGCAAAATAAGTTATCAGATTTGCTCATAGTGGTATTGATCGGGAATGTGTTGCACTACAGTACTCGGTTATATGGTTCTCATTTAATATTCAAGCATTGGGCTCGCTGTCGTAGCTGGTCTAGACGCTGCCGCAGCTCATTGCGAACGTGCAGTCGGTCCACGCGCTTGGCCTCCAGCTTCGGCTGCGGCACTGTCTTGGTCGTGAGATGGATATCCTTGCCGAACGTCAGCACAGACGTCCCTTCTTTTTCATTTGCCTTATAGAAACGTTGAGCAAAAACCACGATTGATCTCAGCGACGGAATGGCCTCCAAAACGAAGGATCGCAGTTCGTTTTGGTAGTATTCCTGCTCGCGCTCCGCTCTGCTAGTCGCAAATGATCCGTTCGCCGTGCGTCCGGAGAAATAACTCAGTTCCTCGACGTAGTTGCTAAGAATATCCTCAAACCGTTGACGTTGACCAGCAGTGCACGTAAGCAACTCCCACGCAACATCATTCTCCGCAAATAACTCAGCCTGGCCAGAGCCGTCGTCAATGACACAACGCACTGTTGCACCCATATATGTATGCGTCTTGAACACAGAATCAGATGAGGTTATTTGCTGCCATTTTCGCACACAAACTCGCGAATATTTCGCTTGCGTTTGCTCTGTATGTTTCCAGACCGCGCGACGCTTATTGAACCCCAATGCCTGATGACACAAGCCACATTTTCGCTTTAACACGACGTAACTTATGTGCACCACGCCAACCACAAATCGATGCAACATTCGGTCAGCATTTGCAGAATGGTACAGGTCGTTTAGGAGCTTGGTCGACATCAAACCGAAGAGTTGTGCGTCACGTGGCACCGACAAAGTCGGAACAATTCGTGCTGCAGTAAGGTGAATCCAACTTAGATAAACCTTGAAGCTTGAGCGAGCTATAACCCCCTGGAGGCGAGTGAACTCCACGACACAATTTACCTGCAACGCGCCTAGCAAACCGAAGAGCGACGTGTCCACTCGAATTTCAATAGTATCCGGGTGTTGGAGATCGCGAACATAGAGGATACAAGCTAACTTCCGGCTGGAGGTTTGAGTAATGCTATCACCTTGTCGGACACGCTTGACTCCTTGTTGGCCGTTAGAGCGCCAATAGTACTTTTTCTTCGTGAGAACTCCAAGAATTGATATCAAGTGCGGTTTGTGCAGATCCGGGTTTACAGTCCTCACCATGGGCCGCTCTTCAGGCTGTTGCGAGTGGTTTAGAAGTGGATGAAGGAGTAAGTCGCATACTTGAGATATCTCCGGCAACTGCTGCGATTGCTGTGACTCCACAGCAACTTTTTCTTCCGGTGAAAAGCTGATACTGTCATTGTCGCGGATACTGACAAACTGCACGTTTTTTGGCGAACAAGTGACGCAAAATACGAGTGGCAATCTCTCCTGTTCAAGTTCTTGATCTTCATTGTAGTCCTCGATCACAATATCAAAATTGCGAAGTAAATACACGCCATGTGCATTCGTAAGACTCATATCCGTCTCACTATTGTCCAAACACAAGGAGATTGAGCCCGTACGGTCGTAAACGTCCAGGTTCCCACTCCCAATACCCCCTCGAATGCCTCCAAGCAGCAGACACCAGTCAAGATCCTCAGCTGGAATACGAATAGACAGGATTCCATCTGTCGCATCAGAACTCGACCCAATCATCCTGCTCTCGCCCAGTCTTTGAAGTTCTTGGATCGTCACGACTCGGCTGCATGTCAATAGTTTTTCTCGAAGTGGTAGCGCTACCGTTGTGCAGTTTCCAGCACTAGGAGTGTGGCACTTTAGAAACAGAGCCCCGAGTGTCGTGGCGACTTCATCACGACTGTTTTCCAGCGAGAAACCGAGTTTCTGAGCTACAATAGAAACTGCCTGTCGTCGTTGAGTGCGTGGGAACGATAACTGTGATAATTTAACGTGAATCTCTTCGTCTCCACCGAAGAAAAACTTGGAATCCAGTAGCTCCAGAACCTCCAACAGCCACATAGACAACACCATAGATTGATGATGGAAATCTCCCAAACTCGACCATTTCTTGTGCGTTTTGCCTCGTCGAGATCGCGTTCCAATAGCAATGCAATGTTCACTTGGGTTACTGTAGTTAGTAACTGCGAGATGACTCCGAGGACATAGCCCCAGCACCAGATTGCCACCTACAGGTGTCGGCCAACGGAGAACGTGGGCAGCACTCACTCTTATCGTAGCGCCCTTGCGAAGGCGAACCAGCTCGTGTGTGTACGGAAAGTGTAAAAGACACACAATAACGCGACCATCTTGTGGTCCTTGGAGCTCAATACACTCATCCCAAAGTAGTCGACACACTTGACCTTCAAAATTTAATATCTTGCCATTGCAGCGAGCAACCCATTCTTTCGAGAACGTAGTTAGCGAGTCGCTTATCATCTTCATGACGTTGTTGTCAGGAGATGAGGGCTCATTCCAGATCAGAACTAACGTTTCCAGAGCTTCTGCTTCAGACCGACTTGACGTTTGTCGGTGCGTCGCTTGAAGCAGAAACATGGCACACTCACGCGAGTGAACCTTCACCAGATCAGTCAGTAGCACCACTTTTCCAGGGCGGAGAAACACATTCCAGCGCATGTCTTCAACCCCAGTAAACATGACGGTGACGACACTCTGCGTTGATATCTCACTGCAGCTTCGGTGAGCCTCGATCTCAACGAAAAAGTGACTGCTGGCATGGTCCTTTTGACGTGAAATGGGACTCACACTCATCACACGACCAAAAGCCGCATGAATACGCTTATGGTTCGTCCTCTGTCCATCGCTAGCTACTTTATCTTGTGCAATTAGAGCCCATCGCTCCGTGTCCGTGTACATCGGCGGGTCTTTAGTTTGATAGTGGGTTTCTAGCACGTGTAGCACATCTTTCGGTGTCCAACTCACGTACGGATCATCTACTGGTGTTAATACTGTTGGTTTCTCATCATGCACTCCGAGGAATATTGAACTTGCAGTTCGTGCTCCGCCGAATGCCTTGTCCACCAGCACCCAGTGCTTGACCAGCACCAATTGACCCACTAGTTGAGGACTTGGGTCTAGAAGGAAACTAGGCAACTTGGTGTTGCTATCACACAATTCTAGTATGTCACAAGTATCTAAATCTTCTCCAAAACGTAGAAATCCCGTGATCCAGACGCGACTTGACGAGTACGTTACTGCGTCCGCGGACGGTGCGTTCTGCGTCTCCGCTGTTGTGGGTTGAGATGTGGAGCGGCGCTGATCGACGCTACCAACTGAATGGCGAATAAGTCCGTACTGAGCTAGAGCTTCTACAGCGTTTGTGGCTGACTGCGAGGCTTGTACCACGCGCAGCAACCTCCCGACGCTCCAGATATGTAGTTGGAAGGGTTTAGTGTGGCCTGCGGCGAGCTGATCGGCTTCCCTGTAAGGCAGCGCAGTCGGTTAAGAGACTGGTAAAGAGTTAGTGCGGTGCTAGGGAGTATACCATGTCTCCTGTTCCTGGCGTAGCTGCTGCTTCAGTAGCTCCTCGTCGACTAATGCTTGTCCCATTAGGAAATAACTGGGTCTTGGAATTAAAAAAATATATGATGTTTTTTTAGCCCAAACCGTATTATGTAATTCGGTCACGAAGCCGGTACAGTAGTATTGCCTTCTATTTGTCGAAAGATAAGCAATTTGCGACTTTCAGAATGTAGATAGTTTTCTACAGATGTAGCGATCGATAATGGAGGGCGATGAAGATGTGGAGACAGGCGTGAATAAAATGGAGAGTGAGCTTGGCCTGTGGACCCTCGTCCAGAAAGAAAGACACCTCTAAGTTTAACAGGTTTCTATAGAAGAGGGCGAATCTTGCCCGCGTAATTCTCACGTACTAGCTCAGCGATTCAGGCGAATCACGCTGTAATATAATTGTTTGGAAAGTTTATTGCCTTTTTTCAAGATTGCATCTTACATTGCTGACATGAACACCACCCGCCTACCCCTCCTTTGTGGAAAGGGTACGCTAAATAAGTGCAAAGAAGAGTATGGCACCAATGCGAGTGGAAGGCTTAGCCCGAGCAGTGAGCGGGGCGCGTGGACAGCGCAAAAGATGTAGAGGTCTGTCAAACTTATCGGTACTGTAAAGGTTGTTGCATACATGCACTTCGCTCGCTAAATCCAGGACCCACTCCGTCTCAGTACCAGCAGGGGTCTTAACAGATGTAGCAACAACATCTGAAGCGCACACGACAACAAACACCACTCGAGTTCTTTCTGGCGCGCTTCCCATTATTTACTACCACTCTTGTTCTCCCACCTCTTAAACTCAGATATTACAGGGCAGTCAGACTCTTATAACTACCGGTTTGAGCAGTTGACTCGAAGATGACCCACTTCACCGCCCTCGTGACAAGTCCGAGTCTCTTTCTTCTTACCAGGGCCTCCTCAAATGATATTGTTATTTATCGGACTCTTTGAGCAGGGATAAATCATTGCAATGCTGAATCATGCGCTTACAATACAAAACGCTCTAGTGTATGTCAAAAAATAAATTACGGCGTTATTGATACGATAACAAACGGATTAGCTAGTAAAGACATACCGTCTACAAATGTGTTGCCTCATCTACTGTCTGAGCGTTTCAGTATGTACCATTTTCTCTTAAAAAGAGAATCATTTCCAATGTGATAGGAAGTAAGCCATGTCGCTCTTGGCCAAACGTAGTGCGAGCTACGCTAAAAACCCGCTCGACTACGCTGGAAGTAGCCGGAATCACGCAGAGAAAGTCGTACTTTACATCCTTTTCAGCAAGGCGACGTCTGTTCTGGAGCTTTTCGGTGAAAGAAACGTCATCGCTGTCATCCTCTCCGCTATCTGCATGCAAACTAATCCTTGCAAACGTCGAAAGCGCGGCTTTCTCTGCGGGGGTGAGGCGGTTCGTATTTCCGGCCAGGACCCGGACGCACCCCTCCTCGAAATTAGGGCTGTGAGCGATTGTGGCGTGCGGACCTAGCTTATACGGCAAATTAATCAATATCAGAAGCCACATTTAGCCTAATAGCAAGAACATCAACACCAGCAAGCTTATCGTTGAAGTGAGCGTAGTGGGGCTTGATCGAAATTAATCCGTTAAGTCAGACACGAGCGTCTAACTGCTACACGTCTTCCCCTTGCAGCGCTTTCGATACAGATATCACTTTTTTAGGTCCTTCAAGAAAGCACGGAGATGACGGTTGCACGCGGGTGTCGGCAGCAGGTCGGCTATGTCGTCGTCGTAAGTGTCGATAAACACAAGAAGAGTAAAGTACCGGTTCATCATCGCGAATGTCGATCCCCATCGCTTGTTTTGGCGGATAAGTGGTCGAAGCTTCGTTTGAGCCATGTAGCCAAAATTAAAAACAAGCTAGAGGTTATTATAATATAGAGATATGGTTTACAAAACACCACGAGCCCCAAACAGTTATTATCTGAGCTTGGCTGACTGTGTCAGAGTGCGCAGCCTAATAATCGGTTTTGTACTACATCGAGGTCAGTCTCAGAGTCCGCCATCTCAGCCTGTACTGCGCGGTTAACGTCGCGGTCTTTCTTCGTTCTGGGGCCGTGTATCTTATCAACCGGTGTAGAAAGAAGTACGAGGTTGCGTAGGGATAAACATGAAACTTTCTTCTTGTTTGTCTGTCTCTTACGAGGGAAAATCACGACTGTACTAAATCGCAGATCGACGGACTGCTGAACCATCCTTAGCGAATCAAGTAGAGTCCTTACCTTCTTCTACTCTCCGGCACGATAGAAGGTCCAAAGTCGTCTTCTTCAATAAAAAAATGGACTATAGGGCAGGGCCCACGGGAACCGGACTACCCTCAAGCGCGCACATCTGCTGTAGACAGTCGACGAGGATGGTCAGGCCGTCTTTTGGAGGAAGACCGTGACAAATCTTCCCGCCTTAAGCTCGGCGTCCTCGTTGAGCACCGACGTTATCTTCTTGACACACGGGATGCGCTTTAGACGGCTTGAACGGCGCCGAAGGAATGTCAGCCGCAGTCGTCTCTACTTCGGGTTTCGTAGCGGACTCTTCTGGCTTCAAAGTTACCGTGGTGGGTAGCAACACGATATCTTGTAGACGTTCCACGCTGGCATGTTCCAACTCACCCCGCGAGCTCATCCGCTCCTTGAAACGGTTCCAGCCTTGGTTCGCCACGTGACGAGGCTGCACTACATGCGCTAAGTAGTACGAATCAAAGAGCCTCATGAAGTGGCTGAAGCAGCATAGTGGGAATATCACGGCATCCAAATATAAACGGGTCTCCATGAACCCCATCCACCAATTAACCACGAGAAGAGACGCCACCACGACCATCCATCCTTGTAACAGCCCTTCGTTGACGCCGTAGACGACCCTTGATAAGTACACATCGTCGAGAAAAGCAAAGGCACCAGCAAGTAGAGCCCGAAAGCCACGTCTCCTGTCCGGCCCACAGTGGGGAGCGAGGCCTCCACGTAGCCGCGCGTGTACCGGCACGACGCCGTCCAGACCAGCTGCACCGCATCAGGAGTGAACACGCAGAGTACACCTTTCCCCACTTCACACACAGCTTTCCCACAATTCCGAGTCGGGACTTGTACTCGTTCAGGACTGCGATCGGGATCAGGAACATCAGGCCAATCATGTCCCTCGCATACTTGGGAGTCGACAGGCCCATGCCATGGGATTGGCGTACCGCATGCAGGTAGCTCTCCACTCGTGCGGACTAAACAGAACGCCGTGCTGAAACAGTCATTCACTCCAGAGAAGAACACGCCCGTCACGTCGCGGAGAGGGTCGTGACGACCCAGATCTTAATGCCAGTGATGGCCCACCCGGGCGCAGACACATTCACCACCCGCAGGAGTTCGAGCGCATCGAAGGCGCTCACTGCCACGGTCTTCCACATCTCATAGTATCTTGGCAGATAGATATATGTCGCAAAGTCTGGTATTAGTTAGCCAAGCCCCATCCCTGACTAACGTCAGCCTTTCTCGGGTCTCTATCTTTGACGTCGTTCCTTCTTCAACGTTCCTCGACCAATTACAGTCAATCATCTCAGTACAGGCGGTCTTTTCTCGCGGCAACCACCAAACACCCTCCTCGTTCTCGAATCGGTAGTGACCCACGCACGACACCTTTCAGCCCGAATGTCGGCACGCCTCACCGAAACGGAACGCGCGCGGTTCCAGTCGCTCCTCGACGAGGCCATCAATCTCGACGCGTGCGGCCTTCTCAGCGTCGACCCCTGTTCCATTCGACTCGCGTTCTGGAAGGAGTTGAAGAGTGCCTTGTCCACGAGCCCATTGTCCTTGGGCGTGGAACACATGGACCGGCTCGATCGTGACCTCGCAGACTCTAAGCCTTCCACGCTGCTGGATACCGTCGTGGCTCTGTCATCTCCCGTCGTCGTTCCATCCGCTTCAGCTCCGAACCCAGAGCTGGCTCAGTCCCAGCCAAGCGAAGCCACCTCCTTGCAGACTAGCTGTCGCGCTGAGTCGTCCAAGTCCTCCACCTCGTCCGCGCCATCGATCCTCTAAGTCCCAACCGAGCACACCCAAGCAAACACATGCGTCTGCGACAGCGAACGGCTCACCCAGCACCACGACCACTCGTCCCAAGCGCAGGTCACCGAGCCCAGCTCCGTCGGATGGCACGCCAGCAAAGAAACTGCGTTCTTCAAACAGGGCCAGGACCTCTGGTACTACAGCAGCGACCACAGGAGTCTCAGTCTCGACTCCGCTCGCTTACTCTCTCGGAGTCGGTGACAAGGTTGCTTGCCTCGTCCATCTGGCCATCGAGATATTTCACCGGAAGGCGGAGGCTCAGGCAAGAAGCCCAGACGCTATGCGTTCCACTGGACCGGATGGTCACCCTGGTATGACCCCGCCTCGTTCTCGGACATTCACCGCGCTCACTGGCGTTTCTGGATGGGGCATCGTCGTGCGTTTTGGGAGTGGGCCTTTCACGTGCCTCTCGGGACCACTACGGCGCTGTCTCATCGCCGCAAGATCAGACTAAAGGCCTTCAAGGCTCGACTCTCATTATCCAGTCTATGTGTCGAGACGTGGGGTTCTTCGACTTTCCCAAGGAGCTTGACAAGCACCTACAGCTGTTCTGACTCGGTGGCCCACCAGACTGGTCCTCGAGCGATACTCGCAAGGCCGGCGGAGCGTACGCAGAAGATCTCGCGTCTTTGGCTCAGCGTGACCGGTTCCGTTTTCAGGCCAACCTCGAAACGCACTTGATCTCGACAAGATCGACTCGTACGGATACCGTACCGTGCGAGCGTTCTTGGGGCAGACCGAGGCGATACTACCGCAGACCCAGCCCCATTTTCGTCTTAGCAACACGGCTCTGGCGCGCACTCGTAGTGGCCGGACGTCCAGCCGGCAACCCCACAGCAGAAGGCTCTGAGCGCGGCTGCTAGTGGGGCCAAGTTCCTCCTACGGGTCGCTGGTAAAACTGGCATGTGTGTGTCTGGTCCTGTGCGTCGATCGCCGCCACGCCCTTACTTCTAGCGAGGAGTAGCAAGCAAAACAAGAACCAAATGTTCACGTATGACGCGTCGACGAAGCGCATTTGAAGTGCAGAGAAGGTCAACTATTGAGTTGATGAAGGCGGTGTGAAGAAGGAAGGCAAGGCTGATACTCGTCTGGCGCCTTGTGATACCAGTAAGGACCAAACGTTCGCCACTTGGGTAGGCCCATAGACACAGGAGCCATGGAGAACGCTGATCAACAGCAGTCAAATCGGGACGCGGCAGACCCAAGTAGTACGCTCTTCCCATGATTCCGGCGATCTCCAATGTGGAGAAACGTCACGCCGACTATTCGGACCTTGACGTAGAAGCCGACAGCGAAGAGAAGCCCGCGGCAGATGAGAGGGGTGGCCATGGCTCCGACGAAGAGAACATGGCGGAGTTGTAGGAGGGCCACCGTTTGGCTAACTCTTCGTGCTGTAGTTCCCTTTAAAACTTCTATCAACGGTCTTTTGCTCTAACTTCTTCTCGTTCCGTGTCACATGTTTCACCTGACTCTCTGTTCTTGCTTCTCACTCTACGACATACGTCCTAGCGTCAATTTCTTGACCCGAAATTTCCGTCGCCATGCCCTCGTTGTATGGCCAATGTTTCACGTCTCGACGTACTCGTCCCTCGACCGTCATTCCACATCCTGCCGTACCAGTCCCACGACCGTCGCTCCTCGTCCCGACGTCCTCGTTTTAAGATCATCGTTCCTTTCCCAGTTTCCATATTTTTACTCGATAAACGTGACGTTCCACTATTCAGGTACCTCAGTTCATCATGCGTCTCTTCCGGAATGCCGCGAAAAATCGATCTTATCTTCATCCAACACGAAATAAACACACATTGACAGGATGTCTATATAGCCGCACCCCCTCAGACATTTTCTTCGGCATAACCCCCCGAGTCATACCCGTCCTAACCTGGCGGACCGCCGACTAGAACAACCCATCTGCGTCGTCCACGTTAGCGTTGGCTTTGGCCAACCTGGCGTTTCGACGCAACTCAGGCAGACCCCGTTTCTTACGGTTCGCATCATCAAACGCTCTGATCAGCGCTCCATAGCCCGGTGATAGCGCGACGCGAGGAAGCTAGAACATCTCATACGTCGCGGCGAGAGCCGAGAATTGTACTTCGCGAGCCTCGACCTTTTTACCCACAATGTCCACTATCAGCGAGCTTACTCCTGTAATCGCCGTCTCCTCTCCTCCGATTAAGAGACGTTCCTCAAAACCCGTCGACGGCAAATCGCTTTCGGTCAGCGGGCCCGTTCCGTCATCGATAGCGTCGTTCTCTATGCCATCAGAAACTTCATCGGCGTAAGGACGCCTCCAACGGCCCTGAAACCACTTTAGACGATTCACATTGACAGTGACTATCCTGTATGGGTGGGTTGGGATCGCAATCCCGTAGGCGTTCTTCCCGACTGGGCCGATAACACGGTAGGGACCGTGTTAAGAGAATGCTAGCCTCTTCGTCTTGCGCTCCCCCACTCGTGCTCTGAAATACTGGAAGACCCAGACGGCGTCGCCATCCATGTAAGAGACCCGGACTTGACCGCTCAGCCGTTTCTCGTGTCTGTCTGGAACTTTATCAGTTGTCGTTCGACCAACCACCTAGCGTACCACAGCGAGTGGTACAAGCGCCTCCAACTTCGTCACTCTTCCACTCCTTGCCATTATTCAGAAAACTAAGTCGATAGGCAGTGTCGGGTCTCGCCCATTGAGACTAAAGAAGGATGATCTCCCTAACGCTTCATGGTAAGCTGTCCTGTACGCGAATATAACTCTTCGCAGGTAGAGATCCCAGTCCGTCTGCGTCTCACTCACGAACATTCGCAGCATTCCCATCAACGTCCCATCGAAGCGTTCCATCAGTCCTTGCGTCTGCGGGTGGTATGCGAAACTAAAGAGCTTCTTGATACCCAGGGTCTCGTACAGGGACTTCGCTAAATTCGACGTGAAGTTTGACCCGCGGTCACTGAGCAGGCGTTCAGGAACGCCGAGCCGACATATTACCCCCTCAATCATAGTGTTCACAAACGAGATGGTATCAAGCGAGCTCATCGCAAAAGTCTCAACCCAGCTCGTGAAATAGTTGACGAAGACCAGAATATACTTGTTTCCGCGAGGCTTAACTACCAGTATGGAACACTTTCTACTGTTTGTCAGCTACGTATGGGACTCAGTGTGCTCTGCGCACATCCCCGCCGCCCTAAGAAATGACAAAAAGCTGTTTACTTGTGCCGTAAAGTGTCGGCTCCTCGGGGTGTCGGAGAAAACAAAGGGTTATCGTGTCTCAGACACAATAAGCACATCCAGCTAACCGATGTGCTGTTCGATACGCTAATGTTGCCACCATGATTCAGCGAGCATTCGGACAGACTGAAGAGACCCTAACAGTTGAATTTGCCGCGCGCAAGTCACCCGTAGCAGAGGAAGCTGAAGCACTTGCCACCGAGTCTATCCGGGGAGTGGGAGCTGAATCACCTGCAGGAGGATCAACTAAAGCAGTGAGAGCTGAATAGCCCAAACAAGCGAGTAACCCAACAGTTGTAGCAAAGAAATGCCGACGTGCGAGACTCGTGTGTACGCCACCGAAACGCGAACTCGCCCACATCGAAAGGCGAAGAAACCCAAATGATACTCGTGCTACGAGTGCTTCCATGTAATGTTAGACCAGAACGTTGCGCAAAACATTTTAGAGCACAGAGTGCTCACACTACGATCGCTCAAAGAAGCGTTAAGGGGCCTCACCAAGATCAATGGAAACAGGCTCTGGGGCTTGAGTTCGACTCCTTGATCAAAAATGGGACGTGGAGACTCGTGCGAATGCCATCCGGACATAAGACTTTGCCATGTTATTGGGTACGAGCTGTAAAGTACGCGGCTGACGGGACAGTCGAGCGGTCCAAATCATGCCTCGTAACACAAGGCAACCCCCAAGCGTTTGGGAGGACTGTGATGAAGTATATGCTCCAGCGATTCGAGTCTCTGCGCCTAGTGATGGCAATTGGAGCGATACTGGACTGTCATTTCCATCCGATGGATATATATATACGGCGTTTCGGATCGGTACGATGGACGGAGAGCAGAAAATCTACATGAGGAAACCTCACGGATCTGCGACACAAAGCCATGAACATTTGGTTTGTGAGCTTCAGAAGAGCATCTACGGTCTGAAGCAAGCCACACGCATTTGGTATCGAGTCCTACATTCCTTTTTGACGATGATGGGTTTTGCACGCCCCCACAAGAAATTTTGCATCTACGTGCAAAACGTGGGAGTGGGATTGGATTACATTTGTGATCTATGATCTGACGATCATAGCGCAGGACATGCGACTTATTAACAGGCTGAGAGCCGACATGTTAAAACAGCTCAAGATAGAATACCTAGGCGGCATTTACTACATCCTTAATATGGAGGTGCACCGCAATAGAAATCAGCGTGTGATGATGATCTCACAGCGCAAATACATTGTAGAGCTGATAACAAAATATAAAGTAGGAGAATGTGGGTCAGTACTGACACCTCAAGAACTATGTCTCGTACTCGAGTCATAGACGGAGCTGTGCGCATCCTTTAAGCTGCAGAGACATTGTTGGACCACTTTAGTGTTTAGTCCACCGATATCATCAACGCGGTCAGAGAAGTGAGTAAATTTCTATCTTGCTACATCCGATCGCATTGGGATGCAGCTTGGTGAGAACTCAAATGCTAGAAAGGGAGGTTAACGTACGGTTTGTTTCTCAATGGAAAAAGACAGACGTGAAGTGCGAAGTGTACACTGATGCGAGCTTCGCGTGTCAGTCAAAACAATGCAAATCCATAACCGGGTAAGTGATTCAAACGACCGAAGCCACTATATCATAGTGCAGAAGCAAGGAGGGAGGCGTGCCACTCTCGCCAACTTAAGCTACACTCGTCGTACTAAGTGAGGGGGCAAAGGAAAAGCGAGTGGTTGTGGCATTTGATTGGAGAAATGGGATTTCCTTAAAAGGCACCAGTGCAGGTATGGTGTGACAGCAACCCTGCCATCAGCATTGCATAAAACCCGGGAATCACACAGCAAATATTTATATTAGAATCCGCATTCTGTTTACGAGGGACCTTGTTGAACTCGGCCTCAAGATAGCCCACTGCTCTACAACAGAGATGACAGCGGATGTTCTTACTAAAGCTCTACCCACGAAACAATTCCTAAAACTAAGAAAGAAGCTAGGCGTGCGCGATTTGAAGTTGTCCCCAAGCATTTAGTGGTAGTGTGGAATAGAGAGGCGCGCAGAGCGCTCCCTACTTACGGAAAGACAACAGGCAACGCCTGTCTGCCTGGCGAGTAATTCGGCTATGAAAGCAGTACCTTTTTACTATTTTAATTTTATATTAGTAAGAAAGACAGGAAAAGGTTCAAATCGCCATCTGCGATCTGGATAGTACAGACAGAGAGCTGCTTACCATCCTTTGTGCGATGACAACAAGCGGTTGAGGAGCGAGCGCGCATAGGACGCAGTCCGAAGACGTGATCACTTCCTCTTTTGCAAGCAGGTACCCACCACGGATCCAGTGTAGTATGCATAAGACTAGAGGATAAAGAGTAATATCATTGTAGTGAGTATCCTACACTGTGTGTTTATTTTAATACTTACACATTCTACAGTATCTGAGGCGTGTCCAGCTTTATCCCTTCAAGTCCCGGCTGGAAAAAGGGTAATATATAAAACACATATTAAACATATTATGTTTAATATGTTGGACCCACCAACATAATTAGCATAGGCGTTTATATATTCCACTTCTACGGACGAGACAGTTTGTGGGAGGGTTTTAGGAGGGGATGCGTGTCAGTGGGTACATAATCCATCCACCTCCAACATATTGCCTTTTATGTTTGCTGTTTTGTGTTAGGGCCGCTCGTGTTTGATGGAGGATCCAACATAGCAGGTGGGCTTTCTGCTAAGATACACTCATTTTTGTGCTAGCGTATCTGAGCACATTTAATATAGCCAATCGTAAAACAGCAGCATCATTTCGTTTTGAATGGTCATGGGTGGCTGTCCACCACTTAGCCTTGATCGCTCGTGCCTGTGCCGCCTAAAGCCCGTACCTTCCTAAATTGCACCCCCATAAGTGACACTGCTGTCCACTTCCTGTCCTCAGCCATCTTCCTTATCGACACAACGGCAAGCACGCGAGCTATTCTTGCCGGCGGCGATCCTGCACCCGCTCCCCTTTCAGTACACACTTGGGAATGCAGGGTCCGCTGTCCCAGTCCTTGTGTTAGATGTGCCAGCATGACTTAGCGTTGTCGGGACGCGCGACGTTCCAGAGATGTTTGCTTAGAAGCGCACTCTCAGCCAAGCGTAAGGTGCTAATGTAATAATCGTACGTATCTCAGATCATTCACAGAGCAGCCAGGACTATAGTACATGGTAAACCTTGGTTTGACTTTGAAGACGGCGCACACCTTGCACGAGCGTGTCCCGCGCTTCCTGTCCATCCTTGGAGTCCGTGTAGTCAGGGCATTACTCAATGTAGTGGCCCCCTTGCTCGGCGGTTGCTCTCGAGCCAGCGCGGCCGTCGAAAGCTGCCGTCATATCTTCTGCGCTTGTAACGCCCTGTATGTCACAATAAAACCTTAATTTTTCTAGTATTAAGATAAATCAAAGGAAAGTATAATAAATACCTCAGTATCCTTGAACTTGTCGTCATCGATCGCGAGTAGTTGCTCGTGTTGCGTCTCCATAAATTTGTAGTGTTGTGAGGATTTTTAGTTCGGAATTTTTATGTAGTGGCGGTGGACTAATTAGCTTCAACAGGAACCGGTAGCTTTCCCTCTGCGAGCGCGAGTCTGATCTTGATCAACGGCGGGCGCGGCGGGAGTATCTCGCTAGCTCGGCGTAGACGTCGTTCATACCGACGCAATTTCTCTTGATATTACGCCTGGCCTCTGGCGCGAGTTTGTGCGCTGGTGCCTTGCCAGCAGGAGCAACCATCTTTGCCCTTGCCTCAAATTTCCAAGACGAAGGGGAGACGCATAAACCACACATCAACGCTTCGTGCCGTATTTAGCGTCTTTCTTTGTTTTTCCTTTCCTGAAGGTTTCCCTACACCTGTGCATTGACTTCTTTTAGACTTGGTCCGCTTGAAAAATACTCAAGTCCAGTATGCTTTAAAATCGAATACTTAATTTAATAGTGGGTCCAACATGCGTATAGCCGCAGGGGTTACATTCTCCGGAGTATACTCTGATTATGTTGGTGGGTCCAACACGGTGGGCTCTATCCTGAAGATTTAAATGAAACTCGATTTACATGTACGTCTCCCGTATTTAGGCGGATAAAAGCGTACTTAGCAAAAGGGAGGCTGTGGAGATTCGCTTCCGGATTGTCTGAGAATCAACTCATTTTTCTATTGGTAAGAACATTCTCGACACTCGGCTTAGATTGAGAAAGACAGTTTCTAATGATAGGGAGACGATCTTGTAGTTTCGATCTCCCGTTCGAGTCTCCCCGTTTTGGACCGAGACGGTTATCCTGGTAAAACTGTCTCCGCCATCTACCAAGGCTTGATAAAAGGTTTAGCCAGAAAAGGATGTTCCTTAAATTTATTGTTCAGGGCTATCGAGCAAATTAAGATGACTCCAGGAATTGTGGTCGTATCGGAGAGGACATTCGTGGGGTGGTGAATTTTATTCCTTGGTGTCCTCTTTATCACCTGTGGGTACAACGCAGCCTACGCGCTATCCTACCGAGAGCTGGGCGGCACTTCGCTCAGCCAGATCCTGTAGTTTTTCCATGTAAAGTGGGTATGCCGTCATCTAACTACGGGATCATTACCGTAGCTCACGCGACAACGGCTTCGATGCACGCCATTTGCATACTTGCGATGGTTGGGGGCTAATTTGCGTATGTGTACACTAGCTTTCACCCCATGAGGTATTATAGCTGTAGTACTGTAGCTGAAGACGTGCAGCGACCAAATGCTGATTCAGCTCTCACAGATCCAACTGCAAAATATCGCAGTCGATTAATTCGCAATAGTGTTTTAAAGGTGACTTCGTCAAGAGTCAGTCTTATTACCACTTCAAATTATGTGAACAGCTAAAATAAAAAAGTGTAGATCCACCCAAATTGTGGACGGGACCAAACACACAGAAAACGGTCACCACCACCATCATAAAATATACGACCACCAAAATAGCCAAAGTATTGAAGTGTTGTAGATACGGAAATAGATAGTTTTACACGCTCATCGCACTGTCGCTCAATAAAAACTACGTGGAAACCAAGAAAATGGAGAGTGAGAACGATAATTTTTTTATGGAGTAGTACAGCTACATTCATCGGTGTCCGACGTGGAGGACGGCTCTGCATCTCGCCCGCGGTGGCCCTGGACTACTATTTGGCGCTCTACAGAGCCATACGCTCTAGAAGAATATCGGTCAGCTCTACCACCACACAGTATCGACAAAGGCAACCCAGTAGGGTGTACATTTAACCATTTAATTGGTTAAGACTACGATTTGTACCGATGAGGCCATAAAATGCGCTCACAACTTGCTCTGTGTAAATCTGAGCTGCAAGTCACGCCTGCAGCTTGCGGCCGACACTGATACTGACACGCCATTGAACGCGAACGGCATCTGCCCCTGTCGCTACAAGTTCAAGGTCTGTCTGTCATCTAGCACGTGTGAGGTGCTTCAACAAGGCAATCATGCGATGGGCACCGATGATCCCCCAACACCAGTAAAGAGCAAGCTAACTCAGCAAATGGAAGATGATATTACAGACAGTCTCGGAGCTGGTGAGCAAACAACGGCTTCACGTCTACATTCGCTTATCTGCACACTGATTGACCAGAATAGTTTCGATGGTTCAGCTCCTACTAGCTCACAAGTATCAGATTTCGTTAAGAACTGGAGACGCAAGAATCCTAAAGTTTCCATGGCTTCGATGATAAAGCTGTGTGATGGTCACCTCTATGACTAAATTGATATAGAGACGACATCAGACGCAACAATGATCATTTTATGTGATTCCCAAGGCGACATGGGGCCCGGCGAAGCGGGAACTGTATCGCACCTTGGTGACTGATCGGAAGCGTACGGGTAGGGATGACCTATTTACGTATGAGTCAAAACTACATTGCGGTCCAGACTCATTCCGAATTCACTACAGTTTTGCACATTGACAGTAATCACGGCATGGTTTTGAACGGCTACTTGGTTGTTGTATTTAAGTTTTTGGATCGAGCCGGACATTTTTCCCGATGGTGTACTTTTGCACTTCGCAGAAGCGTGCAATCGACATTGGACGGTGCACCAGATACCTGAAGCGTGTGTGCATGGATTGTGCTGGTGCTCAATTTGTGCCATAATCTGTCATGATGGATGCTGACAAAGCACAATTTAACGCTTGTGTCACAGAACTACCACACACTGTTGTTTTAATGTGCTGGCTTCATGTGACAAGAATGCATGGAAGCATTCTCGTGAAAAGCGCGTCAGCCATGGTGACACAAGATCTGTATTTGTGGATCTTTATGATATGCACGATGCAAGTGAGCAAGAATACCCAGTTGTGATAACCCAAATTCTGACAAAATGGAGTGCCAAACCCCGGGATCACCAGTATGCAAATTTACTGATCACATTGCTAAAATGTGAGTCAAATCGCACCGTTTTATGCGCTGGCAGGCTCATCACACACCACCCGGATACGCGGCTACCAGTAATCCATTGGAGCAGTATCACCGCAAAGTCAAGCTACAATGTCCTGGCGGACATGCCATACCTAGTGAGCTCATACAAAACCTGAATGGGACCAGACTGGCTTTTTTTTTAGCTCGGAGCCGGCGTTTTCGTCGGTCCCTACTGCTTCAGAGCGCCTGGTAAGGCTTTATCGCCTTATGCGTAAGAGATAGTGCCGCATGATGCATATCCTTCCTCCAGTAGGATCTGTAGCAGCTGACCTGTATCGTGTAGAGCAGCGCCCATTGCGGCTGGCAGCCTCCGAAAAGAAAAATGTTGCTAGATCAATCAGATCGGTCAATTCTAGGCGAAAACAAACCTAAGACATGCCTGCAGGTGACTGGGTTCGTAGATACAAGGAGCAAGGCTTGCTCGTGCGCCTACAACAGGAAGCGTGTTATGTGCTGCCAAGTAATCAGTGCCTGTGTGCAAGGAGGCCTGTCGTGCTCCGGAGTAAGCATGCGGTTTAAACAGTTTGTCAGACCAAGCCATGCCCATGCTCAGACTCTAGAAGGATCACCTGACTCCGATACTGACTCTTTGTCTCAAGCCTATGGCGCTTCTACGTCAAGATCGACCGGATATATAAGAGTGGACGACAGAAATCAAGATTCTTCTTCTAATTCAGACCATGCAATAGAAAGATCGGTGCGAGCGGAGCCACCGAGTGCGCAAACAGCCGTCGACCATACTGTAGGGGATGAAGATGACGCGCAAGGATTTGAGCCAGCCACCTCTACGCATGGTCCAGCGCCTTTCATTGCGAGTTCTGCTGCGACGGATATACTGGACTATAGCCTCGAGGACGAACACGTCCTGACTGAGACATCTACTGAGCATCAAGGCCAATCGAATGGCGTATCCAGGAGTTGTCGGCGCTCCAAACGTCAGCGGAAGCTTGCATGAGGAGCTGTCGAGACTCACCTTCAAAGCAAACCAAAATCGAGGCAATGACGTAGGTGCGAGATCTTTTTTATCATTTGTACCCCAAGTTTCTTAACCTTATAAATTACTAATTTCATTTCTTACTTCACCACCTACAGGCCCGGCTTGCGTCCGTTCGCACGGATGAAGGATGTAGCTAAAGGAGGCAAGGATGAGACTGCTGTGGTCTAGAACATGCCTGAAGTACTGAGCGGACATGCCCTGGAAGAGCTAACCTAAGAAGAGATATACCGCACAACTCTCGGCTCGACGTGGACAACCGCTATGGTCCTCTGGGGGTCAGCGGGAAATATTTCATGCACTCCTCATATGTCGAGACTTTATCGAGACACTTTTTCAGAGAATTCAGTCGTATCGAACGAGCTTCCTTCTACCTAGTATATTGCTGAATCGATTTTACCAACTGCAGAGGTCGGAAAAAATAAAGAGAGTGGCTGGAGAACCCAACTGAGGTCGTCAAATCGTCGATCAGATCATTACCCTACCCCACTAGTTCATCCGTCCGGCGTATAGTGTATATTACGATCCCCCCTCCTCACCATTAATTCATCGGTGGGGAGTCGAGCAGGAATACGAGCCATGGAGAGCGACCGCGACTGCGGCGTAGCGGCAGCATGCGATCAACGCGTCACGACGGTAACACGCCCTGCATCGCGCGACTTACGGGCCAAAGCAGTCGGGAACCAGCCAGCCAAGAACTGGCGCGTCAAGGAGGTCTTGCGACCCCCCGTGTCATCCAGCGACAAAGTCAGCGAGAATTTGGATGAGTGTTCACTTAACAACAGCGACGAGGAGTGGGTGGGAACATCATCAGATGCCTCCAGTGCTGTAAGCTGCGGGAGCCGGTCGAAACAAGTTCGTTATGGAACGTCGGCGTCACCTCAGACCGCAGCAATTGACTCAAGTGAGGAATCGGATGGAATTCAAGCGGCCCCTCCGCGCAGATATGCGTTTGAGTCATGGGGCGACTTGGAGGAGTTTCTTAAATCATACGGGGCCGAAACATACCAGGTAAGATGCTATTACTTGTTATAAATAACTGTGGAGACGGCGTGGTTACCAACTTGGATATATGCATTGATGTTGGTCATATGTAGAGCTTTCGCGTCCGGACAAATAACAAGGTTACTGAGAGGAACAAAAAAATTCAGGAGTCTGGCTCCAAAGCACCACTGGTTCCTGACGAATGGATTTACTACGCAAGGACGTACATTTGTACGCACGGGGGGAAATACAAACCAAAAGGCAAAGGCAAGAGGAAGCGCCAGCATTCGAGAGCTATGCAGTGTGGCGCACAGGTGGGTTCGAGTTGGTGTAGTTGGTCACAGTTGGGTACGATTTAAGTTGGTTGGGTTGAGTTGGGCTAACAGAGTTTCCTGTGGTTGCAGATCAATGCCTGTGTGCAAATGGTTGATCCTTCTGGGCAGAAATTTGCTTTGAAACTAACGTCTGTGCGGCTAGAGCACAACCACCCGTTAACGAAGCACACTCACAGACAGTATCCACAAACTAGAACTGCGTACGAACCTGAGGTGCTTTCTACGGTGGACGAACTCCGAAAGGCGGGGGCCAAAAAGAAGAGCATATTGGCCTACATCCACGACCACTCCGCGTGCGAGCCGACCAAAAAAGATGTACATAATCTCGTTGCCAAACTCAAGAAAGAAGCGCACACCGCTCCCACAAGCGCGAAGCGGCTGAAGCGATGGATGATCGAGTTTACCGAGGAGCCTGGAAACGTTGGTCGTATCTTTGTTGATAAAGTGCAAGACAAGGTATGATATTGCCGCATTTTTGTCATGATATTTGGGGACGGTACTGACTTTTATCCACATTTAGAGAATCGCCACATGCATTACACTGCAAACCAAGCATATGCGTGCTCTTTTCGACAAGTTTCCGGAGGTCCTGATGATTGATGCCACTCACGGCACGAATGCATCCAAGCATAAAGTTTTTTCGATCATGGCCCACGATGCTTTTGGCAAGGGTCAATTTGTACAGCATGCTGTGGTTCAAAATGAACGCCGTAATACTTTATTGACGGCCCTGGAGGAGTTCAAGCGCAACAATCCGGTCTGGGATCGTATCAAATGCATACTGATCGATAAAGATTTCACGGAGATGTCTGTGCTCAAAGTGGTCTTCCCGGAAGCGATTGTGTTGCTGTGTCAGTTTCACGTTTTGAAGTATCTGCGCGAGGAAATTGCCTCAGCAGAATACGGGTTTACTTCTTGGCAGAAGCAGCAGCTGCAAGGGCTCGTGAATCTGTTGGTTTACGCAAAGACGGAGCGCGAATATGAACGGTTTCGAAAGTACTTGCGCCATATAATGACAATTGGATGTGGAAGTGTAACTCGTACTGAGTTGGGTGCTGGATCTACTGAGTTGGGTGATCGAGGCACCGGTACGGCAGAAGATGCCCAGGATGTTGTACACCTTTCGAGGCCTACTTCTCAAAGAATTGGGACTCCTGTCGTTATATGTGGTGCTCATTTGAACGTCAAAATGCCGTGACGATGGGTAATAACACAAATAACCGTATTGAAGCCTCATGGAAGCAGGTGAAAGAGCTCGTGAATGGATACATGGGGGTTGACGAGTGCATAGCGGCCATAATGTGTTACCAAGCGCAATAAGAGAGGGAATTTATGGACGCATTGTACAATCTGAGGCTGGTGCATAATCCGAAGTACGATAGAGAGATACAATTTCTATCCAACTTGGTGAGCGAGCACGCGTGTGAACTCGTTTACGACCAGTACGTGTACGCCATCACGCGTGCCAACTACAGTTTCTATGAGCCGGTACCTGATGTTATCATGATCCAGAACCTCTCAGAAGAGGAAGAAGCTTTCGACGAACCCAGATCGGAGTATTCTGTCACGAAGCGAAATTGGTCATGTTCATGCCTGTTCATGACTTCGCGGTTGCTACCCTGTCGTCACGTGTTTTTTGTTCGCAAGGCTCTTAACTGCGAAAATATCCTTCCCACGCAGCTGTTGAATCCAAGGTGGTTGCTGGCATCGTTGCGTTCGGATAGTGCATTTGAAGTGGTTACAAGCGAGCCGTTCTCCATTGACCGAGTGTTGCCGGAAGCGAGTACTGTTTGGGACAGCAACCGCAAATTTCGAGAAGCCCATCTCGTCGCGACCACAATTAGTGAACATATGAGCGGTATGGGAATGATTGAGTATAAGTTGGCAATGGAAGCTCTACGCAGCGTGGCCACGCTGTTCAAGCATGGTGAATTTGATGCTATTCCTGCCGCTGATCCTGTTCATGATAAATCTGCACCTATTGGAAATCGCGAGGAGTTTTCAAGGGATAATTGTTCAGCTGGAACGAACTCTAACACTCATGTGGATCCTGCGTCTCGCTCGAGTAGCGAGGTGGCCCAGCCGGACAGGGAGTTGGTTCAGCCGGGCACGGAGTTGACTCAGTTGGTTCAGTCGGGCACGGAGTTGGATCAGTCGGTCCAGTTGGGCACTGAGTCGACTCAGTCGGCTCCATCAGGTGCAGAGGTGGTCGAGGTGGTTAACAGCGTCAACCTCGATGAAGGCGAAGCCGAATTCGAGCTTCAAAGGCCACCAAAAGCAAAAGGCCGCCTAAAACAGAAACCTAAGGCTGTAAAAGCTAAACGGAAACTACATATCGCGATGGTTCAAGAGGATCTCGAGATGCACGATAAGCAACTCAACCTAATTTCGGCATTCGAGCTTCTCTCTGACAATGTAACTTTTGACTCGGCCCAAGAGAACATACTCATGTTTAAGCTCTTCGTCTTCGCGACGAAACCGAAGTCGCCAATCGCGCACGACTTGAGGAAGCTTCCAGCTACGAAGCCGTTGATGCGGCCTGATGAAATAGTTCGAATCTTTCCGATGGATCTAATAAGGAAGTGCGGGGCTAAAGTGTCAGCGTTTCAGCGAAAGAATCGTGGCATTCGCGAGCTGGACATTGCTCTAGAAATAGTAGGAGTTGGAGTATTCGTCAACTCGTCGATCAAGCTCATGAAAAAGTGGCACGTTGCAGCAGCAGCATTCAGAAGGATCGCCCGCGCGCTGGCATGGATAGAGAACCTGGATCTGTCTAATTGCGGTAATGCCAGCTATTCAATCGAGGAAGACCCCGCCCTGCCGTCAAAGCTGAGACAGATTGAAGTTTTGACCCCACAGGTATGAACCAGTGTGTAATTGAGAGTATGATGGTAAACTAACTACGTCTGTGTAGATGGATGTGCTAGCATTGGCAGGTAAGGAGCTGATAACGGACGAGGTAATGTACAAAATACTGACCAAACTGTTTGGTTGTAAGCCCAATATTGCCGTTTTCGACTCTTCGACACTGGGAATCGTTGTGGACGGAAGCGTGAACACCTCCAGCGAAATCATTCGAGAGGCGTTATCTGGGCTGACGACGGAGAAGGTGTTGATTCCAGTGAATTGCAACGGTAACCACTGGTGTGCTATTATGATGGACCTCGAGGGTGGAGTCATTTACGTGTACGATTCGAGTTCTTCTTCGTACGTCGTCAACGTACGTGCCGTAGCGCAGACGATGGTAGTGCTACTGCCTCCAGGTGCACAGAAAGCGTTTCGGGTGAGAGTCTTCGACGCAGGATTCGGGGTTCAGACTGACAGCTACAACTGCGGAATCTACGTCTTGCTTGCTTTTGAAATGTTTTGTGGCGCAGAACCACTAGGTCACGTGGACAAAAAGATGCTGCAGTGCCTGCGTTACCGCTATCTTTGTACGTGTCTGTAGAGGCAGCGCAGACGAATGACTATCGCTAACTCTCAATATATTTTGGCCTTCTCACATGTTATCTTAAAGTTGATACGACTGATTTCTATCAAGCTTGAATTCCATGAGAACGCTGAAATGCAATCGCGGCGCCGAGACCACGTGGACGCTGAGAGATCCAGCTCCAACACATCGCTCTATTCGGCTATACGTATACACGAGGAGCTGGCTCGATTTAGAAGGCTTCCACTTGGGCTGGATTGGGCTCAGGTTGGGCTCGTTTGGTCTCTGTTTGGTCGCGGTTTGGGGCGAGTTGGGGCAAATGCCCCGTCTCATAATTTCCCAGTTGGGCTCTCCAGCACGTGCCAAAACTAAATGCGATTCAATAAATTATAGGGTTTTGCAAATCAAATTTATATTATTGGTAGCCGACCTTGACAATACAAAACGATATTAGACCAATTATTGACAATAAATATGGCAAAAGGTTCTCCGTCTCGCCAATCAGATCCGATGACATCATTTGGCAATACCACGTAAAAGTAAACGAAACACAAATCCACGCACTTGCTAGCGCCAAACGGCAGTATAAGATGAAAAAAAACGAGTCTACCTGACAACCTGGAGCAAAGTTTTAATGTACTGGAGAAGGAAGCAGCTGAATTGCCCCGATGCCGGTCTTTCCTGGAGGCATAACGCGGACTCAGAAGATGACACTTCACAATTCGAAGATGCCCCCGACGTATTCATTGCAGATTGAATATACGATTATTAAAAAAAACTAGTCAAGATGCTTTTTAGCTTCCTGGATGGGGTTTCAAGAATTAACCTGGCAGCCGTCGTCAGACCTACCGCAGAACATGATAACGACTTTAAATAATGAGAGCTTGGCGTGGCTTGGCCAGTTGACCATCGGGCCGGCATACTCACGGGGATCATGGCTAGTACAAGAGTACACGGTAGGTCGAGGCGTAGCTAGATATTGCTCCAATATACTTAAATTACGGCAATTTTTTACTATTGGAAGTGCTCAAATTGGAAATTTTATTACGACTAAACTTTACCCCCAATATATTACAGTACCGGTATTGTATTTTCGGGCCTCTGCTCATCTGCTGGTCTTCTGCTATCATCCACGCGCTGCCATTTCGGCAGGAAGGTGCTCTCAAGCGCTTTGTTAGCTTTGTATGTGATTGCGTCCTAGATCTGGCGTGTATGGGCATCATGCTGCTAAGCTAAGTGGATCAATACGATCCTCAAGCGACAGACTTTGGTGTCAATTCTTGGAACAATGATGAGTGGGCAACTCGAGCGTTAAACGAATTGCAAATGGTGGCTGTGGTGTCCTGGAATCCAACTTATTTAGTCGCTCCGTGTTTTTGCTTGGTGTAGTAATGACAACAACGAACTTAAAAGAGTTGTTGTGTCGTCCACGTTGTTTGGTAAAGAAGATTTCACTTTTTTTGAAATCCTTTCTTTTCAGTGGTGACTTTTGCTTTCACCTTCATCTTCTTAGAAGTAGTCGATTCCCCTGCCTTGGCTCTCGTCACACTCACACCCGTTCGAGGACTAACTCGGCGTGGATTGGTCATTGGCGTGCATTTTCTCTTCTTTGTGTGGGGGCTGGTGGTTCTGTCTTTCCACATTCACGCTTCTGTACAAACATCGTTACCACAGTTCAGGTTCGCCCATGGGCTGTATCACGACGGTCGTGCTTTTTACTCTGTTTGGACTGCTATCAGCTTGGTATTACAGGTCATTCGGCACAAGTGGAATTGAATTGGCACGAGTTGGACGGATCCAGCGTGGTAATGATGCTGATTCGGCACTGTCCTGCGCTCGAAGTGCCCGACATTTTCAAGACAATTTACGGCCTTGTCAGCATTAAAATTTATAACTGACCGTTGTTGAGTGGCAAGATTCCGCCGCTATTACAAACACGAATCATCCTGGGCTTCTATCACTCATGCTTATCCACGTCAATATGACGGACGGTGTTCTTCCTCAAAGGTTCTTGTCCAATGACTTTCCGCTGCAGTTGTTCAATATTGAAATGTGCGTCACGAATTTGAGGGAGTTGCCTGCTGATCTTGACACAAGGTGGCCGCGTGGATCGTGCGTGGTCATCGAGCAGAGCCAACTACGCTCTGTATCAGCGTCGTTGCTTCGCCTTATGCCAAGCTATCTATCCTTGAAGGGAAATCCAATAAGCACGCTTTTAATACCACCAGAGATTTTTGAGATCGAAGGACTGACTGACTTTGGGTATTGGCAGCACGGACATCCGTGAGCTTCCTCGCAATGTATCCCAACTATCCTCGACTCTCACAACACTTTACATGTATGATACAGACATTGCTTACTTCTGGCCGTGGGTAGAAAATCTAACTCAGTGTCAGCCCATTCTAGCCGGCGAGTCCTTATACTGCAGTGACTCGGCAGTATAAGGACTCGCCAAAGAATTGCAAACGGCGCAGCTGATTCCTTTACGGCCTCGCCATCAACAGAATATTTAGTCCAATTAAAAGACCCAGCTAATGCTGTTGCTGGTGGTTCAATTTGGTCGGCTGTGGGCTGTAGTTCTCCCGTCAGTGGAATTACTGGCCTGCTTTATCCACTTGTCGATGAGATTAGCAAAATGCGATCAACTAGTCTCAACACCGAGCTGACTTTGTCGCGACATCACTGTAGCGATGTATGACAGATGCAGCATCATATCAGCGCTTATTACGCTGTGAACGTCTATTGCTGGTAGGAATTACTTTAGCTGTTCACTGTTGCTTGTCCACACGTTTAGGAAGTGGTTGCTGTTGCTTCGTAGCGGGTGACGCAGCTTGATTCTCCTGGTAGCGGTTGTACACGATGCCGCACGTGAAAATGAGCTGCGTCGTCAGCAAGATGTTCCACCGTTGGCCCCACAAGTATCCTCTCAGTCCTGCCGAAGCTGCCATCGTCGCTTGTTGGCTTGTCAGTAAAATTGACAATAGCTATCTTCGTAAATATTGTATTTTATTCTTGAAATAACAATTTTGCAGAATGGACGACGACTGGCGCGAGGATGGCAGCTTACGGGGATTGAACGCTAGCGGTGGCAGCACAGGAAAGGCCAAGGGCAAAGGCAAAGGACCTCAATTCACTCGCGTGATCCCCAAGTTTCTGCAGAAATATCACCAACCGCCGGCCATTCAGGCGAAGTTCGCAACTTTACCGAAGCCTGGAGAGGAGGAGGACGAAGGGTTAGACGAGGTGCAACAGGCAGCGATCGACGAGTATCTGGCACAGAAAAAAGAGACGAAGGAGGAGAAAAAAAAAAAAACGGGAGAAGAAGATGAGCAGGAGAACGATGACGACAAGAAGAAGAAGAATGGACAAACAGTGGTGCAGATGGGCAAAGGCAAAGCCACAGCGTCCAACGGCACCAAGAAGAAGAAGCGCAAACGTGCAGATCAACCAACACTCAGCAACAAGAAACTGTTATCGTTTTCGATGGACGATGAATGAAGATTGTATTAGCTTTGCAGATATCACGGTGCAGGTCTAAAAGCAGGCGGCGCGTTGTGCTGTGACCACACGAGTTGCTGACGCCTCGATGATGTGTTGCACTTGAGCTTCGGCTAGAGGTTCCGAGTCCTCGTACTCTAGCACAAGTAACGCGTTGGTGAGGTTGAACGCTACGAAGAAGACGACTACCAGCACTAGCGTCAACGGATACGCATAGTAGATGTCCATGAAGCTGAAGGCGTGCGCTAGAAAAACAGATTGGACGAGTCCTGCTGCTGTGTATGTGACGAGGACACTGCGTCGTTGCCAACGCGTGAGCTTAATGGGACCGAGCCACATTGCGACAACGGCGTACCCGATCGACACGAATGCTACAAACTGAAATATAAGAATTTGTTATTTTGTTGATGAAACAGTAGGGATGAATTGATACGCACTGCTTGCATCGCACTGAGATTGTGCGTTGTACCCGCCTTAAAGACAGGATCACGCTCGCATTGCACCCTGAATTCATGCAGCCAGGTCCCGTCAAAAAGCTTCATCCATCGACGTGGCCACGGATCGGTCGTGAAGCTCTTTGCTTCCAGGTCAGCGTCCTACGTAGATGTTAGGATCTACTTCTACGTTGCGGCATGTTTCCAAAACTTAACGTTGCTTACGATAGGATTCTTGCTTGCCAGCTGCTCAACGAGTCCCGACTGGATCTTAATGAACGAGATACGTAAGTTTGAGACGAGATAGCTTTCGTTCCCAGTAGCAGTTCACTACCTTGCCCCACTGAGTTCCGTATTGTGGCTCTTGTCCATGAAGGTGGTCCCTGACTTGGATTACCCGAGCGTCTGCATGGCCGATAACCACTTCTCGTACCCCATTCTGCCCCGCGCAGCGCTGTGCCAGCACGACGGCAACAAAGAGAGGTAATGGCTTCATCAATGACGTTTCGTTTGTAGCTAAACGATCAAAACCGATATCATTTGTTATGAGTTGTAGTAGTATTGTATAGCAGTTTTTCGCCAGTTTCTAAGCCATTTTTCTAAGCGATGTGCTTGGTCTCCTTGGACACTTGGACACCAGCAAGAGGTAATATAGGTTCGAGATGGTTTTTGTGCCACTCGGGTGCCCTGCCGTACGCGTACACTGAGCCGTTAACGAGAATGGCCCCGACCACGAACTGACCCGTCGGCACCTTGTCAAACACAAACACCGACATGATGACGGAAAGCACCACAGCGATTGAAGTCGCGAAGGCCTTCAAAATATTATCGGCGTACTTGACGACGACCGCCGTTAGGAGACCGCCGAATGCGCTCATGGCGATTGCTGCCCATACTACAGGACGGTAGCCGTAGAAAAAGCCATGGCTCATGATCGACTCAAAGTCATTGTACATCAGACCACCACCAGACAGCGCCAATCCGAGGAAGCACATCTGAACGTTACGTTCCCATAGTGTGGTCGTTGAGCCAGTACCTTTAAGAATCTTCTCAAAGTAGACGCCTGCGAACCCAGAGCATACACAGGCTGCTACCACAGCTAAGAGACCCTTAGTGGTGCTCTGTGCAGCGTCTGCCTTTGCTGTCGCACTCGATGCATTGTCATCTAATTGAACTAATCCAACACCCATCATGAGCGTGACAATGGCGCCCCACTGCGTGACCAGCACAGTTTTCCGCAGTATCACAACGGAGAAGATGGCGGTGGTGAGGATCTTGAGCTGATACATGACTTGGAAAGTAGGTGCGTCCAAGTTGGACACTGCCACGTACTGTAGATTGTTCTGCACCACGTAGAGCATTGCAGGCACGCTCACACGCAGCAATTCGCTCGTGTTGGTGATGTTGCGGAAGGCCTCACTCATGCGCTTCCGTCGCTGCGGATCCTTGAGCAAGTTGAACTCCTGCAATAGACAGTCAGTCGGTCACATTGAGCTGCATACAATGCATCATGACGGCGCAGCGTGAGACTTACATGGAAGAGCACAGCGAAGCACGTGGCCAGCTTAAGCCCCTCGCCGACGAACACTGCGGTGGCTGGGTTGAAGCGTGGGAAGTTGCCGACCCGAGAGAGCCGCATGAGGATAGCCAACAGGCTGTTCTGCACGCACAGTATGCATAAACTCGCGTACTTGAGCGCCGTCGGGGAGAGCTCCATGGTGTGGGCAAAGGTGCCACTGCAGTGTACGCACGGTTAAGTACCGTATTTGAGATCTCCTACTTCAGAGTGATCTCCTAATTCAGACTGCCCTCCAACCAATCACATATCGAGAATGGAACAGCGCACAAGTCTAGATCTCATAATTCAGAGTACAAAAAACATGCTAAACTGTAACTATCCACCAGCTCATTGCAAGAAATTCGCAATGGCGCGCACTCCTCTCACGCTCGGCCAACGGAAAGGGAGAACCCGTATTTCTGGCACTGGCAAGCCTCCCAAGAAGTTCAAGCGCGTTGCCATTTCATACGCCTACAAGCTTTCGGTTGTGGAGTGAACCTGATTGGGAGCTGCTACGACGGTTGCTGGAAGAAGTGCCCGTAGTGCGCCATGCTGTGGATACGCGTCACGACATAGAAAACTTCGTAGTTCCCGAAGAAGAATTTGATAACTAAATTGTTTTGTTTAAATAATACGTGATAGAGATGCGTCGGTACGTGTACAGATCTTGTGTATTTTGCAACAATACAACTTCAAAAATATTGGGTCTGAAGTAGGTGATCTCAAATACGGTACTGACGAAATGCGGATCTCATTTCATGTGCACCACACCAAATGCTTTAGAAGAGAATTGGCCCACAAGCAGCACGGACGCAGGAAGATCCACACCTCGCTGGCGCTCGTGACGGCGACAATGGACATCCGCTCGTTCTTCCAGAAGAAGTCCCCGGGCGGAAGCAACGGCAGCAGCAGCACCAAGAAGAAATTGGCAACGCCAGCCAAGCGTACGCAGCTACAGTCTTCTTTTTCTTTGTAATGTGTCATAACCATCAAATGGTATTTCTTACAGCAGCCAAGCGATCAGAGCCAGAACCAACACCTCCGTCGCGTCCTACAGGTCGTCGCACTACCAAAAAGAATGTGGTAGTGCTGGACGACAGTGATGAGGACGAGAAAAACGTCAGTAGTAAGCGCAAAGCTCCAGCACAGAAGAAGGCACAGCGCGTAGACTCCGGCTCGGACTTTGAAATGCAACCAAGCGATGATGAAGTTAAAGAAGTGAAGCCCAAGAAGGAGCCACTGAAGCGGCTACGTCGTGCGGTCAAAGTTGATAGTGGCGAGGACGAGGAGATGCCGGAAGTGAAGCCTGAAGCTAAGAAAGAGGTGAAGATAGAGAGCAAGCAGCCTGCAACGTCGTCCTCGAAGCGTACTGCAACTGACGACTCAGAGCAAACCACTGTAAAGCAGGAAGGAGCGTTGAAGAAGGTGCCAGCGCCGTGTTCCGGGTGTTTAGATGGCAAGACATTCGCGTTCTCCGGTGTGTTGGAAAGTCTGTCGCGCGAGGATGCGGTGCATCTTGTTAAAAGCTGTGGCGGGTCTGTCGCCATCAGCATTACGCGTAGTACAAAGTATTTGGTTATCGGATCTACGCTGGAGCAGGGTGGCAATGTGACGGATGGCTCTAAATACAAGGAAGCCGTGGCAAAGAACGTCCGTATCTTGACGCAGAACGAGTTCTACAATCTCATCACCGAGGCTGCAACAGCTCAACAGGCTCAGGACTTGGCAGCTGAGAAGGCGAAGATCAAGGCCGAAGCTGGTGCACTGAAAACCTCCTCGAAAGGCAATCAGAAGCTCAACACGTACGTTACTCAACCCCTTTAAATCTCCGATGAATTTGACAGGTTAATGAACTGATTGTCGCTGTTTTCTTGCACCTTAGATCGATCAACGACGAGCTGTGGACTGACAAGTACAAGCCGCAGACTTTAAACCACATGATTGGCAACATCGAACTGGGCAAGAAGCTGAAGACGTGGCTTCTAGACTGGGAGGCCATGCACGTGAAAGGAACCAAGAAAGTCCCGTTCTCGACGAAGCTGTCTGAGAACCGTGGCGCGAAGACGGTGCTGCTGTCGGGACCTCCTGGTATCGGCAAGACGACGATTGCAAACCTGGTTGCTCGCGAGTGCGGATTCGCGTGCACCGAGCTGAACGCGAGTGACACACGCAGTAAGAAAATGCTGCAGACCGGACTTAAGGCCGTACTGGGAACGCAGGCGCTTCAGTTCGGCGCTGCTAGTGGGAAATCCAAGGAGAAGATGCACCTCGCTCGTCGTGTGATTGTCATGGACGAGGTCGACGGCATGTCAGGCGGTGATCGTGGCGGTACGGCGGAGTTGATTCAGCTTCTCAAGAAGTCGAAGACGCCTATCATTTGTATCTGCAATGACCGCCAGAGTCAAAAGGTGCGCTCTCTGGCGAACCACTCATTTGATCTGCGTATGCGTCGTCCCACCAAGGTTCAGATTGGCAAGCGACTTATGGAGATTGGGCTGAAAGAAGGTCTACACATGGAGAAGAATGCCATTGAAGAAGCGGCCGATCGATGTGGTAATGACATTCGACAGTTGCTCACTCAGATGCAGAGGTGGCGTCTTACTACCACCAAGATCACGTACGCGGATATGGTGAACCCTTCTTCGCAGCACAACAAGGATGAGAGTTTGCGGCTGAACCCGTTCAGTGCGACACAGCAGATCTTCCAGCGCGAACTTTCGTTTGATGCTAGGAACGAGGCGTACTTTGTGGACTACGACCTGATGCCGCTGATGGTGCAGGAGAACTATATCCAGAGTATCATGAACAATAGGAGATCGTCGGACGAGAACCTGGAAGCGGCCATGCACGCGTCGGAGTTCATCTCGGAGAGCGACCTGCTGAATACCTATGTGCGAGTGGAGCAGCGATGGGATCTGCTCACGAAACAGGCAGCTATGAACGTCGGTGCCTGCGTGTACTCGGCTGGGTTCATCGGCCACCCGGAGTTTTCCAAGTACGTTGGTTTTAACTTATTTCAGTATGAATTTTTATCTTACTGGTTATTGTGTAGGTGGCTGGGAAAGAACTCGTCGGCGTCCAAGTCGAAGAGGCTGCTTAGTGAACTCTCTGTCCGAATGCGAGCACACGCCTCCGGGTCGCGAGAAGGTTTGTGCGCTGTACATTTTTAATCTTGGGCTGTGGTGAAGGTACTAATTTGTATCTGCTGCAGTCATTCGGCTTGATTACGTGCCGTATATGAAGGAGATCCTGCTGAAGAAGCTGCTGTCAGGAGAAGATGTACGTTTCTTGAATGCTACTTGATGTATGTTCTGGCTAACCTCACATATGTTCAGAATATTCATGAGGTGATTGAGCTGCTGGACGAGTGCGAGATCTCCCGAGAAGACCTGACGGAGTCCATGGAGAGCTTCAAGTTCCCTGGCGTCAAGCGTCACTCGTACTCGGAGCTGGACACTAAGGCCAAGACGGTGTTTACGCGAATGTATGATGATGCACTGACCGTCTTTATCTTGATGTGTCCGTGTCGAATGCTCATCGTTGGTTTTCTATTGCAGGTACAACAAGGCATCGCACAAGTCACAAGCGGTTGTGGAAGCGGTACTTGGGTCAACCACCATTAAAAAAGGACGAGGGAAGACAGTCGTCGCGAAAGATGATGGAAGTGGTTTGCCGCCCCCGTCGGATGCCGAGAGCGAGCCAGAGGAGGAGGACGTGGATGTTAGCAAGTTCCAGAAGAAGCCGCGAGGTGGCGCAAAGCGCAAGGCTCCCGCCGCTACAGCAAAGAAGGCACCTCGCAAGACACCAGCGAAGAAGCGCCGCACTTAGCATATTGGCAGCTGAAGCTGGTGTTGTGGCTGTCGCAGTAGATCGGTCGATACGTATGTGGAAGTACTGCAAAATGCAACGTTATCTTCGTTGCCCCTTCAATGAACAAAGCTATTTTGCTGAATTACTTGGAATTTTTTTATTTGCGCTCACTCCTTATTGCACACTTTGTGCGCTAGACCTTTTTAATTTGAAGATGAGGCGTGACAGGCTATTGTGGCGAACAAACGCCCACGCAGTCGCAATACTGAACTGTACCAAGGAGCAGCTACTGTTTTCCAGAGGTTGGAAAAATTTCAATAAAATAGCTATTGTATTTTTGTACAGAATAGCTTATTATTGCTCCTTCTTGCTTCCAGTACTTTATAAGTACGTAAAATATGATGTAATATTTTCTGGCATACAAAGTTTAGGAATAAATCATATTGGGGCTAATAGATTTATTGCAATAACTGGTCAAAATACCACAAATTTATTAGTACTTGAAGAACTGTATTACAATGTATAATACTTGGCTTAGGAACGAAAATATAATAGCATGTTTTACTTTCCATTTTCTGCTGTTGACTGGTGCTGTCGACGTCGAGTGTTAGCACAATCTTATCTTGAATTAGCGTCATATAGGTGCTAGAGGACAGATGACGTCAGCACGAGCACTTCAATAGCAAAATTGATTGTCTACTAAATCTGGCGGCAATCTCATTCAAACTTGGCAGCAACTCTGGTCTACACCGAGACCTGACCTGGCTTAGATTGCTCGTCTGAGTACTGTGTGATGTTATATCGCTCTACGAAGGGTAATATACGGCACTTAGAGCTGGGGCACACTCGTTAGAGTCGCATGACGCTTTTTCCAATGTGTCGAAGCTCGGTTTAATTTTGGCAATTCGGGGGCTTTAAAGATGAGTCAGTACAAAACAAGATGATCCTTATCCACCGATTTGAGATTTTTTTTTAATGGCGATTGAAGTTTCCGTCAATGATATCGCACTTATAGGGAAAGTCGAATAAAAGCGACTTTTGTGCTTCGTAGCCTCCCAGCCACGCACACACTCCAGTTCTTAAGCTCGCATCTGCCATGGACCTCGGCTCCGACATTGCAAGCGACTCGGAGTATGATGCTGTTTTTACAAGGGACAGCGAGTATGCGACAACGTCTCCATCTCTGTCAGAGGGCGAAGAGGGTGGGTGGAATCAGGATAGCGACCAAACATCGTCGTTCGGTGTCGCTGTGGATTCACGTGCTCAAGGGTTAATCCAGGCGGACTCGTGCAAGCAGAAATACTTAGAAGGAAAGGAGACAAGATCGGACGGTTTGTGACTTCCGTTGAGACTATGACTTCCGTGGAAAAGAAAACGAGCATCTCGACAGTGCTAGCAGTCGTATAGATGCTGGTGTACTTGTGCGACGTCGTGGAACTGGGGAGCGGATTCGTTTCGTATACTATCTGCCGCTTGGGGGACCAGTTTGTCGTTACGCCTTCCGCGCACTAAAACCGTTTGCGATCGAGGATTGAGGCAGATGAAATGCCACGTCCCGCGACAGGACTGCTGGATAATGAACCAGATAACGAAGTCTGTGGAGGCGTCGTCCACTCAAATGAGTGCATATGCGTTTCGGATGAGAGCGCCTTCCGTGACTACAAGTTTATTGTCAAGGACATGTACAAGAAGGTGAAGTCCATTCACAAGTACCAGTTATCCAAGATGCAGAGTGAATTTACCGGGGTGGTGGAATACCGTACGCTTCCGACCGACGGGCCTGTGCTGCACGACTTCAGGCGAGTTTACGACCAAGTCCAAGGTGATGCTGATCACGCAAAACGTCTTCTAGCTGTGTACTTGAAGGTCCTCCCGAGACCGCAGGTTGGCGCTGAGAAGGTGACGCAGCTTTTTAAAAATAGCCGGCCCTACGGTCCAGTTGAGTCGCAGAACGACAGCCTGTACGCAGCACTAGGTGCTGAGCAAGAAGAGAAGTTAAGAGAAATTAAGAAGGCTCGACGTTAGCACAAGAACAAGGAAATAGGCAGTGGAAAGGAATAATTGACTCTTATCTTCACACCAAATCGAAATGATCCCAAAGTGCATCTTTAAATGATAGTAGCATATAGCTCTTCTATGCGTAAACTGGTCATGTAACGGGGGTTGATACATGTAGCCACTAGGATACGAAGGAGATTTTCCACGTTGGTGTGAGATACACCACTGGTTACATTTGGCATCTGCACGCATTTAGGGCATTCATTGGTTGAAAGTCAATATCTTCAGCCAATTAGAATTGTAGGATTCTGTCAACCATTCGTTGGCAAATGCCTTTTATTTAGAATAGTATATTAAGGGGAAAACCGAAAAAAAGAAATAAATAAACAGTTCTCAATTTTACCGGAAATCGACTTTGCTTATCTTTTTAAAGTAAATTCTTTACCTCTAGACGAAAGTACAGCTAATTTAAGTGAAACGCATCTGGCGCTACCTCATACACGTGCGCTAACGTGTAAGCCTAAGTTGGTCTCTTCATCAGAGATGGATTCAGCAAGATCTCTAAGTCGTCAAACACAGCAATATTCTCGGTGTCAAGATTCTTTGCGTTGAAGAATATGAAAAACAGCTTTTCAACGCGCCCTTTCTTGAGACGATTGCGCACAGAGGAATGGATGAGCTTATGTGTCGAAAAGCTGCGTTCTACAGCCACTCTGAAGCAAGACACAGCGAAAACTCGCATCGCCACATTTCGATGCAAGGGAAATCTGCTCAGACTACCCCAATACTCTGTTATAGTAACGCGCTTGTTCTTCAGCAGCTTAAGCTCTCGAGTTTCGTTTTGAAGGACCTCATCAACTCCACGGTCGCCGCGTTCTCGTGTTCTGGTCCGTTCCAGTTGACCACGAAGTCTATGACGCTGGTCTTGGTGTCGTCATCCCCCCCCCCCCCCCCCGCCGTAACGGGGTCGAGCAGATACGACACAGCATGAGCGTCGCTGTAAATGAAGTCAAACTGACCTACCAAAATGCCGCTGATAATCCCTAGCTCCCAAATAGGCATCTCCATCGCCCCGTACGTCTGTGAAAGCTCTATGAACATCCTTTAGATATTCGATATGGTGGAGGCTCCGCGTCCGAGAACCTGCTGTACTGCAGACAACACGCCCTGCTCACTGATCGCCTTTTTCAGCTGAAAAAACGTCACCGGCAGTAACCACGTCGTATACCACACAGCGTTTCGCTTTCTGCTCCTTAAAATTTGCTTTGAGAAATTCAAGCACCATGACCATCGAAAGAAGCAGGCTTTCTGATTCAAGAACAGACATAAACATTTTTCAATCGAGCCCCATCTTGCATCCGCTGACATCACGAGGCATTCTTGCCTTTGATCTTTTTGCACTCGACGCAGTTCAGCCCACAGCAGCTGGTGCTTCTTAAATAACTTTACCATCTTGCGGCAGTGGCCTGCAGCTTTCCTAATCACTTAACTTTAGTAACCCTGTCCTTCACAGCGAGATGGATCCCGTGAGAAATGAAGCCGTGAAAAAACTGTACGGGTACTTCTTCTGTAGCGTTGACCACATCAGCCTGTTGGTCGCTGTATTGGCAGTTACAGCGACAGCAATAGTCGTAGATCCCACGGATTTGATTACACGTTTGACAACAGCAGCCATAAAGGCAGCATCGTGGGAAGTGCTTTATAAACAAACTCCGAAATGTATTGCTCCACCTCACATTGCAGCGCGTAGCTGATTACGCGTTTGCCGTTGATGTCCGTCCAGCCATCAGTGTTGAGCGTGTACTTCTTGCCTTTAAGCTTGTGCGACATCATCACCTTGAAGTTAAAGTAACACATCTTGATCAGAGTCATCGCTAGCTCGTACGGAAAAGGAATCACCTGCCTGGGTGTGGGATCTGTAGGGCTAGCTGCAGCGTGGGATGCGGCTCCTTATGGAGCGCCATTCCAGTAGATTAGAACCACAACGCAAACGGCTTCTCGAAAGCAGTTATATTTGAAGGGCTTAAAGCAGCTGGAAAGCACGATGCTATTGCCTTGGTCTTCAACCGCTTGGTGCACTTATTGGACAAGTAATGACGAACATTCTCGACGTGCGATTCACCCAGGTGGTGAATAATTCGCTTGCTTCTCTTGCAGCGGACGTTTTTCATCATCTGCAACAAGGACCTCGTCCCAGGCAGTCCTTACGACGTCCACGCTTGGTTGAAGCTGATTCGGAGACGACGGCGATCACGTTCGTAGTTTGGCTTACACCAGTGTCAGGGTCGCAGGGAAGAGAGCTAGCAGAGCCAGCTGGAGATGAGATTCTCAAGGCGTCCGGCGAGCCGTCAGAGAGCTAACGCACCATCGGGCTAACTAAACAGGAAGGTTAGGACCAAGCTTACTGGATAAGGGGAAACTTGGTTTGTAGTCAAGGGTAAAACTGAAGTGTGTTTGACATTGCGTTCTATAAGAGGACGGATCCCTCGGATTGTAAGAACACGAGGATGCCACCACACAGATAACAAGCGTTTGGTATGATTGTGAACCGCGCTTTGCTCAAACAGCCGGGTTGGGCCGCCACGACCACCAGCGGGATGACGCAATAAACCAAGACGCTGCTGCTGTGCTGCAGAACTTATCAGTATACAGCTGTCAAAATAGCACATTTTTCGCCGAATCGCACCAATTTACTCTAATTTCCCATTTCACTGCCCCAAATCATCATTAACCGCCTAATAAATTTAAAACCGACTAAATTTGAGCATTTAGATGTATAATATGACGTCATCGTTAAAAAATCCCTGAGATTTTAACCTCCTTTGTATGCTACACCCCGTCTTCCTAAAAGATGTGGTATTTTTAAACACTGATCTCGGCCATCGACTCTCGAGGCTTCATTCGAGCATCCTTATGTCGAGTAGTCGCCTAACTTCTTACAGACGCCACTTTTTACGAGAGATATAAGCGATAGCCGTTTTTGATAAGGATCCTTAAAGGCTATGAATTGATCATGAACAAAAATATTTACGCCATTTCGTAGGTCCCCAAAATAAAGGATTTCTACGTTTCGTGAAAAGGACCCTCGGCTTCAATGTCTTTGAAAGGTACTGTTTTCGAATTATCATCTAACTAAAATGGGCAATTATACCTTGGGCTAATGATCTTAATATTTTTAAACCTAGTTTTTTTTTCGTTTTTGGCTCCAGTGTATATGAATTAAAATCTTTACCCCTAACCCATTCCAAGAAAAAAAGATACTCCCATAAGAAGTAAAAAGGAGTATTAATATCATTCGTAAAAATAAACTAAGTGAGGGTATCACATCATTATAGGGGGACTACGCCCCTAATAAAGTAAGTGATAAAGATTTATTCGAGCAGCATGCATACTTACCATTGGCTAATATATTACCGCTCTTAGCTGGGTTAGAAGGTTCGAACGACACGCATGAAATTTATAAATTTGTTGCGGTTTTCGTAATTTTAGTATTTTCAGGGTTTGCGTCACGTAGAATTTGTATGAAACCTTGCTGTTTTGAATAATGTTAGATCTAATAAATTACCAGGTTTTAAATTCATGGAAAATAATACTCCTGTCAGATCCTTTTTTGGTGTAGTGGATTCTAAGCTTTCAAGCTTGGTTCCAGCCATTGCATACTTCCCAAACAGACATCACAGACTGCGTCCTCCAGCGTCAGCAGAGGGAACTGGATATACTACATGTTATGGCTGGTCAGGCGGTCAGTGCCTGACTTGGCTTGCACTTGGAACCTATGTATCTAGCTACATATATCCTTGGGGATGAATGCTTGGCGAGCAGCAGCTTCTAGAAGCTCTGTCCAGAAGGATTCAATCTCTTTGAGCAGAGGCTCGTTGCCTCTGCTCACTCTTCAATTTCTGCTGAATACATTAGGCTAAAGTTCCTGCGGGTTTGCCCCCACATTGCCTTGTGTTGACAACGTTGAATTTCGACCCGGGAAATACTATAAAGAATTCTTTAATAGTTTTTTTCACTGAGGTGCACCAACGTGTTGTACTTTCGGTGGACAACTGAAGTTGACAACAAGTCAAGATGACGGACAACGGAGCGTCTGGTTCTGTACCACCGTTCACCCCGCTTATGCCACTGAAGATAGAGTCGACCTCTCACGGCTCACTGGTACACTGGAGGAAGGAACGGCGCGATTATGAGGCGAAGCTACGCGCTCGCTGCAGAGTGACTGGCGAGGCATTCGAGGCCGCGGTTGAGCCGGTCGGAGGAGCATTTAACCCTCACCTTCTGGATACATCCTGTGAACTCCAAATGGGCGTCTCGGCGGCTACAGTCACCGACGACATGCTGATCGCTGAGATTGAGAAGGTCATCTCGAGCGTTAGGAATGGCTCTTTTCCCGACATCAAGGACCTTTATGAGCGCGAACTTAAGCTCAACATGGCTGAGAGCGACGTGAGAGCCCGCTATATTGACTACTTCATGCTGTTTAACACCATTACGTTGGAGAATGGCTTGACGGACTGCTTCTCAGATGCAGATGGAGTGAGGGAGAAGTGTAAACGGCTGATGGCATCGCTGCAGCCTGATGCCTTAAAGAAGGAGGTGAAGCAGCGAGTGCGGTTCACGGATAAGGCAGCCGCTACAAACCCGAAGTTTCTTTTCGATTTGATAGTCGAACGTGCGATGGAGCATGGGCATCATTACCAGCGTCAGAAGAAGCAAAGACAGGGAGTGGCTGGGCGCGAGGCTAAAGTGTCCGATAAGCCTAAGTCTAAGAAACAGAGCAAACAGCCGAGTGGAAAAGCACCTCCAAAGCCGACCACTACTGAGGCTGCGAAAGTGAAGATTGACTCGAAGACCAAGCCCAAGGCTAAAAATGCGGCTCCACGTCCACCGCCAGGCCCATGCCCGAAATACAAGGCTATGCATTGGCTGCGTGAATGCACCGAGGCAAGCGAGGACGAAAAGAAAGAGATCGTGCAGAAGTTCCGTGATGCACGTAAGACTAAGAAGGCCCGTAAGAAGCGTCTAGGGGAGCTTCTGCCTAATACAGAGCGGCATGTCGTGCTGAATGGAGTCTTGGAGCTACCGTACTGTCCGGATAGTGGCTCGGATTACACTGTGATTGGACGTTCGCATTGGGAACAGCCTCTAGTTGCAGATCCAAGTGTGGTGCAGGAAAAACTTAACATTCCTGTCCACGCACAAGCATTTGGAGCTACTTGGGTGACTGCCGACTGGAAGGCTAAAGTACAAGTTCTAATCCAAACTGCAGCTGGTCCTGTTGAGCCTATGGGGCTAGTTGATGTACTAATTGTCGATGTGGACGACGAGGAGTTCATCGTCGGAAATGATTTGTTGGTGACGCTGGGTATCGATGTCGATAGACAGCTTGAGCAATTGGCCGTCCACAATGTCGATGACATGTCTGGTGATCCTGTGGAGCTCGAGGCCGATGACATGCCCATAAATCTTGACGAAGACCCATCAGAGGATGAAGACATTTTCGCTGCTGTTGAAAGACTGGTAGATCGTGCTGTGGAGAATGGATTTCCTTTGGATCGTGTGGAGCAATTGAAGACCATCGCGCATGCGTATGATGTCTGGCGTCTGGAGCTTCGCGGTGACCCACCTGCTTCTGTACCTCCGATGGAAATCCGCTTGAAAACCGGGGCTCGCCCTACAAAATGTAAGCCCCGCAAGTACCTACCGCATATTCGGAAATTTTTACGTGAATTTAAAGCGCGTCTTGTTGCACTAGGACTGGTTTATGAAAACCCTGACAGTCGATGGGCGAGCCCTGTGTTGCCAGTGAAGAAAAGCGCGGATCTAATGGACCTTCGGCAAACAACAGACTACCGAGTATTGAATGACCAGACTGAAATAATGGCTGCGGTGATGCCTATACTTGCTGTAGTCATGGAAAATGCACGTGGATTGAAGCACTTTGGCCTTTTCGATTTTCTTAAAGGGTTTTGGCAGTTGCCACTTGCTGACATTTGCCAGGCGTTCCTGTCCTACATGATAGATGAGAAGATTTTCACGCCCCGACGTGTTCCGCAGGGCAGTAGCGATGCAGCTATATTTTTCCAGAGGACTATGGAGACGTGCTTTGCAAGTCTGTTGTATGAGCATCTCCTAATCTGGATTGATGATCTGTTGCTGTACGCTGCTGACATGGATACATACATGACTAAGCTGGCTGAATTCTTCGCGTTAGTGAATCAGTTTGGGCTCAAGCTGAGCGCCAAAACGTCCAGCCTGTACCAGACTGAGGTGAAGTGGTGTGGACGAGTTCTGGATCACCAAGGCGTTCGACATGACCCTCATTGCATCGATACTTTACGACAGATCCCGTACCCAAAGACAGCAGGCGAGCTCCAACAGTTCGTTTGCGCCATTAACTGGATGAGAGAGAGTATTGTCGATTACGCACGGCAAGTTTCACCACTTCAGAAGTGCCTGGACACTGCGATCGCTGGCACCCAGCGTACTCGTCGTGCTGCAGCTGGTATCGAGCTGGAATTATCGGAAGAAGGATGCACAGCGTTTGATAACATGAAGGAGCTGTTGGCTATGTGTGCTACACTCGATTTTCCGGATGACTCAGCAACTACCTGTTTGTTTACCGATGCGTCGGATATCGGTTGGGCTTTGATCGTGACTCAGGTGGTGGGTTTCAACTCGAAGTTACCAGCCACTGAACAACAGCACCGACTCCTCCACTGTATGAGCGGGACTTTCACTGGGAGCCAGCTGAACTGGACGGTGACAGAGAAAGAGACACTACCCATTGTGACCGCATGTGAGAAGCTGGACTATCTCTTACTGCGACCAAAACCTTTCCGCATGTACTGCGATCACAGAAACCCCATCCACGTCTTTGCCCCACACCAGAATGTGAAGAAGCATATCAAGGGCAAGTTGTTGCGATGGTCAATAAAACTTATGAACTACCGATACGTCGTGGAGCACGTGCCGGGTCCGGATAATGTTTGGGCTGACATGATTTCACGATGGGCTGGCAATCATATGATACCTAGGGTGAAAAGTCTCAGAGCGGTTCAAGAGCGACCAACAGCACCACATGAAGCCTCAGACACACCACCAGTGAGGACATTACAAGTGAGGTCATTGCTTCGACCATTGGATGACGACAATTTCATCTGGCCTAGTGTGGCGGAGCTAGCTGATGTCCAAGCAACCTTGACGCCTCCTGATGGTGCTGTGAGTGCAGATTATGGTCTCTGGACTATTGACGGACGTTTTTGGGTGCCGCATGAAGCTACAAATTTAATCCAGTGCATTTGTATTGTGGCCCGTTGTGGTGCTCAGGGCCATCGAGGCCAGAATGTGATGATTACGCATTTGACCCGGATTTTCGCCATCGACAACATCACGCGCATTGTCCGAATTTTTGTACAGCAGTGTCTGTTGTGGCTGCACTCGCTAGGGGGGGGGGGGGGGGGGGGAATTATCCCACGCCCTTGGGGGGAAGTGATCGATTGTAAAACTCGGAATGGATTACTGCACTTCGATTATCTTTACATGGATAGCAGTTTCGGGAGCAGCAAGTACATCCTGGCCCTCAAGAACAATGCTCATCACTATTGTGAGTTGGTAGTTGCAGACACAGCCGACAGCAGAGTTGCAGTGGAGGCACCTCTCGACTGGCACTTAATATTCGGTTTACCACCTGAGTGGGTGTCTGACTGCGGTACGCATTTCAAGAACGAGAGTGTTGCAGAGCTAGCCCGTCGCCTCCGTACGCTACAGAAGTTCACGCCTGCGTATTCGCCTTGGATAAACGGGTCCGTGGAGAGCGTTAATCGTGACATCTTACAAGTTGTTCGGGCGATGATCCTGGAGTACAAGATAAGCTACAAGGACTGAATCTATTTGGTGCCGATAATTCAGGCAAACTTAAACCACACAGCAGTTCCTTCTCTGGCTAATCGTGCCCCAGTGGAGCTGTTCACCGGTTTGGAGTGTCCGACACCATTGCGTGAGTTCTATCTACCGGATCAACATGAGCTTCAGCCAATTCCTGACTGTGAACGAATTGATGAGTTTCTCACAGAGCTGCGCTCAAGCATGCAAGCGATGCACAATGCTGTGGAGGACCAGTGATTAAAGCAGATACTTCTGAATAAAATGAAAGAACGAGAAGAGAATCTCGTTAATTTCTCTGAAGGTGATTTCGTCTTGAGATTACGTGTGGACAAAAAACAGAAGAGCAAGTTGCTGGTGACATGAGTGGGGCCTTATCGGGTAGTACGTGCCGACATGTACTCGTTTCGCGTCCAACACTTACTCAGCGGTGATGGGCTTGGCGCTCACGCTTCTCGATTGAAATTCTACGCTGATAGCAACCTTGATGTCACTGAGGAGTTGTTGGAGCATGTAGCTTCTCAAGGCGTTTTGCTAGCGGTGAATGAGTTCAAAGAGCATCGGTGGAATGACGAAATCGAAGACTTTGAAGTATTAGTGAACTGGAAGGGATTAGAGACCATCGCGGATTCATACGAACCGATGAAGAGCCTGGCGACCGACATTCGTGTGTTACTAGGCAACTATGTTGCTACAGCTGGGGACCTGCGGCTATCTGATTACTGGAAACAGCTAGCGGGAGAAGGTGAACAGCGAAACAGCATTGCAACTACGGAAGATCAGTCTGCCGATGAACCGAGGCTGCCGACAAGTAGTATGGGGCAGGCAAAGCGCCAGCTGTCTGGTGGAAAGCGCCGACGCCAACCTGCACGGGGTGGTGTTAGCAGCGCTCATCAGCAAAGCGAAGGTGTAGACAATGAAGGGACTGGGCTGAACGCTCAAGTACTCGACGACGAGTCCGGCGATCCCCAGATGAGAATAACTTGCCTCTAGGACGCCGGACAAGGGTAGTTACTGCTATTGAGGATGCACGAAGTGCTCAGGACAAAACGACGGCACGACGACTTCCTAAAAGAGCAGCATCATCAACTACGACGTTCCAGTCGGAAACGCAAGACGCGTACCACTGCGACAACATGGCTTCACCAATGTGAAGTAACATAAGGTCAATGATGCCGAAGCTGAAGCCTTGCGCGCTTTCCAGAGGAAGGAGAGAAGAATTAAGCTTTGGGGGCAGTGTAGAGGATCCTAAGCTTTCAAGCTTGGTTCCAGCCATTGCATACTTCCCAAACAGACATCACAGACTGCGTCCTCCAGCGTCAGCAGAGGGAACTGGATATACTACATGTTATGGCTGGTCAGGCGGTCAGTGCCTGACTTGGCTTGCACTTGGAACCTATGTATCTAGCTACATATATCCTTGGGGATGAATGCTTGGCGAGCAGCAGCTTCTAGAAGCTCTGTCCAGAAGGATTCAATCTCTTTGAGCAGAGGCTCGTTGCCTCTGCTCACTCTTCAATTTCTGCTGAATACATTAGGCTAAAGTTCCTGCGGGTTTGCCCCCACATTGCCTTGTGTTGACAACGTTGAATTTCGACCCGGGAAATACTATAAAGAATTCTTTAATAGTTTTTTTCACTGAGGTGCACCAACGTGTTGTACTTTCGGTGGACAACTGAAGTTGACAACAAGTCAAGATGACGGACAACGGAGCGTCTGGTTCTGTACCACCGTTCACCCCGCTTATGCCACTGAAGATAGAGTCGACCTCTCACGGCTCACTGGTACACTGGAGGAAGGAACGGCGCGATTATGAGGCGAAGCTACGCGCTCGCTGCAGAGTGACTGGCGAGGCATTCGAGGCCGCGGTTGAGCCGGTCGGAGGAGCATTTAACCCTCACCTTCTGGATACATCCTGTGAACTCCAAATGGGCGTCTCGGCGGCTACAGTCACCGACGACATGCTGATCGCTGAGATTGAGAAGGTCATCTCGAGCGTTAGGAATGGCTCTTTTCCCGACATCAAGGACCTTTATGAGCGCGAACTTAAGCTCAACATGGCTGAGAGCGACGTGAGAGCCCGCTATATTGACTACTTCATGCTGTTTAACACCATTACGTTGGAGAATGGCTTGACGGACTGCTTCTCAGATGCAGATGGAGTGAGGGAGAAGTGTAAACGGCTGATGGCATCGCTGCAGCCTGATGCCTTAAAGAAGGAGGTGAAGCAGCGAGTGCGGTTCACGGATAAGGCAGCCGCTACAAACCCGAAGTTTCTTTTCGATTTGATAGTCGAACGTGCGATGGAGCATGGGCATCATTACCAGCGTCAGAAGAAGCAAAGACAGGGAGTGGCTGGGCGCGAGGCTAAAGTGTCCGATAAGCCTAAGTCTAAGAAACAGAGCAAACAGCCGAGTGGAAAAGCACCTCCAAAGCCGACCACTACTGAGGCTGCGAAAGTGAAGATTGACTCGAAGACCAAGCCCAAGGCTAAAAATGCGGCTCCACGTCCACCGCCAGGCCCATGCCCGAAATACAAGGCTATGCATTGGCTGCGTGAATGCACCGAGGCAAGCGAGGACGAAAAGAAAGAGATCGTGCAGAAGTTCCGTGATGCACGTAAGACTAAGAAGGCCCGTAAGAAGCGTCTAGGGGAGCTTCTGCCTAATACAGAGCGGCATGTCGTGCTGAATGGAGTCTTGGAGCTACCGTACTGTCCGGATAGTGGCTCGGATTACACTGTGATTGGACGTTCGCATTGGGAACAGCCTCTAGTTGCAGATCCAAGTGTGGTGCAGGAAAAACTTAACATTCCTGTCCACGCACAAGCATTTGGAGCTACTTGGGTGACTGCCGACTGGAAGGCTAAAGTACAAGTTCTAATCCAAACTGCAGCTGGTCCTGTTGAGCCTATGGGGCTAGTTGATGTACTAATTGTCGATGTGGACGACGAGGAGTTCATCGTCGGAAATGATTTGTTGGTGACGCTGGGTATCGATGTCGATAGACAGCTTGAGCAATTGGCCGTCCACAATGTCGATGACATGTCTGGTGATCCTGTGGAGCTCGAGGCCGATGACATGCCCATAAATCTTGACGAAGACCCATCAGAGGATGAAGACATTTTCGCTGCTGTTGAAAGACTGGTAGATCGTGCTGTGGAGAATGGATTTCCTTTGGATCGTGTGGAGCAATTGAAGACCATCGCGCATGCGTATGATGTCTGGCGTCTGGAGCTTCGCGGTGACCCACCTGCTTCTGTACCTCCGATGGAAATCCGCTTGAAAACCGGGGCTCGCCCTACAAAATGTAAGCCCCGCAAGTACCTACCGCATATTCGGAAATTTTTACGTGAATTTAAAGCGCGTCTTGTTGCACTAGGACTGGTTTATGAAAACCCTGACAGTCGATGGGCGAGCCCTGTGTTGCCAGTGAAGAAAAGCGCGGATCTAATGGACCTTCGGCAAACAACAGACTACCGAGTATTGAATGACCAGACTGAAATAATGGCTGCGGTGATGCCTATACTTGCTGTAGTCATGGAAAATGCACGTGGATTGAAGCACTTTGGCCTTTTCGATTTTCTTAAAGGGTTTTGGCAGTTGCCACTTGCTGACATTTGCCAGGCGTTCCTGTCCTACATGATAGATGAGAAGATTTTCACGCCCCGACGTGTTCCGCAGGGCAGTAGCGATGCAGCTATATTTTTCCAGAGGACTATGGAGACGTGCTTTGCAAGTCTGTTGTATGAGCATCTCCTAATCTGGATTGATGATCTGTTGCTGTACGCTGCTGACATGGATACATACATGACTAAGCTGGCTGAATTCTTCGCGTTAGTGAATCAGTTTGGGCTCAAGCTGAGCGCCAAAACGTCCAGCCTGTACCAGACTGAGGTGAAGTGGTGTGGACGAGTTCTGGATCACCAAGGCGTTCGACATGACCCTCATTGCATCGATACTTTACGACAGATCCCGTACCCAAAGACAGCAGGCGAGCTCCAACAGTTCGTTTGCGCCATTAACTGGATGAGAGAGAGTATTGTCGATTACGCACGGCAAGTTTCACCACTTCAGAAGTGCCTGGACACTGCGATCGCTGGCACCCAGCGTACTCGTCGTGCTGCAGCTGGTATCGAGCTGGAATTATCGGAAGAAGGATGCACAGCGTTTGATAACATGAAGGAGCTGTTGGCTATGTGTGCTACACTCGATTTTCCGGATGACTCAGCAACTACCTGTTTGTTTACCGATGCGTCGGATATCGGTTGGGCTTTGATCGTGACTCAGGTGGTGGGTTTCAACTCGAAGTTACCAGCCACTGAACAACAGCACCGACTCCTCCACTGTATGAGCGGGACTTTCACTGGGAGCCAGCTGAACTGGACGGTGACAGAGAAAGAGACACTACCCATTGTGACCGCATGTGAGAAGCTGGACTATCTCTTACTGCGACCAAAACCTTTCCGCATGTACTGCGATCACAGAAACCCCATCCACGTCTTTGCCCCACACCAGAATGTGAAGAAGCATATCAAGGGCAAGTTGTTGCGATGGTCAATAAAACTTATGAACTACCGATACGTCGTGGAGCACGTGCCGGGTCCGGATAATGTTTGGGCTGACATGATTTCACGATGGGCTGGCAATCATATGATACCTAGGGTGAAAAGTCTCAGAGCGGTTCAAGAGCGACCAACAGCACCACATGAAGCCTCAGACACACCACCAGTGAGGACATTACAAGTGAGGTCATTGCTTCGACCATTGGATGACGACAATTTCATCTGGCCTAGTGTGGCGGAGCTAGCTGATGTCCAAGCAACCTTGACGCCTCCTGATGGTGCTGTGAGTGCAGATTATGGTCTCTGGACTATTGACGGACGTTTTTGGGTGCCGCATGAAGCTACAAATTTAATCCAGTGCATTTGTATTGTGGCCCGTTGTGGTGCTCAGGGCCATCGAGGCCAGAATGTGATGATTACGCATTTGACCCGGATTTTCGCCATCGACAACATCACGCGCATTGTCCGAATTTTTGTACAGCAGTGTCTGTTGTGGCTGCACTCGCTAGGGGGGGGGGGGGGGGGGGGGGGAATTATCCCACGCCCTTGGGGGGAAGTGATCGATTGTAAAACTCGGAATGGATTACTGCACTTCGATTATCTTTACATGGATAGCAGTTTCGGGAGCAGCAAGTACATCCTGGCCCTCAAGAACAATGCTCATCACTATTGTGAGTTGGTAGTTGCAGACACAGCCGACAGCAGAGTTGCAGTGGAGGCACCTCTCGACTGGCACTTAATATTCGGTTTACCACCTGAGTGGGTGTCTGACTGCGGTACGCATTTCAAGAACGAGAGTGTTGCAGAGCTAGCCCGTCGCCTCCGTACGCTACAGAAGTTCACGCCTGCGTATTCGCCTTGGATAAACGGGTCCGTGGAGAGCGTTAATCGTGACATCTTACAAGTTGTTCGGGCGATGATCCTGGAGTACAAGATAAGCTACAAGGACTGAATCTATTTGGTGCCGATAATTCAGGCAAACTTAAACCACACAGCAGTTCCTTCTCTGGCTAATCGTGCCCCAGTGGAGCTGTTCACCGGTTTGGAGTGTCCGACACCATTGCGTGAGTTCTATCTACCGGATCAACATGAGCTTCAGCCAATTCCTGACTGTGAACGAATTGATGAGTTTCTCACAGAGCTGCGCTCAAGCATGCAAGCGATGCACAATGCTGTGGAGGACCAGTGATTAAAGCAGATACTTCTGAATAAAATGAAAGAACGAGAAGAGAATCTCGTTAATTTCTCTGAAGGTGATTTCGTCTTGAGATTACGTGTGGACAAAAAACAGAAGAGCAAGTTGCTGGTGACATGAGTGGGGCCTTATCGGGTAGTACGTGCCGACATGTACTCGTTTCGCGTCCAACACTTACTCAGCGGTGATGGGCTTGGCGCTCACGCTTCTCGATTGAAATTCTACGCTGATAGCAACCTTGATGTCACTGAGGAGTTGTTGGAGCATGTAGCTTCTCAAGGCGTTTTGCTAGCGGTGAATGAGTTCAAAGAGCATCGGTGGAATGACGAAATCGAAGACTTTGAAGTATTAGTGAACTGGAAGGGATTAGAGACCATCGCGGATTCATACGAACCGATGAAGAGCCTGGCGACCGACATTCGTGTGTTACTAGGCAACTATGTTGCTACAGCTGGGGACCTGCGGCTATCTGATTACTGGAAACAGCTAGCGGGAGAAGGTGAACAGCGAAACAGCATTGCAACTACGGAAGATCAGTCTGCCGATGAACCGAGGCTGCCGACAAGTAGTATGGGGCAGGCAAAGCGCCAGCTGTCTGGTGGAAAGCGCCGACGCCAACCTGCACGGGGTGGTGTTAGCAGCGCTCATCAGCAAAGCGAAGGTGTAGACAATGAAGGGACTGGGCTGAACGCTCAAGTACTCGACGACGAGTCCGGCGATCCCCAGATGAGAATAACTTGCCTCTAGGACGCCGGACAAGGGTAGTTACTGCTATTGAGGATGCACGAAGTGCTCAGGACAAAACGACGGCACGACGACTTCCTAAAAGAGCAGCATCATCAACTACGACGTTCCAGTCGGAAACGCAAGACGCGTACCACTGCGACAACATGGCTTCACCAATGTGAAGTAACATAAGGTCAATGATGCCGAAGCTGAAGCCTTGCGCGCTTTCCAGAGGAAGGAGAGAAGAATTAAGCTTTGGGGGCAGTGTAGAGGATCCTAAGCTTTCAAGCTTGGTTCCAGCCATTGCATACTTCCCAAACAGACATCACAGACTGCGTCCTCCAGCGTCAGCAGAGGGAACTGGATATACTACATGTTATGGCTGGTCAGGCGGTCAGTGCCTGACTTGGCTTGCACTTGGAACCTATGTATCTAGCTACATATATCCTTGGGGATGAATGCTTGGCGAGCAGCAGCTTCTAGAAGCTCTGTCCAGAAGGATTCAATCTCTTTGAGCAGAGGCTCGTTGCCTCTGCTCACTCTTCAATTTCTGCTGAATACATTAGGCTAAAGTTCCTGCGGGTTTGCCCCCACATTGCCTTGTGTTGACAACGTTGAATTTCGACCCGGGAAATACTATAAAGAATTCTTTAATAGTTTTTTTCACTGAGGTGCACCAACGTGTTGTACTTTCGGTGGACAACTGAAGTTGACAACAAGTCAAGATGACGGACAACGGAGCGTCTGGTTCTGTACCACCGTTCACCCCGCTTATGCCACTGAAGATAGAGTCGACCTCTCACGGCTCACTGGTACACTGGAGGAAGGAACGGCGCGATTATGAGGCGAAGCTACGCGCTCGCTGCAGAGTGACTGGCGAGGCATTCGAGGCCGCGGTTGAGCCGGTCGGAGGAGCATTTAACCCTCACCTTCTGGATACATCCTGTGAACTCCAAATGGGCGTCTCGGCGGCTACAGTCACCGACGACATGCTGATCGCTGAGATTGAGAAGGTCATCTCGAGCGTTAGGAATGGCTCTTTTCCCGACATCAAGGACCTTTATGAGCGCGAACTTAAGCTCAACATGGCTGAGAGCGACGTGAGAGCCCGCTATATTGACTACTTCATGCTGTTTAACACCATTACGTTGGAGAATGGCTTGACGGACTGCTTCTCAGATGCAGATGGAGTGAGGGAGAAGTGTAAACGGCTGATGGCATCGCTGCAGCCTGATGCCTTAAAGAAGGAGGTGAAGCAGCGAGTGCGGTTCACGGATAAGGCAGCCGCTACAAACCCGAAGTTTCTTTTCGATTTGATAGTCGAACGTGCGATGGAGCATGGGCATCATTACCAGCGTCAGAAGAAGCAAAGACAGGGAGTGGCTGGGCGCGAGGCTAAAGTGTCCGATAAGCCTAAGTCTAAGAAACAGAGCAAACAGCCGAGTGGAAAAGCACCTCCAAAGCCGACCACTACTGAGGCTGCGAAAGTGAAGATTGACTCGAAGACCAAGCCCAAGGCTAAAAATGCGGCTCCACGTCCACCGCCAGGCCCATGCCCGAAATACAAGGCTATGCATTGGCTGCGTGAATGCACCGAGGCAAGCGAGGACGAAAAGAAAGAGATCGTGCAGAAGTTCCGTGATGCACGTAAGACTAAGAAGGCCCGTAAGAAGCGTCTAGGGGAGCTTCTGCCTAATACAGAGCGGCATGTCGTGCTGAATGGAGTCTTGGAGCTACCGTACTGTCCGGATAGTGGCTCGGATTACACTGTGATTGGACGTTCGCATTGGGAACAGCCTCTAGTTGCAGATCCAAGTGTGGTGCAGGAAAAACTTAACATTCCTGTCCACGCACAAGCATTTGGAGCTACTTGGGTGACTGCCGACTGGAAGGCTAAAGTACAAGTTCTAATCCAAACTGCAGCTGGTCCTGTTGAGCCTATGGGGCTAGTTGATGTACTAATTGTCGATGTGGACGACGAGGAGTTCATCGTCGGAAATGATTTGTTGGTGACGCTGGGTATCGATGTCGATAGACAGCTTGAGCAATTGGCCGTCCACAATGTCGATGACATGTCTGGTGATCCTGTGGAGCTCGAGGCCGATGACATGCCCATAAATCTTGACGAAGACCCATCAGAGGATGAAGACATTTTCGCTGCTGTTGAAAGACTGGTAGATCGTGCTGTGGAGAATGGATTTCCTTTGGATCGTGTGGAGCAATTGAAGACCATCGCGCATGCGTATGATGTCTGGCGTCTGGAGCTTCGCGGTGACCCACCTGCTTCTGTACCTCCGATGGAAATCCGCTTGAAAACCGGGGCTCGCCCTACAAAATGTAAGCCCCGCAAGTACCTACCGCATATTCGGAAATTTTTACGTGAATTTAAAGCGCGTCTTGTTGCACTAGGACTGGTTTATGAAAACCCTGACAGTCGATGGGCGAGCCCTGTGTTGCCAGTGAAGAAAAGCGCGGATCTAATGGACCTTCGGCAAACAACAGACTACCGAGTATTGAATGACCAGACTGAAATAATGGCTGCGGTGATGCCTATACTTGCTGTAGTCATGGAAAATGCACGTGGATTGAAGCACTTTGGCCTTTTCGATTTTCTTAAAGGGTTTTGGCAGTTGCCACTTGCTGACATTTGCCAGGCGTTCCTGTCCTACATGATAGATGAGAAGATTTTCACGCCCCGACGTGTTCCGCAGGGCAGTAGCGATGCAGCTATATTTTTCCAGAGGACTATGGAGACGTGCTTTGCAAGTCTGTTGTATGAGCATCTCCTAATCTGGATTGATGATCTGTTGCTGTACGCTGCTGACATGGATACATACATGACTAAGCTGGCTGAATTCTTCGCGTTAGTGAATCAGTTTGGGCTCAAGCTGAGCGCCAAAACGTCCAGCCTGTACCAGACTGAGGTGAAGTGGTGTGGACGAGTTCTGGATCACCAAGGCGTTCGACATGACCCTCATTGCATCGATACTTTACGACAGATCCCGTACCCAAAGACAGCAGGCGAGCTCCAACAGTTCGTTTGCGCCATTAACTGGATGAGAGAGAGTATTGTCGATTACGCACGGCAAGTTTCACCACTTCAGAAGTGCCTGGACACTGCGATCGCTGGCACCCAGCGTACTCGTCGTGCTGCAGCTGGTATCGAGCTGGAATTATCGGAAGAAGGATGCACAGCGTTTGATAACATGAAGGAGCTGTTGGCTATGTGTGCTACACTCGATTTTCCGGATGACTCAGCAACTACCTGTTTGTTTACCGATGCGTCGGATATCGGTTGGGCTTTGATCGTGACTCAGGTGGTGGGTTTCAACTCGAAGTTACCAGCCACTGAACAACAGCACCGACTCCTCCACTGTATGAGCGGGACTTTCACTGGGAGCCAGCTGAACTGGACGGTGACAGAGAAAGAGACACTACCCATTGTGACCGCATGTGAGAAGCTGGACTATCTCTTACTGCGACCAAAACCTTTCCGCATGTACTGCGATCACAGAAACCCCATCCACGTCTTTGCCCCACACCAGAATGTGAAGAAGCATATCAAGGGCAAGTTGTTGCGATGGTCAATAAAACTTATGAACTACCGATACGTCGTGGAGCACGTGCCGGGTCCGGATAATGTTTGGGCTGACATGATTTCACGATGGGCTGGCAATCATATGATACCTAGGGTGAAAAGTCTCAGAGCGGTTCAAGAGCGACCAACAGCACCACATGAAGCCTCAGACACACCACCAGTGAGGACATTACAAGTGAGGTCATTGCTTCGACCATTGGATGACGACAATTTCATCTGGCCTAGTGTGGCGGAGCTAGCTGATGTCCAAGCAACCTTGACGCCTCCTGATGGTGCTGTGAGTGCAGATTATGGTCTCTGGACTATTGACGGACGTTTTTGGGTGCCGCATGAAGCTACAAATTTAATCCAGTGCATTTGTATTGTGGCCCGTTGTGGTGCTCAGGGCCATCGAGGCCAGAATGTGATGATTACGCATTTGACCCGGATTTTCGCCATCGACAACATCACGCGCATTGTCCGAATTTTTGTACAGCAGTGTCTGTTGTGGCTGCACTCGCTAGGGGGGGGGGGGGGGGGGGAATTATCCCACGCCCTTGGGGGGAAGTGATCGATTGTAAAACTCGGAATGGATTACTGCACTTCGATTATCTTTACATGGATAGCAGTTTCGGGAGCAGCAAGTACATCCTGGCCCTCAAGAACAATGCTCATCACTATTGTGAGTTGGTAGTTGCAGACACAGCCGACAGCAGAGTTGCAGTGGAGGCACCTCTCGACTGGCACTTAATATTCGGTTTACCACCTGAGTGGGTGTCTGACTGCGGTACGCATTTCAAGAACGAGAGTGTTGCAGAGCTAGCCCGTCGCCTCCGTACGCTACAGAAGTTCACGCCTGCGTATTCGCCTTGGATAAACGGGTCCGTGGAGAGCGTTAATCGTGACATCTTACAAGTTGTTCGGGCGATGATCCTGGAGTACAAGATAAGCTACAAGGACTGAATCTATTTGGTGCCGATAATTCAGGCAAACTTAAACCACACAGCAGTTCCTTCTCTGGCTAATCGTGCCCCAGTGGAGCTGTTCACCGGTTTGGAGTGTCCGACACCATTGCGTGAGTTCTATCTACCGGATCAACATGAGCTTCAGCCAATTCCTGACTGTGAACGAATTGATGAGTTTCTCACAGAGCTGCGCTCAAGCATGCAAGCGATGCACAATGCTGTGGAGGACCAGTGATTAAAGCAGATACTTCTGAATAAAATGAAAGAACGAGAAGAGAATCTCGTTAATTTCTCTGAAGGTGATTTCGTCTTGAGATTACGTGTGGACAAAAAACAGAAGAGCAAGTTGCTGGTGACATGAGTGGGGCCTTATCGGGTAGTACGTGCCGACATGTACTCGTTTCGCGTCCAACACTTACTCAGCGGTGATGGGCTTGGCGCTCACGCTTCTCGATTGAAATTCTACGCTGATAGCAACCTTGATGTCACTGAGGAGTTGTTGGAGCATGTAGCTTCTCAAGGCGTTTTGCTAGCGGTGAATGAGTTCAAAGAGCATCGGTGGAATGACGAAATCGAAGACTTTGAAGTATTAGTGAACTGGAAGGGATTAGAGACCATCGCGGATTCATACGAACCGATGAAGAGCCTGGCGACCGACATTCGTGTGTTACTAGGCAACTATGTTGCTACAGCTGGGGACCTGCGGCTATCTGATTACTGGAAACAGCTAGCGGGAGAAGGTGAACAGCGAAACAGCATTGCAACTACGGAAGATCAGTCTGCCGATGAACCGAGGCTGCCGACAAGTAGTATGGGGCAGGCAAAGCGCCAGCTGTCTGGTGGAAAGCGCCGACGCCAACCTGCACGGGGTGGTGTTAGCAGCGCTCATCAGCAAAGCGAAGGTGTAGACAATGAAGGGACTGGGCTGAACGCTCAAGTACTCGACGACGAGTCCGGCGATCCCCAGATGAGAATAACTTGCCTCTAGGACGCCGGACAAGGGTAGTTACTGCTATTGAGGATGCACGAAGTGCTCAGGACAAAACGACGGCACGACGACTTCCTAAAAGAGCAGCATCATCAACTACGACGTTCCAGTCGGAAACGCAAGACGCGTACCACTGCGACAACATGGCTTCACCAATGTGAAGTAACATAAGGTCAATGATGCCGAAGCTGAAGCCTTGCGCGCTTTCCAGAGGAAGGAGAGAAGAATTAAGCTTTGGGGGCAGTGTAGAGGATCCTAAGCTTTCAAGCTTGGTTCCAGCCATTGCATACTTCCCAAACAGACATCACAGACTGCGTCCTCCAGCGTCAGCAGAGGGAACTGGATATACTACATGTTATGGCTGGTCAGGCGGTCAGTGCCTGACTTGGCTTGCACTTGGAACCTATGTATCTAGCTACATATATCCTTGGGGATGAATGCTTGGCGAGCAGCAGCTTCTAGAAGCTCTGTCCAGAAGGATTCAATCTCTTTGAGCAGAGGCTCGTTGCCTCTGCTCACTCTTCAATTTCTGCTGAATACATTAGGCTAAAGTTCCTGCGGGTTTGCCCCCACATTGCCTTGTGTTGACAACGTTGAATTTCGACCCGGGAAATACTATAAAGAATTCTTTAATAGTTTTTTTCACTGAGGTGCACCAACGTGTTGTACTTTCGGTGGACAACTGAAGTTGACAACAAGTCAAGATGACGGACAACGGAGCGTCTGGTTCTGTACCACCGTTCACCCCGCTTATGCCACTGAAGATAGAGTCGACCTCTCACGGCTCACTGGTACACTGGAGGAAGGAACGGCGCGATTATGAGGCGAAGCTACGCGCTCGCTGCAGAGTGACTGGCGAGGCATTCGAGGCCGCGGTTGAGCCGGTCGGAGGAGCATTTAACCCTCACCTTCTGGATACATCCTGTGAACTCCAAATGGGCGTCTCGGCGGCTACAGTCACCGACGACATGCTGATCGCTGAGATTGAGAAGGTCATCTCGAGCGTTAGGAATGGCTCTTTTCCCGACATCAAGGACCTTTATGAGCGCGAACTTAAGCTCAACATGGCTGAGAGCGACGTGAGAGCCCGCTATATTGACTACTTCATGCTGTTTAACACCATTACGTTGGAGAATGGCTTGACGGACTGCTTCTCAGATGCAGATGGAGTGAGGGAGAAGTGTAAACGGCTGATGGCATCGCTGCAGCCTGATGCCTTAAAGAAGGAGGTGAAGCAGCGAGTGCGGTTCACGGATAAGGCAGCCGCTACAAACCCGAAGTTTCTTTTCGATTTGATAGTCGAACGTGCGATGGAGCATGGGCATCATTACCAGCGTCAGAAGAAGCAAAGACAGGGAGTGGCTGGGCGCGAGGCTAAAGTGTCCGATAAGCCTAAGTCTAAGAAACAGAGCAAACAGCCGAGTGGAAAAGCACCTCCAAAGCCGACCACTACTGAGGCTGCGAAAGTGAAGATTGACTCGAAGACCAAGCCCAAGGCTAAAAATGCGGCTCCACGTCCACCGCCAGGCCCATGCCCGAAATACAAGGCTATGCATTGGCTGCGTGAATGCACCGAGGCAAGCGAGGACGAAAAGAAAGAGATCGTGCAGAAGTTCCGTGATGCACGTAAGACTAAGAAGGCCCGTAAGAAGCGTCTAGGGGAGCTTCTGCCTAATACAGAGCGGCATGTCGTGCTGAATGGAGTCTTGGAGCTACCGTACTGTCCGGATAGTGGCTCGGATTACACTGTGATTGGACGTTCGCATTGGGAACAGCCTCTAGTTGCAGATCCAAGTGTGGTGCAGGAAAAACTTAACATTCCTGTCCACGCACAAGCATTTGGAGCTACTTGGGTGACTGCCGACTGGAAGGCTAAAGTACAAGTTCTAATCCAAACTGCAGCTGGTCCTGTTGAGCCTATGGGGCTAGTTGATGTACTAATTGTCGATGTGGACGACGAGGAGTTCATCGTCGGAAATGATTTGTTGGTGACGCTGGGTATCGATGTCGATAGACAGCTTGAGCAATTGGCCGTCCACAATGTCGATGACATGTCTGGTGATCCTGTGGAGCTCGAGGCCGATGACATGCCCATAAATCTTGACGAAGACCCATCAGAGGATGAAGACATTTTCGCTGCTGTTGAAAGACTGGTAGATCGTGCTGTGGAGAATGGATTTCCTTTGGATCGTGTGGAGCAATTGAAGACCATCGCGCATGCGTATGATGTCTGGCGTCTGGAGCTTCGCGGTGACCCACCTGCTTCTGTACCTCCGATGGAAATCCGCTTGAAAACCGGGGCTCGCCCTACAAAATGTAAGCCCCGCAAGTACCTACCGCATATTCGGAAATTTTTACGTGAATTTAAAGCGCGTCTTGTTGCACTAGGACTGGTTTATGAAAACCCTGACAGTCGATGGGCGAGCCCTGTGTTGCCAGTGAAGAAAAGCGCGGATCTAATGGACCTTCGGCAAACAACAGACTACCGAGTATTGAATGACCAGACTGAAATAATGGCTGCGGTGATGCCTATACTTGCTGTAGTCATGGAAAATGCACGTGGATTGAAGCACTTTGGCCTTTTCGATTTTCTTAAAGGGTTTTGGCAGTTGCCACTTGCTGACATTTGCCAGGCGTTCCTGTCCTACATGATAGATGAGAAGATTTTCACGCCCCGACGTGTTCCGCAGGGCAGTAGCGATGCAGCTATATTTTTCCAGAGGACTATGGAGACGTGCTTTGCAAGTCTGTTGTATGAGCATCTCCTAATCTGGATTGATGATCTGTTGCTGTACGCTGCTGACATGGATACATACATGACTAAGCTGGCTGAATTCTTCGCGTTAGTGAATCAGTTTGGGCTCAAGCTGAGCGCCAAAACGTCCAGCCTGTACCAGACTGAGGTGAAGTGGTGTGGACGAGTTCTGGATCACCAAGGCGTTCGACATGACCCTCATTGCATCGATACTTTACGACAGATCCCGTACCCAAAGACAGCAGGCGAGCTCCAACAGTTCGTTTGCGCCATTAACTGGATGAGAGAGAGTATTGTCGATTACGCACGGCAAGTTTCACCACTTCAGAAGTGCCTGGACACTGCGATCGCTGGCACCCAGCGTACTCGTCGTGCTGCAGCTGGTATCGAGCTGGAATTATCGGAAGAAGGATGCACAGCGTTTGATAACATGAAGGAGCTGTTGGCTATGTGTGCTACACTCGATTTTCCGGATGACTCAGCAACTACCTGTTTGTTTACCGATGCGTCGGATATCGGTTGGGCTTTGATCGTGACTCAGGTGGTGGGTTTCAACTCGAAGTTACCAGCCACTGAACAACAGCACCGACTCCTCCACTGTATGAGCGGGACTTTCACTGGGAGCCAGCTGAACTGGACGGTGACAGAGAAAGAGACACTACCCATTGTGACCGCATGTGAGAAGCTGGACTATCTCTTACTGCGACCAAAACCTTTCCGCATGTACTGCGATCACAGAAACCCCATCCACGTCTTTGCCCCACACCAGAATGTGAAGAAGCATATCAAGGGCAAGTTGTTGCGATGGTCAATAAAACTTATGAACTACCGATACGTCGTGGAGCACGTGCCGGGTCCGGATAATGTTTGGGCTGACATGATTTCACGATGGGCTGGCAATCATATGATACCTAGGGTGAAAAGTCTCAGAGCGGTTCAAGAGCGACCAACAGCACCACATGAAGCCTCAGACACACCACCAGTGAGGACATTACAAGTGAGGTCATTGCTTCGACCATTGGATGACGACAATTTCATCTGGCCTAGTGTGGCGGAGCTAGCTGATGTCCAAGCAACCTTGACGCCTCCTGATGGTGCTGTGAGTGCAGATTATGGTCTCTGGACTATTGACGGACGTTTTTGGGTGCCGCATGAAGCTACAAATTTAATCCAGTGCATTTGTATTGTGGCCCGTTGTGGTGCTCAGGGCCATCGAGGCCAGAATGTGATGATTACGCATTTGACCCGGATTTTCGCCATCGACAACATCACGCGCATTGTCCGAATTTTTGTACAGCAGTGTCTGTTGTGGCTGCACTCGCTAGGGGGGGGGGGGGGGGGGGGGGAATTATCCCACGCCCTTGGGGGGAAGTGATCGATTGTAAAACTCGGAATGGATTACTGCACTTCGATTATCTTTACATGGATAGCAGTTTCGGGAGCAGCAAGTACATCCTGGCCCTCAAGAACAATGCTCATCACTATTGTGAGTTGGTAGTTGCAGACACAGCCGACAGCAGAGTTGCAGTGGAGGCACCTCTCGACTGGCACTTAATATTCGGTTTACCACCTGAGTGGGTGTCTGACTGCGGTACGCATTTCAAGAACGAGAGTGTTGCAGAGCTAGCCCGTCGCCTCCGTACGCTACAGAAGTTCACGCCTGCGTATTCGCCTTGGATAAACGGGTCCGTGGAGAGCGTTAATCGTGACATCTTACAAGTTGTTCGGGCGATGATCCTGGAGTACAAGATAAGCTACAAGGACTGAATCTATTTGGTGCCGATAATTCAGGCAAACTTAAACCACACAGCAGTTCCTTCTCTGGCTAATCGTGCCCCAGTGGAGCTGTTCACCGGTTTGGAGTGTCCGACACCATTGCGTGAGTTCTATCTACCGGATCAACATGAGCTTCAGCCAATTCCTGACTGTGAACGAATTGATGAGTTTCTCACAGAGCTGCGCTCAAGCATGCAAGCGATGCACAATGCTGTGGAGGACCAGTGATTAAAGCAGATACTTCTGAATAAAATGAAAGAACGAGAAGAGAATCTCGTTAATTTCTCTGAAGGTGATTTCGTCTTGAGATTACGTGTGGACAAAAAACAGAAGAGCAAGTTGCTGGTGACATGAGTGGGGCCTTATCGGGTAGTACGTGCCGACATGTACTCGTTTCGCGTCCAACACTTACTCAGCGGTGATGGGCTTGGCGCTCACGCTTCTCGATTGAAATTCTACGCTGATAGCAACCTTGATGTCACTGAGGAGTTGTTGGAGCATGTAGCTTCTCAAGGCGTTTTGCTAGCGGTGAATGAGTTCAAAGAGCATCGGTGGAATGACGAAATCGAAGACTTTGAAGTATTAGTGAACTGGAAGGGATTAGAGACCATCGCGGATTCATACGAACCGATGAAGAGCCTGGCGACCGACATTCGTGTGTTACTAGGCAACTATGTTGCTACAGCTGGGGACCTGCGGCTATCTGATTACTGGAAACAGCTAGCGGGAGAAGGTGAACAGCGAAACAGCATTGCAACTACGGAAGATCAGTCTGCCGATGAACCGAGGCTGCCGACAAGTAGTATGGGGCAGGCAAAGCGCCAGCTGTCTGGTGGAAAGCGCCGACGCCAACCTGCACGGGGTGGTGTTAGCAGCGCTCATCAGCAAAGCGAAGGTGTAGACAATGAAGGGACTGGGCTGAACGCTCAAGTACTCGACGACGAGTCCGGCGATCCCCAGATGAGAATAACTTGCCTCTAGGACGCCGGACAAGGGTAGTTACTGCTATTGAGGATGCACGAAGTGCTCAGGACAAAACGACGGCACGACGACTTCCTAAAAGAGCAGCATCATCAACTACGACGTTCCAGTCGGAAACGCAAGACGCGTACCACTGCGACAACATGGCTTCACCAATGTGAAGTAACATAAGGTCAATGATGCCGAAGCTGAAGCCTTGCGCGCTTTCCAGAGGAAGGAGAGAAGAATTAAGCTTTGGGGGCAGTGTAGAGGATCCTAAGCTTTCAAGCTTGGTTCCAGCCATTGCATACTTCCCAAACAGACATCACAGACTGCGTCCTCCAGCGTCAGCAGAGGGAACTGGATATACTACATGTTATGGCTGGTCAGGCGGTCAGTGCCTGACTTGGCTTGCACTTGGAACTTATGTATCTAGCTACATGTATCCTTAGGGATGAATTCTTGGCGAGCAGCAGCTTCTAGAAGCTCTGTCCAGAAGGATTCAATCTCTTTGAGCAGAGGCTCGTTGCCTCTGCTCACTCTTCAATTTCTGTTGAATACATTAGGCTAAAGTTCCTGCGGGTTTGCCCCCGCATTGCCTTGTGTTGACAACGTTGAATTTCAACCCGGGAAATACTATACTTGGCTCTGAAATAGATCCTAAATGTTGCTTTTACACACAAATTGAAACGTACTGTTTCCTTAACCCCAAATTAAAATTTCTGAGTTTATTGCGAAAAAGTGAATAGGGATTTATTCGGGGCGTCTTATTGTGTTGGCTCCTTAATTTACAGCTTACAATTGTGAAATGAACGGCCTAGAATCAATGACTCGAGGTTTACTAATACACGCAGGTAAAATTACCGAGATTGATTAAACTAGCAGGAAATACCAACAACTGGCAACGTCCATTCTTTTCATATTTTAATGGAATTTTTCTATTAATATAGAAGCCACACATTGACGTGATTACCTCGAGTTGATATTAAAGCACATACCGATCAATTTTTTGCAACCACTGGTCCGTAAGAAGTCTGCAGCACCAACAAATTTAGCCAGTTTGGCATCAAAACAGTGTCCCAGCTAAAGCGCTTCTCTTACAATATTGTGGACAAAGCGACGGTTCAAATGGACAGGAGTACCTTGTGAGAGATTTTACGCCTTCCGCCGTTTTTACGGTTTTTACTTGAAGGTACTTTTTACACCAGTTGCAGAAATCCCGTAAACTCCGGTATCAATTTAACCCCTAATCTAAAGTCATTTTAGATTTAAATAGAAATTATGTATTTCAATAGGTGCTCAGCCCAATTCTCTAGTTCCGCTACTTATTCTCAAATAAAACAGCCCCTTAAGTCCAGTATTCAAAAGAGTAGGAATAGAGCATTACAATAACCAACAGAACTGACCACAAGTTGATTATAACATTTAATAGCGAATATATGTACATTAGTGCCCCTCTAGCGAATAAAACGCCGTCCTAATTGAGCGCCCTGCCTGGAGCGTTTTATAGAAATTTAACGCCATTGAATACAACGCGCTGCCTTAGACAATTTATAATTCTAAATTTCTACAGAGCTCTTTTGCTTATTTTTTCTAAGCCAATCGTATTAAATAGTACCCTAGAATTCTAGAATTTCTTAAATCAGCTCAGCTAATATCTCGCTACCATTTAACTACGATCATTCTCAATTTTGCCGTCATGCCGCCACAACGCAAGAGATTCGAGATCAGTTTAAAACAGCGTGCGATCGACTGGGTAGAGACTGAAGGTGGTGGTTTTCCATCACGTGCCGAAAGCACTTTCGTCAGTTGGGTTGGCGTATAAGCGCATCATGCTTTCGGCAATGGTGGCGGGACCGAGATCAAATTCACGACGAAGCTTTATCTCGCTGTCGCATCATCGATGGTGTTCGCAAGTCACTGCTGGGGACTATCGAGAACGAGCTCATGGAGCTAATCTACGACAAGAGATTAAAGAAAGAGAGCGAAGAGACTTAAAGCTTTAGCGCGGAGAATTAACGGGTACGATAGGTTTGAACCCGCGACAACCCTGCTCCTTAATGGGGCTGTCTGTCTTAGCCACCTGAGCTGTCAGCGCTTACCAAAGAAATACAGCGCTATCGAATACAACGCGGTAATTCCTAAAGACCGCAGTCTATATTAATAGTAGACGGCGTATTATTCCGTATTATACGTTAGGCTTGTGCTCAGTTTAAATGGCAGCTAATTACCGGTAGAGGAAGACTTAAACATTAGGTAATGCGGTAGTCCGTGGTGACCGTGACGAAGCATTCATAAAAGATTGTTGATTAGAAACGGTCACAATTCAATTCTTTTTATTCAACATAGAAGTGACCTAGGACAAACTACGCTTATTGTGAACTTCAGGTTTTCTCTTTCACAGAAATGGCCAAGTCTTGGTAAAACTTTCATTGACAGTTAAAAATGGTGATTTAATGTTAATTATGTGCTGATTCCGACAGTCCAGTCCGTTTTTCCTAGTTTTCAATTGAGACAGGACCTTTTAGGCTCTACCGGTACGGTATAATGGTACGGCAAATCCATTCTGAAAGCTACAAGTTCAGTGAAAACTCTATGCCGGTGATTAAAGCAAATCAGATGAAACGCCGTCTAGACTAGATTGAATAATAAGATCACGTACACCAGGTAGGTACGGCATAGAATTCAACGCTACGATCTAGCTCAGAGGGTGAGAGAGTCTCTGATCGAGAGTCTCAATGTTTATTGCGCGAAACCGCTGAGAATTAGGATACACGACTGGATTGTCGTACTATATCATACTACATGTAGCATAATATTATTCACAGACTAACTACAGTGCCCCCCTTGTTGCCCTTGTTCAATATCGTACAGGTTTTATGACTGACTTTGGGGATTAGCGTCACATATGAAGAAGACCCTATCAGCCTGACACGAGCGGCTGTAGGAGCATGTCCCAAATCTTGACCCATTTGTACAAGTGTGCAAGAGACAAAACGTGGCATCGTCGTCTTGAGATAACAACAGGGCAGGGTACATAATGTAATCCTGAGCTCCGTGACTCGTCAGTCTCCGTAATCAGCACGGTACATGTACCACATGTAATTGGTCGTGGCACTCACTGCCACTAGTGCTTTTTCAGAGTTCTAATTTACCACCTTCTTCCTACTGCTAGTGTACTTCCGAAACCCCCTTACAACCATGAGGTCATTCGCTCCCACTGGCCTTGGACTGCTGCTTGCCTTCGCTCACAACGCAGCCGATGCTGCTCTTCCAAAGGAAGTTGCGGCGTTGATTGATACGGCGGTGGACCCGTGTACCAATTTCTACCAGTACGCGTGCGGGCAGTTTAACAAGACGGCAACGATTCCGCAGGGTCAACGTCGCGCTGCCTACGGTTGGGACGATCTCAAAGATCAAGCGGAAGCCATGTTCACGGCTATTCTCGCTGAGAAACAACTACCCGTCCTCTCCGACTATTACGCGTCGGTATGGACACTAATACCATTAACGCGCTCGGGAACAAGCCACTCCAAGCTCGACTCCAGCGCATCGACGCCACCAAAAGCAAGGCCGACCTGAGTCACCTCGTTGGAGAGCTCGCTACCAGTTCATCGTGGATGTTTGTCGACGCGACCACAGGCTTTGGTGGGGCACCGTACGACCAAGAACTGATCATAGAAAACCTCCAGCTGCCGTTTGACCAGACGGTCTTTCTGGATGCCACCAAGCTGAGCGCCGAGCGTCCACGTATGCGTGAGTACATTGGTAAGGCGCTGACGCTCGCGGGTGTTAGGACATCGAGCGGTAAGAGTGTCAACATGACCGCGACGGCTAACATGATCATCGATACGTACAAGAAGTCGGTCGATCTGCGACCGACCGACGATGAGCTCAACAACGACGACAATATATTATCTCATAGTGAGGCACTGAAGCGTTACCCGCTGTCATACAAGGGCATGATCGAGGGCACGGGGCTGAAGGTGAAGCCGGACTCTACCATTAACTTTAGCTCGCTGAAGTGGATGGACCGTGTCGAAAAGGAGCTTTGGGGGTCACTCTCGCTCGAAAATCTCAAGCTTTTCTACACCTTCATCGACGTGCACGGTAACCAGCAGTTCCTGGACGACGCGCTTAGAAATAATGACGCTGACTATTTCAAGTACGTCCCGGACAGCCGCGATTCCTTTTGCAAAAAAGACGTGATCGATCGGATGCCGCATCTGGCCACCCAGTACATTTACTCCCAATACTTTAGCGACGACCGTCGGGCGTATCTGCAAAACATGGCAGGTCTCATCAAGCAGGCAATGCAAACCGAACTCTCGAACGCCACTTGGCTGGACCCGTCGACACGCAAGGAAGCGATCGCCAAAGTGGGTCGGGTCATGACGCTTTTTGGCAAATCCCCGAAATATTCCACCCCGCCAGTGAAGGTTAAAGCCGCTACGTTCTTTGACAACGTCATCGCGCTTAAGGCGTGGAATTTCCACAACGACTACTTTGCAAACGTCGGCAAGCAACCAGACCAGCAAATCTGGACCCTCCACCCTGACGAGGTTACTGGTTTATACCTTCTTATCCAGAATAGTGTCCAGTACTCGGTGGGCATTTTGCAGCCGCCTTTCTTCAACAGCAAGCAGCACCCTGCACAGAACTTTGGTTCGACCGGCACTTTGATCGGGAGCGACATAACTAAACCGGTTAGCGTGTACGGCCGACAAGTGGACCAATTCAGCCACACGCGTGACTGGTTCTCGGAAAAGGACAACGCCGCGTACAACTCGCGTGCGCAGTGCTTGAGCGACCAGTACAGCGCACAGGTGCTATATGACAACAACGGCAAACCGTTGGGCCACGAGGATGGCAGCGCGTTGGTAGAGAATAATGTGCTTGTCAACAACGCTGTGAACGTTGCTCTCGTGGCGCTCACAAGTGGATGACAAAGAACCCATCGTTCCCGACGAACGGTGTGGCCGCGGATGAAGTGGATAAGCTCTACTATTTGTCGTATGCCCAGACCTCTTGCTACAAGGGAACGGACGCATGGCTTAAGGATCAGCTCGCGAATGGCGTCCCTGAGTTTAGTGTCAATGTGCCCTTGATGAACTCGAACGCGTTTGCGACTACGTTCGGGTGCAAGGCCGGCACCAACATGAACCCGGCCAAAAAGTGTCACGTGTGGTAGTCACACTAGCAACAAGGAAGAGCGACATGGCTAGCTACAGTACTACTGTACCTAGTATTACGAAGTCTTTTAACACTACTGTATGTAGTTTAAAAAATACAGCCTCCGATAAAAATGAGTATGTGTTTAGGCGAGGAGAATTTAAATGTACAACTAAGTACATATAGCTTTCAAGTACAGGTATTAATGGTGCTGGTAAAACGTTCCTTAATGTATTCTAAAAAGTCCCAATTTGGTTTTATAATATATCTTAGGCCGTGTTCGATCTAAGCTAAAACCAGCTGTAATTGTTATTAAAGAGCTGGAATGTCTCAACCAGCTATATTCCGCTAAGAAACACAAAAAATGACATCCAGCAGGATAGCTCCAAACGACTGGTTTCAAAATTCAGCTTTGGGTTGAATTTTGATTCGTCCTCCTTTGCCCCTTAAAACAGTGACAGTAGCTCTAAAACCAATGGATGGAGCAGCAGACGAAGAAACAAAGGGCGACCTGGAGGCGTGTGGATGAAAAGGCGCTGCTTAAGTGCTACCTTGCAGCGCGCAGCGATGCTTCCTTAAAAAGCGACAAAGGTGTCAAGTCAAAGGGCTGGGCGCTTAGCGTAACGCGCCTAGCGAAAGAGGGAATCCCTGCTCGTCGTGGTCTCTGTCTACCTATTTTCCTGGTGATTGGTCTTTTTTTCTTTGTCTACCTGAGTATTATGGTTGGCGGTCGCAGACGCCTTCAAATCCAGCCTTTTTCTGATGGAACACGATCACTTATTTTTATCTGTATTTTACTTAACAAAACGACTGTTCTACAGCTCTAGCTTATTTTCAAACAAGCTGGATTTGCCTGCAAACCGAACACGGCCTTAGTTTTTCAATTAGTGTTAATTATTCCGACAGTACATTGTCTTCGCCGGACCCGCTTGTAATATCAACAACATGTAACGATAGTAATGACACCTTACGATAGTAATAAGTTATTACTAATAACCAGCCGTCGGCGCCCCCGCGGTACCCTTCGCTCGCGATTTAGAGATTGTATGTCTGGAGAGTGCAATCCTCGGCTCGCTGGTGAGCTCGGCCCTGGGCCCGCCTCCGCAAATACCGCGCGGCCCTGCTTCGCGGGCACCCCACGCGGGTTGCGGCTACGCGACTTCGCACCCGCTGGAAGGCCGCTATCGCATGCTCTACACTTAACTAATATCAGTATCAATTAGTACAATTAGAGCACTTTTAAAACTTTTTAGGAACGTTTTTTTCGGGCTCCGAATTAATATTTATAAAAAATACCGACTGAAAGCAGTGGAAACATGAAATGTTGACCCAGGTTTAATCACGCTTTTCGATTTTAGCAATTAACGGTGTGGGATTATTGAAGTAGAGAAAGACCCCCCCCCCCTAGTGCTCTAATAATGATAAGAAAAACTTTTAATTCGAGGCCGTGCAACTAGCAGCTCATACTAGCCGCTGTAGATTAAGGTCAAATGCACCCCGATTAGAAATTGTACGGACTCCGCTTAATTGACCTATCAAGTTTTGTGACGGGGCCACACAGCACCTTGCGCTAGAGGAAGTTAGCTTCCGAGAGTATACAAACTCTCAGCGAACGGCAGTTCACAGGCCCCCTCTTTATCAAAAGGGAGCGAAGTGACCTAAATAAGGTAGATTGTAAACTGAGTATATTTATAGGTAGGTTAAGTTTGGGTTTAATACAAACTATAAGTCACCTATAGAAATGCAATGTCATCAGCCAATGGTTGGCTCTGGACGACCTTGGTACCTTGTACCAAATATCCCGGAGTATGACGTGTCATACTTCTGAAGTGTGACTTGTCACACTTCATGTAACTAGGGGTTCACTTAGGGCTACGTACCCCGCTACATCCTCCCCCCACTTAGGTTCGGTTTACCGACCAATCGGAATGAATAAGTGTTCGTCACAAACTTTCATTCTCAAAGTCGAAAACCATCGACTTGGCCGCGCGAGCGCGGCGGAAGCTCAATTCACAGTTAGCGCCTCGAGCAGCCGTCTGTGCGCTCTTTTTCTTAGTCTCCACTTCGACCGTTTATCGTGCCTCGTGGCACTGCAAAGAGCGGTGCGAAGACACGCTCCAAGGCTGCTGCCGGAAAGGCGCAAGCCAAGAGCACTAAGCCTCACGGCAAAGGCTCGGCACTTCAGGAGGCTACTCAGGTGGCCTCCGAGGCGATCGGTTCCTCGGGTGACGCGGTTGTGGGCAAGCGAGCAAGCAAGCGCCTCAGCCCGTCGCCCTCGGCCTCTCCAGACAACCGTCCGAACCCTCGGTTCGCTGAATGTGAGGTCGACTCTGGCAGTGAGGACGAAGCCGAGTCCGAGAGCACGCACGATCCTCCTGCGGGCTCGGCGGGAGGGCACAGCCCAGTGAGCACAAGGACGACAGCGTGCAGTCGCTCGCTAGTGATCAAGATGATCACAGTCCCAGGACGTCTGTGCGCTCTGAGAGTCTGGTCGTCAAGGCTAAGGGCACCCCCAAAGCTGGTGGCGATGAGGAAGAGAAACTTCGCAAACGTCTCTCGCTTGCCGAGGGTCTTGCGCGTGCTAAGGCCCCTAAAGCCGAAGGCGCCAAGCCCTCTAAGAAGCGTACAGCTTCTAAGTCTCCAGTCCGGGAAAAAAAGAGTCTCGGTACTCCCATCGGGGCCTCTTCGACTCCTGGGATGAAGAGGAAAAGAAGGAGGAGAAGGAGGGTTCTATCTCTGTATTATGACTTTAGATAAGGTGTGAAATTGACCTGTGCTTTAAAATCAACTTTAGGTAATCACGGCTTCTATATTGATAGAAAAAAATCCACTAAAATATGAAAAGAATGGACGTTGCCAGTTATTGGTATTTCCTGCTAGATTAAATCAATCTCGGTAATTTTACCTGCGTGTAGAGTAAACCTCGAGTCATCGATTCTAGGCCGTTCATTGCACAATTGTAAACTGGAAATTAAGGAGCACACACTAAAGACGCCCCGAATAAATCCCTATTCACTTTTTCGCAATATACTTAGAAATTTTAATTTGGTGTTAAGGAAACAGTACGTTTCAATTTGTGTGTAAAAGAAACATTTAGGATCTATTTTAGAGCTAAGAAAGGATCTGGCAGGGTTATTATTTTCCATGAATTTAAAACCTGGTAATTTATTAGATCTAACATTATTCAAAACAACAAGGTTTCATAGAAATTTTACGTGACGCAAAACGTAGAAATCCTTTATTTTTGGGGACCTACGAAATGGCGAAAATATGTTTTTCATGATCAATTCGGGGCCTTTAAGGATCATTTTTAAAAAACTGCTATCGCTTATATCTCTCGTAAAATGTGGCGTCTGTAAGACGTTAGGCGACTACTCGACATAAGGATGCTCGAATCGAGCCTCGAGAGTCGATGACCGAGATCAGTGCTTAAGAATACCATATTTTTTGTAGGAGATGGGTGGGTGTAGCATACAGAGGTGGTTAAAATCTCAGGGATTTTTAAACCATGACGTCATACATCTTAATGCTCAAATTGAGTCGGGTTTTTTCGGTTTTTTTTTTAATTTATGGAATGATTAGGGCCAGTGAAATGGGAGATTTGAGTGAATTGGTGCGGTTCGGCGAAAAATGTGCTATTTTGACAACTGTATACTGATAAGCTCTGCAGCACAGCAGCAGCGTCTTGGTTTATTGCGTCATCCCGCCGGTGGTCGTAGCGGCCCAACCCGGCTGTTTGAGCAAAGCGCGGCTCACAACCATACCAAACGCATGTTATCTGTATGGTGGCTGGCTCATGTTCTTACTTTCCGAGTGATCACACTTCGGTTTTACCTTCGACTACAAACCAAGTTCCCCCTTATCCAGTGAGCATGGTCCTAACCTTCCTGTTAAACTAGCCCGATGATGCGCCAGCGCTCTCTGACGGCTCGTCGAACGCCTTGAGAATCGCATCTCTAGCTGGTTCGGCTATCTCACTTCCCTGCGACTCTGACACTGGAGCAAGCTAAACTACGAACGTGACTGCCGTCGTCTCCGAGTCAGCTTCAACCAAGCGTGGGCGTCGTAAACATACTGCCTGGGACGAGGTCATTGCTGCAGATGAAATGCCTCCGCCGCAAGAAATGCGAGCGAATTATTCACCACCTGGGTGAATCGCACGTCGAGAGTGTTCGTCATTACTTGCCGAATACGTGCACAAAAAAGCGGTTGAAGACCAAGGCGATATCATCGTGCTTTCCGGCTGTTTTAACCCCTTCAAACCTTTCTATTTTCGAGAAGCCGTTTGTGTTGTGGTTCTACTCTACTGGAATGGCGTCCAATAAGGAGCCGCATCCCACGCTGCAACTAGCCCTACCGATTCCGCTCCTAGGCAGGTGATCCCTTTTCCGTACGAGCTAGCGATGACTCTGCTCTACATGGGTTACCTTTAACTTCAAGGTGATGAGGTTGCACAAGCTTAAAGGCAAGAAATCCACGCTCAACACTCATTTCTGGACGGACATCAACGGCAAAAGCGTAATCAACTACGTGCTGCAATGTGAGGGGGAGGAATACATTTCGGAGTTCGTCTATACCGGAAGCACTTCCCGCGATGCTGACTTTATGGCTGCTGTCGTCAAACGTGTAATCGAATCCATGGGATTTACGACTATTGCTGTCGTTGTAACTGACAATACAGCGACCAACAGGCTGATGTGGTCAACGCTGCAGAAGGAGTACCCTTACCGTTTTGTTTTCACGACTGCATCTCTCACGTGATCCATCGCGCTGTGAAGGACAGGATTACTAAACGCAAGTGATTAGGAAAGCGGCATGCCCTCTGCCGCAAGGTGTAAAGCTCTTGGAGAAGCGCCAGCTGCTGTGGGCTGAGCTTCGCCGACTGCAAAAAGCTCGAAGGCAAGAATGACTCGTGATGCCAGCGGATACAAGATGGGAGCTCGATTGAAAAGTGTTTCGTGTCTGTTCTTGAATCGGAAAGCCTGATTTTTTCGATGGACAGTGTGCGTGAATTTCCCAAAGCGAAATCCAAGAAGCATAAAGCGAAACGCTGTGTGGTATACGACGTGTCAGTGGGGTTTTTTTCAGCTGAAGAAAGCGATCAGTCTGCTGAGCGTGTTGTCTGCAGTACAGCAGTTCGAACGCGGAGTCTGCATCATATCGAATGTCTATATGATGCTCAAAGATCTTCCGCAGACGTACGCGGAGATGGAGATGTCTATCTCGGAGTTAGGGGTTATCAGCGGCATTTTGAATGATCGGTTCGACTTCATTTACAGCGATCCTCATGGTGTGTCGTATCTGCTCGACCCCGTTTAGGCGGGGACGGAATGGATGACGACACCAATATCAGCATCATAGACTTCATGGCCAACTGGAACGAGCCAGAACACGGGAGCTCAGCGACCGTGGAGTTGATGCGGTCCTTCAAAAATAAACTCGAGAGCTTGAGTATTAGGGTAGTCGGAGAAGGTTTCCCTTGCGACCAAAGGTGGCGATGCCAGTTTTCGCTACGTCTTGCTCCAGAGCAGCTGTAGAACGCAGCTTTTCGACACACAAGCTCATCCTTTCCTCCGTGCGCAACCGAGAATATTGCTGTGTTTGACGACTTCGAGATCTCGCTGAACCCATCTCTGACGAAGAGACCAGGAACAAGGATAGTGTTTTTAATATGTATGAAACGACTTTCCAGAAGCAGCTTAAAAGCAAAACAAGTACTCGCTGTTAGGGCGTCGATCAACGTGTGGAGTGTCAAAGCTACTGCCAATATTCATCTCAATATCGTGGCCTGTGGAAGTGCAAATGGCTTTGTAGTGCCTCCTGCATTTATCATCCTTGGCAAACCTATATCGTCACGACTATTGGTGACCTACGACGTTGAAGAGGCAGCTGTGGCGACGTCGCCCTCAGGATTTTTGTAAACTCAGATCTCTTTAAAAAAATGCGAAAAATGTTGCTGACACGGTGCCTCCGTTTGTGAAGCGTCCTATTGTGCTGGTTCTGGATGGCTGCGCACCCCGCTACTCGGCTAAAGTGGTTGATGCCGTAGCTCATCTGCGCATCATTCGTTTTTTACTGTCTCGAAACCGCACACATCTCCTGCAAACGCTAGACGTCGCAGTGTTCGCTACTTCAAATAGCAAGATCAGAGCACTTATTAGGGGCTCGTTGATGAATATGACAATATCTTCTACAGTATCAGCAAGGATGGAGCAATTAAGATGGCCAGCATAGCGTGGCGAGAAGCCCGTATAGGCCAAAACGCTGAGAGAGGTTTCGCGTTGTGTCGATTATTTCTGTTGTCGCTGGTCAAGATAATATCGCGCTTGAATAAGTTCGAGCGCAATAGAGTACCTCTTCACCCCCGTTACCTACATGGCTAGAAATGAAAACGATTGTCGAAGGAGAGGTGCTGAAGTTGCCATCGACATCTATAAAAAACGTCAACAAGAAGCGTAAGCGCGTTACCGTGGGTGACAGACTGTTAGCACACGAGCCCTTACAGGATTTTGAAACTGATCGCAGCAGTACCAGTGGGAGTTCAAAAAAAGCGGACAAGGGCGACTTCACTGAAGAAAGCAAAGCCTGACCTTCCCAATGAGCTGGCTGTAAGTGATATCATTCAGTCGGCGCTCGTTTAAAATAACAATCGTCACTAGTAGCAGTATTGCATATACATGCTACAGGCTATCACACAAAAAAACATTTTACTAACCAGCAATGCTGACTTTCAGCTGTAGCTAAATCTAAGTGCGCACTATCAAAATGTGCAGCATGGCCTCCGCCCTGTCGGGTCTTTTCACTTCAGAGGAGGAACGTTAACGTTCAGCGAGGGCGGGACCTTCGAGTCGGTAGGGTTAGGCAGCTGTGTGTCGTGCTTGGGTTGACCTTGATAAACTTGAGACTCGACGGATAGCGGCGGCTGTCAGTCTGTGTGCGTTTGTTGAATGGGCTCGAAAGTGGCTACAGGTGCATAAGCAAATACACCATCTGATGTGGGCAAATCTGGAACATATACTATTTGCTGATTGACCTACGCTTGGCGACGTCTGAGCCACTCCACCTCGACCAGAATATTGAGCTCAAGTCGAATTGCGGCCCCCAATTGGCATCACGGTATTTTCAATGGTCGCAGCAGATGACGCCTCTACAACACAATGGCATTGGTTGAGAAGCAATATTGTAACGGGGTACGTAGCCCTAAGTGTACCCCTAGTTACATGAAGTGTGACACGGCACACTTCAGAAGTATGACACGTCATACTCCGGGATATTTGGTACAAGGTACCAAAGTCGTTCAAAGCCAACCATTGGTTAGATGACATTGCATTTCTATAGGTAACTAATAGTTTGTATTAAACCCAAACTTAACCTACCTATAAATATACTCAGTTTACAATCTACCTTATTTAGGTCACTTCGCTCTCTTTAATTAAAGAGGGGACCAGTGAACTGCCGTTCACTGAGAGTTTGTATACTCTCGGAAGATAACTTTCTCTAGCGCAAGGTGTCGTGTGACCCCGTCACACTTGATAGCACTCGTAGTCAATCCACGCCACCGCGGGTAGACTACCTGAACCTCTCAGAAGTTCGTTGCCATGGACAGGAACGACTTCTCCCATATGAATGACTCACAGTTCGAGTCGGTTCGGAAGATGGCAGGCATCTTCGGGGTGGAGGCCCTGCAGAGCCTGGTGTTGTCAACACCGGCCGAGCAGCTCGAGCGCATCAATGCGGGTGACGCGTACGAGCAGGGGCTCATCGCGCATGTGCGGGAGAACCTGCAGGCTCCAGCGGCGGAAGCAAACCCGCCTCAGCCGAAGCCAATACGGCTGAAGGTTAAGCCGTATGAAGGGAAGGAAGGCGCGAACCTTCACTTCTGGGTCCGAGAGCGCGCGATGGACGCGGCTCTGATCTCGACCGAGCAACTTCGTGTTGCTTTTGCACTCTCCATCCTTAGCGGCCGTGCTAAGAGTTGGGTGTACACACGGGAAGCAACATCCCCTGGATGTTTCACATCCTGGGCTCAGCTGTGTGAACAGCCCCGAGCCGCGTTCCTCCCGGCGAACTACGAGTACCGCCAGCGTTCGCGCTTCCTCTCGTGTAAACAAAAGAGGCGCGAACTGCACGAATACGTGCAAGAGATACGGGATCTCCGGCGTCCCTAGTGGGAAATCCACTTAACGAACATATCAAGACGACTGTGTTCATGGACGGCCTTCGAGTGGGCCCCGCACGCACTCAGCTGTTCCGGGTGCGGTCAAGCACCCTTGAAGAGGCGATTCAAGTGGCTCTTCAAGAAGAGTACAGCCATCGCCAGGCGCGTACGCCGGCCTCAGCATGACCTGATAGTTCCTTGTCGGCTTCCGGTCGAACAAGCCCCAACGGACCAGTTCCAATGGAGCTCGGGTCCGCCGAACAGCTTGACATCCGCTGCTTCGGCTGCGGGAAGATGGGCTACTTCAGGCGCGCTGAAAGACTCCGCAGACGATGTTTCCCCAAGCCCGTCCTCAAGGGCGCTGGCAGAAGCCAGGGTCCCGGGAACAGAGGAAAGCCGGGAACCAGTAGGCCCTACTGGGGAAGAACTAAGTCTTCGTGATGGGTGCGCGGGTGGCGCGTACCACGGGGGCTTAGCCCCTGAGAGTCTTCGCACTCTCGAATCGGCGAAGAGCAGCGGCGGGTTGCTCGTAGTACTCGGATGTGTACGGATCATCCCATTAGAATCTTGATCGATTCTGGAGCGTCGAAAACTTTCGCACGCTGCCAGACGGTTGCTCGTAATAGCAGCAAGTTGTCCGATGCTTTGAGAGAAAGCAAGAGCAACGGGACGGTGTCAGTGCGACTAGCCAACGGGTCGTCACTGTCCCCAACGTCCAAGTGGATCTGGCCATCACGTTTGAAGACTTTGACAGCCTCGAACAGTTCACTGTTCTTGACATGGATCCGTACGATATGATCCTGGGCATGCCCTGGCTTGAGAAGCACGAGCCATGGATCGACTGTCGAGGCAAGGCAATCGGTGCCAGCCGCCCTGCGCAGTCCGACAGAGCATTAGTGAGTCATGTTCCCACCTCTATCAGGACCCGGGGCGCCCGCCAGGGCTGCCAGGGTACCAAAGCATCCGGCAGATGCTTGGGAGTCGTCGACGTATATGACGACTCCGAGGATGCTTTGATGGTGGCAGCGCCTAGGGGAGGCGCTGGCCAAGCGGGTAACCTAGGTCCACAAGCGGGTAACTTAGTTCCGCAGACAGCTGCAGCTGTCACGAACACTAACAATAGTGTGTTCAAGGTGGGTAACATAGTGCCACACGTGGTCGCCCAGACCTTAACTGAAGAGGAAGCCGTTGGATACGCTTACGGTGTGGGTAACATAGTGCCGCACGCGGTCGCCCAGACCTTAACTGAAGAGGAAGGCGTCGAACGCGCTTCCTGTGTGGGCATCACGGTACCACACAAGGCGACGAGTGCCTCGGATATCGGAGCGCCGACATCCCCAGACGTGGGTAGCAGAGCTCCACGTCACGGTCGCCGTCGACGACGACACCGCCGCCGCCACAAGTCGGATCCGAACGTCGTTCAGATTGACGTCGCTTCAAGCGACTCGGAGTCCAGGTCCCGGGCTCCTCCGACAAGGCCGGTGGAAGAGTGTTATCACATCTTCGATGGCGAGACCGGTTTACCCGTCAAGGCATCTGGTGTAAACTTGGAAAGTTGCCAGAGGTTGCAGAAATACTGAACCTCGAGGAAATGACGGTCGAGGCTTTCCTCGCCAACCTCAAGGCTGGAAAGGTTGCTGAGATGGTGCTCATGAGACCTGAGACCACTCGGGAGGAGCTGAACACCTCCTCTGTCCTGGACGAGAACGTCCTGGAAGACCTAAACAAGCCGCGTCAGACGCGCTTGGGCTCTGAGATCCTTAAGAACCCCAAGGATCCGGTGTATCCTTTGGTGACGGAGTATGCGGACGTGGTGAACAAACACCCACCGACCCAACTCCCACCGGATCGAGGTGTACGGCATGAGATTGATCTCGTGCCTGGCACAAAGTATTTGTGTCACGAGGCAATGGCCTCTCCCGCACGAACGGTGCGAGGTCATGGATACCTTCTTCGCCGCGAAAGCAAAGGCAGGCATGGTGCGGGAGTCGAAATCCCCGCACTCGACGCCAACTTTCTGCGTTCGGAAGCCGAACGGAAAGTGGTGTCTAGTTCACGCTTATAAAAAGTTGAGCAACGCAACGGTGCCGGCCCAAACACCAATCCCACGAAAGGATGTGTTGTTAAGCAACATGACCGGAAGCGTACTGTACAGTGCGCTGGATTTGGTAGACGGATACTACCCGATCCGGATGCGAGAGAGCGACATCCCGCTCACCGCGGTGAGCACTCCAAGCGGCATGCTTTGGGAGTGGCTCGTCATGCCGGGCTTGTCTAACGCCTCGGCTAAGTTCAATCGCCTGGTGACGCAGTTTTTCCGCCCTATGCGTACCTTCGTACAGACGTACTTCGACGACATATTCGTCCATAGCCGTGACGAGGGAGGTAAGACGGCCATGGAGGTGCATCTAGAACACCTCCGTCGAGTGTTGGACGTAATGCGAGCAAACGAGCTCTGCACCAACATCGACAAGTGCGTTTTCGCGTCACCAGAGATTAAAGTTCTCGGCTGCTTCGTAAGCGGCGTGGGCGTTTGGGCTGACCCAGACCAGGTCAAGGCCATAGCAGCATGGCCGACGCCCCGATCCCAAAAGGATCTTCGAAAATGGTTGGGCTTGGCCAAAACCTTCACTAGTACAGCGCAGGATACGCGGGCTTCGCTAAGCCCTTGTCGGGCCTCCTTAAGAAGGACGTCGACTGGCGCTGGGAGCAAGAGCACCAGGATGCGTTTGACAGCATCAAGGCCAGTCTCCAAGAAGCCCCTGTCCTGGCCCTGCCGGACGAGACGAAGCCGTTTAGCGTCGTCTGCGATGCCTCCGATTACGCCATCGGGTGTTCATTGCTGCAGGCCGACACGGCTGTACACGAACGAGTCATCTCGTTCTAGTCCAGGCAGCTCAAAGCCGCCGAACGGAACTACCCTGTCCACGACAAGAAGCTCCTGGCAATGAAATATGCCCTTGTGAAGTTTCGTGTTCACCTTCTGGGCTCCCGGCCCTACACAGACCACGCGTCCTTGAGGACGGCGACTAACTCGCCTCACCTCTCCCAAAGGATGGCGAGGTGGCTGTCCTTCTTCGCGGAGTACAACTTCCGCGTCGAATACAAGCCGGGCAAGCTCAACGTGCTTGCGGACGCTCTCTCTCGGCGTCCTGACTATGAGTTGGCCCACATCACACGGGTGACAACGGATCTATATGATCGGATACGCATGGCGTATCGGGACGATGAGGCTGTCGCGCCTATCGTCAAGTTCCTCACGGCAGGAACGAGCGCGAAGTCTGACTGGCTCTCGTCGCGACAGCGCTCACGGCTCCACCGATATGAGTTGAAGGATGGCCTCCTCTATTACCGGGTGGAGCCCAATGAAACTCCACGGGTGGGCGTACCCAACGACGAGGATCTGAAGCTCGATATCCTCGCGGAGGCGCACCACGCGCCCTTTAGCGGCCACTTAGTCCGCGAGAAGACTTTTCTGTCGGTCTCTCAGGCCTTCTGGTGGACCCACATGTACAAGTGGGTCGCCCGATACGTGAAGACATGTGAAACATGTCAGCGGGTCAAACCCGCAGGGCACTCTTCGGCTCCACTACAGAGCCTGCCCGTACCGGCTGACTGTTGGAAGTCGATGAGGCTTGACTTCATCTTTGGGCTTCCCGCCGACGGACACGGCAACACCGGAATTTTGGTGCTCGTGTGTCGGCTGAGCAAGATGGTACATCTTGCTCCGGTTCCCGTCACTGTTACCGGCGAACAAACGACAAGGTTGTTCTTCGATGGCGTGTTCCGCCATCACGGTCTCCCGGAGACGATTGTCTCGGACCGAGACCCGCGGTTCACTGCTGCGTTTTGAAAAACGCTGTTCCCTTTACTGGGAACTCGTCTGCAGATGTCCACTGCGGACCATCCGCAGACAGACGGCCAGACAGAGCGCGTCAATCGAGTGCTCGAGGACACTCTGCGCAGTGTGTCCGCGGCAGCACCACGTACGTGGTCGACGCAGATTCCAGTTGTTGAGTTTGCGCTCAACAACGCGGTGCACGCGTCCACGAGGTTCACGCCGTTCTACTTGAACGGCTTCCGTCACCCCAGAGTGCCTCTCACTCTTCGAGGAAACACTGACGCCTCTATTCTAAGTGGGGGGGAGGCTCGGAAAGCCCTTTCCTCCCAGGTCTCGGATTTGAAACCAGTTTCGCTGCGGAAACAAGTGGAATCCTTTATGGATACCAAGCTGAACATTGTCAGCAGGGTCCGCGATGCCATGGCAGTGGCTCAAGATAAACAAAAGGAGTACTCCGACAAACATGGAAGAGGAGACTTAAGTGTATTTAAAGTGGGGGACTTAGTGTTACTAGACATGAGGAACCTACCTCTTGACACTGTCAGCTCTGGCGGCAGCAACAAGCTGAAGCACCGCTTCATCGGACCATTCGCAGTCCTGGCCAGACGTGCGTCGTACACCATCGACCTGCCAAAGTCAATGACGACGCACCCGACGTTCTATGTTGGACGTCTTAAGCGGTACTTTGATCCGCAGGGGGTTGCTGACTTGCAGGCCCAGCTCCTCGAAGCGAGGGCCGGTCACAGACGTCGAAAAGGGCGTCGGATCAGGCGCCCAAGCCCCGGTCTAGACGGCAAAGCTGCGGTCAAGACCGTACGCAGGAGGGGCTCCGTACGAACGGACCCCGGAGCCATACGCCGAGTACGCTGAATACGCCGGGTACGCACCATACGCGTACGTCTGGGAGTGCGTCGAAGGCGGCTCTGGACGTGGCAGCAGAGTTGGATCATGCGGAAGACCTCGTCCAGATCGGACACAGATGCCCGGCGATCCACCCGCAGATGCAGGCTCGCGACCTCTCGCTCCAACAGGTCTAGGCGGCCCGCAAGACGAGCGAGCTCGCCCTGATTCCCGGCCTGGGCGGCAGCATCACCACCAGTCCCCAGGCCTAGTGCAATCTCAATCACGAGGTAACGTTGACGGAGGCGGTCAACCTCAGATCCCTGTGTCGGACCCGCAGGAGAAGACTCGGACGAGAGTGGCGTTCGGGAGACGCCGAGTACTCGTACTCATACAAGGGCACCTCCACCCCTGCTTGACCAGAATGGAAAAGTCCACTTCCACGTGGAGCGGATCCGCCATGAGCAACGGCGTCGCGGCAAGCGACAGCTCCTCGTGACGGAAGGGGTTATGCCCACTCCTAGAACTCGTGGGAGCCGATTGAACGGCTCCTGATTGACTGCCCGAAGGCTGTCGCAATCTGGGAACAGAAGCGGCGGCAGCTTCATAAGTAGTCTGGGGCTTCTTGCCCGAACGGGGTACGGACGTTGACGACACTCCGTATCCGCGCTCATCGTGAGCGCTAGAAGCCGCGCGCTTCAGGATATCCCTTGGCAGCATGCGCTTGCTGACCATGTGGGCAAACCGAACACGAAGATCACTCTGGTCCAGGATGCGGGACAACAGCTGATATTCATGAAGTTCCCGTAACTCCGTGGGTGAGTACTTGAGAGACCCCACCCAAGCCCAGCACATGTCCTCACAAGAACGCCAGGTGGGACAGTTCTCGGGCAGAACCAAGGGGTAGTCCCAAAGAGGGTAGAGACCACCCCGGTTCTCGGGCTTCTTACGACACGTAGTGAAGTCCTTAAGAGGGATGCGGTGTGGCGCGAGAAGCACACACCGAGCAGCCTCCAAGTTGTCAACAAACAACTGTTCTTTCTGAACAAGAGTACGCTCGTAAATACCCCTAGAGGTGTGGCCGCCAACAAAGCCACGAGGAGCAACGAGAAGCTCCAGGAAGAGGTCAACCCCAGAGCTCTCATCCGGAGGCCAATACCCTCGCGAGTCGATGCCAGCTCCCTGGCTGACGGGTGTCACCACCGAGCCCCCACGCACACGCTGGGCGGCTTGGAAGTCCTCCTGCTGCTGGTCGAGGTCATTCGTGATCTCCAGGGGTTCAGAGATAGCACCCCCTTCCTCCTCCTTCTCTTCCTCTTCATCCGAGGAGTCGAAGAGGCCCCGATGGGAGTACCGAGACTCCTTCTCCTCGCGGAGTGGAGACTTAGAAGCTGTACGCTTCTTAGAGGGCTTGGCGCCTTCGGCTTTAGAGGCCTTAGCACGCGCAAGACCCTCGGCAAGCGAGAGACGTTTGCGAAGTTTCTCTTCCTCATCGCCACCAGCTTTGGGGGTGCCCTTAGCCTTGACGACCAGACTCTCAGAGCGCACAGACGTCCTGGGACTGTGATCATCTTGATCACTAGCGAGCGACTGCACGCTGTCGTCCTTGTGCTCACTGGGCTGTGCCCTCCCGCCGAGCCCGCAGGAGGATCGTGCGTGCTCTCGGACTCGGCTTCGTCCTCACTGCCAGAGTCGACCTCACATTCAGCGAACCGAGGGTTCGGACGGTTGTCTGGAGAGGCCGAGGGCGACGGGCTGAGGCGCTTGCTTGCTCGCTTGCCCACAACCGCGTCACCCGAGGAACCGATCGCCTCGGAGGCCACCTGAGTAGCCTCCTGAAGTGCCGAGCCTTTGCCGTGAGGCTTAGTGCTCTTGGCTTGCGCCTTTCCGGCAGCAGCCTTGGAGCGTGTCTTCGCACCGCTCTTTGCAGTGCCACGAGGCACGATAAACGGTCGAAGTGGAGACTAAGAAAAAGAGCGCACAGACGGCTGCTCGAGGCGCTAACTGTGAATTGAGCTTCCGCCGCGCTCGCGCGGCCAAGTCGATGGTTTTCGACTTTGAGAATGAAAGTTTGTGACGAACACTTATTCATTCCGATTGGTCGGTAAACCGAACCTAAGTGGGGGGAGGATGTAGCGGGGTACGTAGCCCTAAGTGAACCCCTAGTTACATGAAGTGTGACAAGTCACACTTCAGAAGTATGACACGTCATACTCCGGGATATTTGGTACAAGGTACCAAGGTCGTCCAGAGCCAACCATTGGCTGATGACATTGCATTTCTATAGGTGACTTATAGTTTGTATTAAACCCAAACTTAACCTACCTATAAATATACTCAGTTTACAATCTACCTTATTTAGGTCACTTCGCTCCCTTTTGATAAAGAGGGGGCCTGTGAACTGCCGTTCGCTGAGAGTTTGTATACTCTCGGAAGCTAACTTCCTCTAGCGCAAGGTGCTGTGTGGCCCCGTCACAAAACTTGATAGGTCAATTAAGCGGAGTCCGTACAATTTCTAATCGGGGTGCATTTGACCTTAATCTACAGCGGCTAGTATGAGCTGCTAGTTGCACGGCCTCGAATTAAAAGTTTTTCTTATCATTATTAGAGCACTAGGGGGGGGGGGGGGGTCTTTCTCTACTTCAATAATCCCACACCGTTAATTGCTAAAATCGAAAAGCGTGATTAAACCTGGGTCAACATTTCATGTTTCCACTGCTTTCAGTCGGTATTTTTTATAAATATTAATTCGGAGCCCGAAAAAAACGTTCCTAAAAAGTTTTAAAAGTGCTCTAATTGTACTAATTGATACTGATATTAGTTAAGTGTAGAGCATGCGATAGCGGCCTTCCAGCGGGTGCGAAGTCGCGTAGCCGCAACCCGCGTGGGGTGCCCGCGAAGCAGGGCCGCGCGGTATTTGCGGAGGCGGGCCCAGGGCCGAGCTCACCAGCGAGCCGAGGATTGCACTCTCCAGACATACAATCTCTAAATCGCGAGCGAAGGGTACCGCGGGGGCGCCGACGGCTGGTTATTAGTAATAACTTATTACTATCGTAAGGTGTCATTACTATCGTTACATGTTGTTGATATTACAAGCGGGTCCGGCGAAGACAATGTACTGTCGGAATAATTAACACTAATTGAAAAACTAAGGCCGTGTTCGGTTTGCAGGCAAATCCAGCTTGTTTGAAAATAAGCTAGAGCTGTAGAACAGTCGTTTTGTTAAGTAAAATACAGATAAAAATAAGTGATCGTGTTCCATCAGAAAAAGGCTGGATTTGAAGGCGTCTGCGACCGCCAACCATAATACTCAGGTAGACAAAGAAAAAAAGACCAATCACCAGGAAAATAGGTAGACAGAGACCACGACGAGCAGGGATTCCCTCTTTCGCTAGGCGCGTTACGCTAAGCGCCCAGCCCTTTGACTTGACACCTTTGTCGCTTTTTAAGGAAGCATCGCTGCGCGCTGCAAGGTAGCACTTAAGCAGCGCCTTTTCATCCACACGCCTCCAGGTCGCCCTTTGTTTCTTCGTCTGCTGCTCCATCCATTGGTTTTAGAGCTACTGTCACTGTTTTAAGGGGCAAAGGAGGACGAATCAAAATTCAACCCAAAGCTGAATTTTGAAACCAGTCGTTTGGAGCTATCCTGCTGGATGTCATTTTTTGTGTTTCTTAGCGGAATATAGCTGGTTGAGACATTCCAGCTCTTTAATAACAATTACAGCTGGTTTTAGCTTAGATCGAACACGGCCTAAGATATATTATAAAACCAAATTGGGACTTTTTAGAATACATTAAGGAACGTTTTACCAGCACCATTAATACCTGTACTTGAAAGCTATATGTACTTAGTTGTACATTTAAATTCTCCTCGCCTAAACACATACTCATTTTTATCGGAGGCTGTATTTTTTAAACTACATACAGTAGTGTTAAAAGACTTCGTAATACTAGGTACAGTAGTACTGTAGCTAGCCATGTCGCTCTTCCTTGTTGCTAGTGTGACTACCACACGTGACACTTTTTGGCCGGGTTCATGTTGGTGCCGGCCTTGCACCCGAACGTAGTCGCAAACGCGTTCGAGTTCATCAAGGGCACATTGACACTAAACTCAGGGACGCCATTCGCGAGCTGATCCTTAAGCCATGCGTCCGTTCCCTTGTAGCAAGAGGTCTGGGCATACGACAAATAGTAGAGCTTATCCACTTCATCCGCGGCCACACCGTTCGTCGGGAACGATGGGTTCTTTGTCATCCACTTGTGAGCGCCACGAGAGCAACGTTCACAGCGTTGTTGACAAGCACATTATTCTCTACCAACGCGCTGCCATCCTCGTGGCCCAACGGTTTGCCGTTGTTGTCATATAGCACCTGTGCGCTGTACTGGTCGCTCAAGCACTGCGCACGCGAGTTGTACGCGGCGTTGTCCTTTTCCGAGAACCAGTCACGCGTGTGGCTGAATTGGTCCACTTGTCGGCCGTACACGCTAACCGGTTTAGTTATGTCGCTCCCGATCAAAGTGCCGGTCGAACCAAAGTTCTGTGCAGGGTGCTGCTTGCTGTTGAAGAAAGGCGGCTGCAAAATGCCCACCGAGTACTGGACACTATTCTGGATAAGAAGGTATAAACCAGTAACCTCGTCAGGGTGGAGGGTCCAGATTTGCTGGTCTGGTTGCTTGCCGACGTTTGCAAAGTAGTCGTTGTGGAAATTCCACGCCTTAAGCGCGATGACGTTGTCAAAGAACGTAGCGGCTTTAACCTTCACTGGCGGGGTGGAATATTTCGGGGATTTGCCAAAAAGCGTCATGACCCGACCCACTTTGGCGATCGCTTCCTTGCGTGTCGACGGGTCCAGCCAAGTGGCGTTCGAGAGTTCGGTTTGCATTGCCTGCTTGATGAGACCTGCCATGTTTTGCAGATACGCCCGACGGTCGTCGCTAAAGTATTGGGAGTAAATGTACTGGGTGGCCAGATGCGGCATCCGATCGATCACGTCTTTTTTGCAAAAGGAATCGCGGCTGTCCGGGACGTACTTGAAATAGTCAGCGTCATTATTTCTAAGCGCGTCGTCCAGGAACTGCTGGTTACCGTGCACGTCGATGAAGGTGTAGAAAAGCTTGAGATTTTCGAGCGAGAGTGACCCCCAAAGCTCCTTTTCGACACGGTCCATCCACTTCAGCGAGCTAAAGTTAATGGTAGAGTCCGGCTTCACCTTCAGCCCCGTGCCCTCGATCATGCCCTTGTATGACAGCGGGTAACGCTTCAGTGCCTCACTATGAGATAATATATTGTCGTCGTTGTTGAGCTCATCGTCGGTCGGTCGCAGATCGACCGACTTCTTGTACGTATCGATGATCATGTTAGCCGTCGCGGTCATGTTGACACTCTTACCGCTCGATGTCCTAACACCCGCGAGCGTCAGCGCCTTACCAATGTACTCACGCATACGTGGACGCTCGGCGCTCAGCTTGGTGGCATCCAGAAAGACCGTCTGGTCAAACGGCAGCTGGAGGTTTTCTATGATCAGTTCTTGGTCGTACGGTGCCCCACCAAAGCCTGTGGTCGCGTCGACAAACATCCACGATGAACTGGTAGCGAGCTCTCCAACGAGGTGACTCAGGTCGGCCTTGCTTTTGGTGGCGTCGATGCGCTGGAGTCGAGCTTGGAGTGGCTTGTTCCCGAGCGCGTTAATGGTATTAGTGTCCATACCGACGCGTAATAGTCGGAGAGGACGGGTAGTTGTTTCTCAGCGAGAATAGCCGTGAACATGGCTTCCGCTTGATCTTTGAGATCGTCCCAACCGTAGGCAGCGCGACGTTGACCCTGCGGAATCGTTGCCGTCTTGTTAAACTGCCCGCACGCGTACTGGTAGAAATTGGTACACGGGTCCACCGCCGTATCAATCAACGCCGCAACTTCCTTTGGAAGAGCAGCATCGGCTGCGTTGTGAGCGAAGGCAAGCAGCAGTCCAAGGCCAGTGGGAGCGAATGACCTCATGGTTGTAAGGGGGTTTCGGAAGTACACTAGCAGTAGGAAGAAGGTGGTAAATTAGAACTCTGAAAAAGCACTAGTGGCAGTGAGTGCCACGACCAATTACATGTGGTACATGTACCGTGCTGATTACGGAGACTGACGAGTCACGGAGCTCAGGATTACATTATGTACCCTGCCCTGTTGTTATCTCAAGACGACGATGCCACGTTTTGTCTCTTGCACACTTGTACAAATGGGTCAAGATTTGGGACATGCTCCTACAGCCGCTCGTGTCAGGCTGATAGGGTCTTCTTCATATGTGACGCTAATCCCCAAAGTCAGTCATAAAACCTGTACGATATTGAACAAGGGCAACAAGGGGGGCACTGTAGTTAGTCTGTGAATAATATTATGCTACATGTAGTATGATATAGTACGACAATCCAGTCGTGTATCCTAATTCTCAGCGGTTTCGCGCAATAAACATTGAGACTCTCGATCAGAGACTCTCTCACCCTCTGAGCTAGATCGTAGCGTTGAATTCTATGCCGTACCTACCTGGTGTACGTGATCTTATTATTCAATCTAGTCTAGACGGCGTTTCATCTGATTTGCTTTAATCACCGGCATAGAGTTTTCACTGAACTTGTAGCTTTCAGAATGGATTTGCCGTACCATTATACCGTACCGGTAGAGCCTAAAAGGTCCTGTCTCAATTGAAAACTAGGAAAAACGGACTGGACTGTCGGAATCAGCACATAATTAACATTAAATCACCATTTTTAACTGTCAATGAAAGTTTTACCAAGACTTGGCCATTTCTGTGAAAGAGAAAACCTGAAGTTCACAATAAGCGTAGTTTGTCCTAGGTCACTTCTATGTTGAATAAAAAGAATTGTGAATTGTGACCGTTTCTAATCAACAATATTTTATGAATGCTTCGTCACGGTCACCACAGACTACCGCATTACCTAATGTTTAAGTCTTCCTCTACCGGTAATTAGCTGCCATTTAAACTGAGCACAAGCCTAACGTATAATACGGAATAATACGCCGTCTACTATTAATATAGACTGCGGTTTTTAGGAATTACCGCGTTGTATTCTATAGCGTTGTATTTTTTTGGTAAGCGCTGACAGCTCAGGTGGCTAAGACAGACAGCCCCATTAAGGAGCAGGGTTGTCGCGGGTTCAAACCTATCGTACCCGTTAATTCTCTGCGCTAAAGCTTTAAGTCTCTTCGCTCTCTTTCTTTAATCTCTTGTCGTAGATTAGCTCCATGAGCTCGTTCTCGATAGTCCCCAGCAGTGACTTGCAAACACCACCGATGATGCGACAGCGAGATAAAGCTTCGTCGTGAATTTGCTCTCGGTCCCGCCACCCTTGCAGGAAGCATGATGCGCTTATACGCCAACCCAACTGACGAAAGTGCTTTCGTCACGTGATGGAATACCACCACCTTCAGTCTTTACCCAGTCAATCGCACGCTGTTTTAAACTGATCTCGAATCCCTTTACACTTTTCGCAATACTCTGTCAGAAAATTTATTGATAATTTGAAAACAGTACCTTTCAAAGACATTAAAGCCGAGGGCCGTTTTATGGAAACGTAGAAATCCTTTATTTTGGGGACCTACGAAATGGCGTAAATATTTTTGTTCATGATCAATTCATAGCCTTTAAGGATCATTTTTAAAAAACTGCTATCGCTTATATCTCTCGTAAAAAGTGGCGTCTGTAAGAAGTTAGGCGACTACTCAACATAAGGATGCTCGAATGAAGCCTCGAGAGTCGATGGCCGAGATCAGTGTTTAAAAATACCACATCTTTTAGGAAGACGGGGTGTAGCATACAAAGGAGGTTAAAATCTCAGGGATTTTTTAACGATGACGTCATATTATACATCTAAATGCTCAAATTTAGTCGGTTTTAAATTTATTAGGCGGTTAATGATGATTTGGGGCAGTGAAATGGGAAATTAGAGTAAATTGGTGCGATTCGGCGAAAAATGTGCTATTTTGACAGCTGTATACTGATAAGTTCTGCAGCACAGCAGCAGCGTCTTGGTTTATTGCGTCATCCCGCTGGTGGTCGTGGCGGCCCAACCCGGCTGTTTGAGCAAAGCGCGGTTCACAATCATACCAAACGCTTGTTATCTGTGTGGTGGCATCCTCGTGTTCTTACAATCCGAGGGATCCGTCCTCTTATAGAACGCAATGTCAAACACACTTCAGTTTTACCCTTGACTACAAACCAAGTTTCCCCTTATCCAGTAAGCTTGGTCCTAACCTTCCTGTTTAGTTAGCCCGATGATGCGTCAGCTCTCTGAAGGCTCGCTGGACGCCTTGAGAATATCATCTCCAGCTGGCTCTGCTAGCTCTCGTCCCTACGACACTGACACTAGTGTAAGCCGAACTACGAACGTGATCGCCGTCGTCTCCGAATCAGCTTCAACCAAGCGTGGACGTCGTAAGGACTGCCTGGGACGAGGTCATTGTTGCCGATGGTAAACGTTAGCTGCAAGAGAAGCAAGCGAATTATTCACCACCTGGGTGAATCGCACGTCGAGAATGTTCGTCATTACTTGCCGAATAAGTGCACCAAGCGGTTGAAAACCAAGGCGGCATCATCGTGCTTTCCAGCTGCTTTAAGCCCTTCAAATATAACTAATTTCAAGAAGCCGTTTGCGCTGTGGTTCTAATCTACTGGAATGGCGTTCCATAAGAAGCCGCATCCCACGCTGCAACTAGCCCTACCGATTCCGCTCCTAGGCAGGTGATCCCTTTTCCGTACGAGCTAGCGGTGACTCGCTCAAGATGTATTACTTTAACCTCAGCCTGATGGTGTTGCACAAGCTTAAAGGCAAGAAATACACGCTCAACACGGATGGCTGGACGGAAATCAGCGGCAAAAGCGTAATCAAGAACGTGCTGCAATATGAGGGGGAGGAATACATTTCAGAGTTCGCTTATACCGGAAGCACTTCCCACGATGCTGGCTTTATGGCTGCTGTTGTCAAACGTGTAATCGAATCCATGGGATTTACGACTATTGCTACCGTTGTAACTGACAATACAGCGACCAACATGCTGATGTGTTCAACGTTACAGAAGAAGTACCCGTACCGTTTTTTCACGGGTGCATTTCTCTCGTGATCCATCTCGCTGTGAAGGACGGCATTACTAAACTCAAGTGATTAGGAAAGCTGCAGGTGTAACGGGGTTACCTGGTGTGGAGCACACAGGGGTACGAAGTACCCGTATAATTAACAAACTATCAGTAATAAGTTGGAGAGCTAACAAGGTCTTTCAGTACGTTGGCCGAAAGCCACATGTTATACATTTGATTAGGTTTAACTATGCTAGATAGTTAAAGAGATACATTTACCGCTAGGCGGCTTGGCCGCAATAAAATAAAAAAAACACTTCTGGTTTTAAAGCATACAAGTTAGGGTATTAACTTTGAGCCCTGGTCTTGGGCTGTAAGTTCCTTTGGATAAGGAACTTAGTATTAGTGACTCTTTGAGTCGAACGTCTTCCTCTGACGCTAAAGCTACGGCAGCCCTGCTGCGCTTATTAGTACTTGTAGTCAATCCCGCTCCTGAGTCGGTTGACTTTATCCTCTGCGAGGATGGAACACCCCGTGTTCGCGAATTTGCCCCCGGCGCAGCAGGACGCGCTTACTAAGCTTATGTCCTTGCTTGGGAGATGTCGCCACACCGCCCTCATCCGGCCGGGCTCGGTCGCGGAGGGAGAGGAGAAGAAGACGCAGGGCGTCTGTGACGTCTTCGACGTCGGACGATGTGTCCAGCGTGACGAGCAGTGATGCCCCACGTAATTGCTGTGAACAGCTGTATACACTCGTGAACGGAGTGACGGGGGAGGTAGAAGGCGATATCAGCCTTGACACTCTGCCCGCTGCAGATGCTCTGCTAGGGCTGGACGAGATGTCCATTGCCGAGTTTGGCGAAGCCTTAAAGGCAGGCGAGCTAGCCGAGGTGGTCCTGCTGGGACCTGAGGAGGAGTTGAACTCCTCATCCGTCGTGAACGACGCGGTCCTAGAGGACACCAAGAAGGCGCTGAGCGCAAGAAGTGGATCGGCGATCCTCAAAGATCCTTCGGATCCCTTCTACCCGGTGGTGAAGGAGTATGGAGACGTTGTCTCGAAAGACCCACCGACGGGCCTGCCTCCGGATCGAGGCGTGTGTCATGAGATTGACCTGGTTCCGGGAACCAAATACTGCGTAACAAGGCAATGGCCTTTGCCGAGAGAGCAGTGTGACGTCATTGACGCATTCTTCCGTGCGAAGCACGAGGCAGGGATGGTGCGTGAGAGTAAGTCTCCGCACTCGACACCCACGTTCTGTGTCAGAAAGCCGAACGGCAAGTGGCGCATTGTTCATGCTTTTAACAAGCTAAATGCGGCCAGTATCCCGGCGCAAACGCCGATTCCTCGCAAGGATGTTCTGCAGAACAACATGGTAGGCTGTACGTTGTACACCGCGCTCGACTTGGTCGATGGTTACTACCAATTGCTCATGAGAGCGAGCGACATTCCGCTGACAGCGGTGAGTACTCTGAGCGGTATGCTCTGGGAGTGGCTGGTGATGCCCCATGGGCTGTCGAACGCACCAGCAACGTTCAATCGTCTCGTGACGCAGCTGTTTAGGCCCGTTACTTTGACAAAATATTCGTTCATAGTCGTGCTGAGCACGGAAAGTCAGGCGTGGAGAACCACATTGACCACGTGCGAGCGGTGCTCGAGTGCATGCGCACTAATAAGTTGTATGTCAACTTGGACAAGTGCGTCTTTGGCGAGGAGGAGATACCTTTCCTCGGGTTTTTCATTGGGAAGCGTTGCTTACGGGCATATCCTGCCAAAGTCAAGGTCATCGTGGACTTGCCGGTTCCCAAGAACCAAAAAGACTTACGCAAGTGGCTAGGCTTAGCCAATTACTTGCACAAGTACAGCGCGAACTACGCGGAGATGGCTCGGCTATTATCAGATCTCCTTAAGAAGGACGCACCATGGTGCTGGAACGTCGAGCACGACGGAGCCTTTGAGGCTGTGAAGGAGAGCCTTCTCCAGGCTCCGATCCTTGCGCTACCGGACCCGGATAGTCTGTTTAGCGTCGTCTGTGACGCCTCCGATTTTGCAATCGGTTGTGCTTTACTACAAGCAGACGCCGAAGGGCGTGAACGCGTGATCGCGTTTGAGTCTCGCCAGCTCAAAGCTGCAGAGAAGAACTATCCAGTTCATGACAAAGAGCTACTTGCAATGAAGTATGCTCTAGTCAAATTCAGGGTTCACCTGCTAGGCTCTAAGCCTTTTGTGATCTTTACTGATCATGCGTCGCTACGCACTGCAACACAGTCGCCTCATCTCTCTCAGAGAATAGCAAGATGGCTTTCCTTCTTTGCCGAGTATAACTTCGAGGTGAAGTACAAGCCGGGGCGGCTTAATGTAGTGGCCGATGCGCTCTCGCGCAGGCCGGACTACGAGTTAGCTCATGTCACGACAGTGACGTCGTCAGTGCCTGACTTGATACGCGGAGCGTATGCACAAGACGACATGTGCGTAGCGCTGCTACGGGCTCTTGGGAGCGAAGAGTTTAAAGACTCTGACAAGGAATTGTCTGGGCGCTTACGCGCGAGGCTGCATCGATACTCGCTCGATGGCGGCCTGCTGTACTACAGCACCGACTCTGAGGATAACCCTCGTGTAGTCGTTCCTCATGATGAGGATCTAAAGTATCGAATCCTCTATGAGGTTCATGATACGCCCGTGGGCGGGCACTTAGGTCGGGAGAAGACCTATGGCTCGGTGAGCTCGATGTACTGGTGGCCCAAGATATATAAGTGGGTTGGCACCTATGTACGCACGTGTGAGACGTGTCAACGGACGAAGTCCGCTCCGAGCACGGCAGCGCCATTGGCGAGTTTGCCTGTCCCCAAGGGATGTTGGCAGTCCATGAGTATGGACTTTGTGTTTGGCCTTCCCAAGGACAAGGCAGGAAACACGGGTATTGTGGTCTTTGTAGACCGATTGAGCAAGATGGCTCATTTAGCGGCGGTGCCGGACACCATAGATGGTGAAGGTACAGCTTTGCTGTTTTTAGACCGAGTCTTTCGCCAACATGGCTTGCCTGAGGCAATTGTCTCGGATCGAGACCCGCGATTCACCGCGAAGTTCTGGACGTCCCTCTTCAGAGTGCTCGGCACTCGTTTGGACATGTCCACAGCGGACCATCCGCAGACCGATGGTCAGACCGAACGCGTGAATCGCGTTGTGGAGGATACCCTCCGAAGCGTATGCGCTGAGGCGCCAAAACGCTGGAGCCAGATGCTCCCACTCGTTGAGTTCGCATTAAATAATGCAGTGCACGCCTCGACAGGCTACACTCCGTTCTATGTGAACGGCTTGGTTAACCCTCGCGTCCCACTGACGCCGCCACGCAGTGGCTCAGGGCTTGATGGAGGAGGGATAGCCGAGCGGCTAGCTGATGTCAGCCCTGTTGCGGTTCGCAAGCAAGTCGATGACTTTGTCTCTTTGAGATTGAGCGTAATGCGTCAAGTACGCGACGCTATGGCTGAAAGCCAAGACACGCAGAAGGAACATGCAGATGCCAAGGGCAGAAGCAATGTTAAGAGGTTTGAGGTCGGTGACCAAGTTTTATTAAACGCTAAAAACCTACCTACTCATGCAGTGTCTGCAGTCTTCAAGACGAAGTTAAGACCTCGGTTCATAGGACCGTTCAAGGTCGTGGCCAGGAAGGGCCTAGCGTATACGCTCAACCTTCCGAAGAAGATGCGCACGCATCCGGTCTTCTATGTTGGCTTGCTTAAGCCATACCAAGACCCTGCTCAGGTGAGCGCGGAGGCGTTGGCACCAACGGTGGCTGGGCCACGGACAGCTGCAGGGCAGCAGATGGTAGAGCCACGGAAGGCTGAACGACAGCAAGAGGTGAACCCACAGATGGCTGATCAACAGCACCACAGGTCGCGGAGCGAAGTGCTCGAGATGCAGGAGCAAGGCGAGCTGAACGTTCAGCCGAGTGCCTGGACGCTCAAGGTAACAGATTGTGAGTCAACAGTGGTGGCTCTAACCTATCCACAAGGTGGATCATCTCTTCGAGACCGACCGATGGGCGGTGAACATGAACGTTCGCGTCGTGGACGCCGGCGTCGTATGGACGCAGACGCCATTCCGGCAAGTGCTGACTCTCCCCGCGAGAGCCCGGCTGAGGCAAGTCCTCCCCCCGCTCTACTCGATGAGCATGGTGAGCTCCACTATCACGCGGAACGACTTGTGGCGCGGCGTAGACACCAGGGTCGTACCCAGTTTTTTATGAAGTGGAGGGGTTACCCTCACTCACAGAGCTCATCGGAGCTTGAGGTTATCCTCCGGCAAGATTGTCCTGACGTCGTGGGCGTTTAAGACCGGGCACACCCTGTGCCGAAGCGCCACCATGGCGTGCGACAGCGTCGCCAGGCGCTGGGCGCCTCCCACTAGAGTGAGGAGCGATCAGGTCAGTAGTTGAGATCAGGCTCTGACCAGTGGCTGCAGCAGCCAGCTCGTACGTATGAGCGGTGCTCGCAGAGGGAGCAGGAGGTGGAGAGACCTCGTGGTGATAGGGACATGGTCCCGAAGGAAGCAGGTGCTTCGTGCTGTGCTGAACAAGGTTCAGGCACAAGCGTCCTGATAGACGCATAGTTGTTTTGAAACAACTTGCTCGATGAGCATGATCCAGATGTGGATGCACTGTAACAGCAAAAGTGGTGTCGCGGGCGGGGATCGAAACACTGGCCTTTGGCTTTCCAGGCCGGAGCTCTACCATTGAGCTATAAGGGCGATGCCCGTAAGTTTGTCCGAGTACGGACTACCCGATATGAGAGGGCTGCGCCCGGGTGGAATCGAAACACCGACCTGTGGCTTCCAAAGCCAAAGCTCGATCACTGAGCTAAAAGGGTGGTGCCCTTAAGCTTGCTCAAGCTCGGGCAGCAGCTCATGGAACGAGAGGGCTGTGCCCTGGTGGGTTCGTGCCACCGACCTGTGGCTCTCAAAGCCAACGATCAACTATTGAGCTAAAAGGGTGTTGTCCTTAAGCTTGTCCAAACGTGGCAAATCGTTCATGGAGCGAGAGGGCGACGCCCTGGTGGGATCGAGCCACCGACCTATTGCTAGTGAAGCGAGTGTTCTACCGCTGGGCTGTTGTCGACGACTCGGATGAGTCAAGAGCATAGCCCTAAGCCGTTTGCAGCTCTTGGAGTAGGCACGGAGCGCGAGCGTAGGTCTGAGACCGCTTGAGAGCAAGATGCGCGCTGCGCTTGGAACACTGAGCCGTGGGCTGACGACGAGAAGTTGGGCTTCAACGATGTGTAGGCGTTTGTGAGCTCACGGAGGTGTACAACGCTGGTGTGAGGTGGCTTCCGCCGTCTTAGCAAGACGTGACCTCGCTGAGGAAAGTTTCGAGAACGGAATGTTCTCATCTTAGTGGGGGAGAGTGTAACGGGTTACATGGTGTGGAACACACAGGGGTACGAAGTACCCGGAGAGTTAATAAACTATCAGTAATAAGTTGGAGAGTTAGCAAGGTCTCTCAGTACGTTGGCTGAAAGCCACACGTTATGCATTTCATTAGGTTTAACTATGCTAGATAGTTAAAGAGATACATTTACCGCTAGGCGGCTTGGCCGCAATAAAATAAAAAAAAACACTTCTGGTTTTAAAGCATACAAGTTAAGGTATTAACTTTGAGCCCTGGTCTTGGGCTGTAAGTTCCTTTGGATAAGGAACTTAGTATTAGTGACTCTTTGAGTCGAACGTCTTCCTCTGACGCTAAAGCTACGACAGCCCTGCAGCAGGCCAACTGCCGCAAGATGATAAAGTCCTTTAAGAGCTGATGTGGGCTAAACTGCGTCGACTGCAAAAAGATCAAAGGTAAGAATGCCTCGTAATGCCAGCAGATGCAAGCTGGGCTTGATTGAAAAGTGTTTCGTGTCTGTTCTCGAATTAGAAAGCCTGCTTCTTTCGATCGTCAAAGTGCGAGAATTTCTGAAGGCAAAATCTAAGGAGCGGAAAGCGAAATGCTGTGTGGTATACGACGAGGTTACAGCCGGTGACTTTATTTTCAACTGAAAAAGGCGATCAGTCTTCAGAGCGTGTTGTCTGCAGCCCCCCCCCCCCCCCCCCCCCCCCGTTACGCTAAGATGCTTTAGCTGTAACACTTCATTCAACGCATTGACGAGGCCGTCAAACCGATTAAGAAACCCGAATTCATTTCGCAACGAGCTCGCCGAGGAGGACGCCCGCACAAGAGTCGGCTCCGGCAGACCCTGCTACGTCTGTGCTGGAGCCTGCAGGCACCACCACTTCAGTGGCCGCGCAAGCGAGCACGCCCGCGACAGAAACTAAACTTTCTGTCACTCAATACCACACTCTGCATAAGCTGAATTGCGCGCAAGCTACAACTGACAGACCGTCTCGTCAGTTATGTCTACTGATGGAGACATACTCATTGACTATGGGCATTGCATTCAAGACGTCTCCATGGAAGACGAGGACGCATTGTCTTTTGGTGTCAGCACTACGTCGCCCAAAACAACGCCCGATCCTTCTGTTGGGTCGCGGCGGTGCCGCATTCTTCCCCGCGTCCGGATAAGATTGTACGTGTGCAGCTCCATCAATGATGACGCTAAGGCCATTGACAAGCACTTTGATCCGTTAACGAATCAAAGGCGCGAATACTACAGCGGACTCTCCCATGAGCTTCGATGAAATGCGTCGAAGAAGACCTCGCGCAAAAGCAAAGTGCCTGAGTGGGTGGCACTTTGTCAATCTTGGAACGCATTTGTTGTGAGCTTAAACGACAATGCGAAAGGCTACCGCGAGCGTATTGTCGTGGTTCACCAGCGCTTCGAGACTTTCCCGAAGCGTCATTGCATCAATCGCCTCGGTAATGACGCTATGGAGGCGGAAATTCCCTGCGCTGTTCCACCTGAAACTACGTGTTGGCACTGCCGCTACGGGAAAGAGCGCCTTTCTGAATGCATGTACCCGCTCTACTGCTAGGCCTCCGTGCTTAAATTGAGCTCCGTAATGCACCCCGTGCTGGTGGCACTCGCAGTTCTAGTGCAGTTATTATGCCTGCCCTCGGTTCTGGGCCTCGTACGCCCTCACCATTTCCGGAACAGCCTTCGTCAGGACGTCCCGTGGCTCCCATGAACGTCGATGGAGAGAAAATCCCCTCCAACAAATACGAATACGAGCCTGATCTCGGTTCGTTTTTGGTGCTTCGTAGTCCACTACCCGCTCGACAATTCAACGTGTCGAGCCGTGTGCGTCACGCAGCGGCGGTGGTTGGGACAGCAATATACCCTCCGTATGGTGAATTCCAGGTTGACCATGGCTCTCGCGCTCTGCACGATGGTGTCGTCGCTATGGAACAATCACACAGCGCAGAGGTCGCTGCCATGCACCTGCTACAGAAGGCGCATGTAGCTTCGGCTGCTCAGACCGTTTCAAATATTTAAGTCGCACTTGGATCGGAGCTAAGACGCCTGCGCAATCGCGTCGTCGCGCTCGAAAAGCTGGCTAAAGCCGCTTCGGCATCCTCGAGCCTTCAAGATTAGATGGCTCGTGTAATGCTTCAGCCTCCCGACGTAAAATGTCGTATGGTGTCGCATGCTGGACGGTATGTCCAGCGTATACGCGCTGCCATGCCTTTCCAGTACTGTGAACGGATCGATGAAGCGCCGAGGAAGCTTGCTTGCACCGTAATCGGTAACTGCATGTCGTGGCATGTTCGGTGTAGCTAACAGAACTAATGAACCCTTTTAAATTTATTTGTGTGTTTTTTTGTCTGCATTCAGCTTCTGTCTGTCTACTGAAGCTGATATTGTGTCCTGAACAAACCTTATTACGACTTGTTGGGGCTGGACAAAGTCCAGTGATTCTGTGCTGAATGACTTGGCCAGCATGGCTTCCTTCTCCGCAGAGCGCTGTCTGTGCCCCGCGCAGACTGTTTGTTTCCGCAACAGGCCCGGCCTGCGCGTTGTCGATAGCCGATGCAGACGTCTTTTTGTTCGCGGTGTCTGTGCCCAGCACAGACACGGTGTTCTTGATCTTCACCTCGTTCTCGGAACGAGACGCTTGTCTTCGCGTTGTCGCCGCTGATACCACGTCGATATCCGTGTTTTTCTTCGGGTGCTATGACGCAGCCGTAGCTCCTCCCACCGTAAGGAGGAATCGGCCGTTCCGAGCAAGCTTGGAAGGCGTGGATGCCGCATGGTATTCATATAATACGGTGTACGCCCTGTGGAGGCATGCATCGATTTGCTGGTGGTAAACTCTGCCATCGGCAAGCTGTGGCTTCACTGTGGGAACGAGTCTACGTAGCTCTTCCGTACATCACCGAGAACGTGATGCACGTGCTCGGTCTGTCCGTCTGTCTGCGGATGATCCGCAGTCGACAGCGAGAGCTGTGTTCTAAGAAGTCTAAGCAATCTTGCCAGAACTACCCTGTAACTCGCGGATCGCATCCCAACAATGTCGAGCGGAATTCCATGGTGTCGGAGCACCATGGCAACAAACAGTCGTGCAATCTGCACGTCGGAAGTATCGGGAAGGGTGCATGTCATCTCACGGCCCAGATGCTTGCCGTAGGGGCATCATTATACCTGTACATGATCCACATGCGCAGATTATAATTATTCAGCACGACGATGCGATCTGCAACGTCGTCCACTGCACTGTGAAGCAGAATTCTTCGTACACACGATATCGGTGTGCATGATTTCGCAGATGTTGCGACAGCTACCGGAAGGTGCTAAGACGTAGTCTGACTGTAATGGGCCCTCTCAAGTTACATATGTAGGTAGTTTTATAGTTCTTTGTAGTGGTTCACACCATTACATAAGTAGGTAGACTTGCATTACAAAAGTAGGTGCAGCAGCACACGAGTAGTGTGTGCTGAACTGCCGTCACCTTATTGGTTAAATATGGGGAGCCATACCCATAATCAACCAATAAGGAGTTGACGTGTATTTGAGTGGTCAGGGCAAGCCGCCCTGGACCTAAATAAAAACAGAGTTGATTTTCTTTCAGACTAAGTACTTGGTTTACGTATCACTGGACTTGTACGCTTCCTAATCACTACGTGTAAGCAAGTAACGGACACCCCAGGCCCGTTACACCTGGTAGCACTTTGTAGTCCTTCCCATGACCAAGTTCACGATGAGCCAAGGTATGACGTCTGAAACGCCAGTGTCGACCCTGGAACATGCTGTTTTCCCTCATCTCACTCGTGTCGAGTGGGAAGCCCTTCACCGCCTCGCGGCGCTGTCTGGTGAGGCTGTAATCGCGTCGCTGCTGAGCTCAGCGACGTCCGACCAACAACGCCAAGCCGGCCAAGAGTTCATGGAACGCGAGCTAGCCGATGCGAATCGGCGAGCAACAACTCCCGCGCGTTCCTCGAAAAATGATGCCGTGAAGCTAGAGACGTCTACCTACTCCGGTGAAGGAGCGAATCGCTCCCCGCTGAACAGGTGGTTTCGCGAGATCGACATCGCGATTGCTTCGAGAATGATCGAAGCGCAAGGGACAAAGGTCAATTTCTTATTGTCCCGGTTGTCCGGGAAGGCCAAGGAATGGGCCCTCGGTAAACTTGTCGTTGATCACGACGCATTCCCCACTCTGGAGTCTCTCCAGAAAGATCTCAGGCTCGCGTTCGAGCCGCCGCAAGACGAGTCCCGCGTGCGTGCCGAGTTCTTCGCCCTTCGTCAAGGTAAAATGACTATGCGCGACTACGTTCAAAAGACTCGCCACCTCGTGTCATGTATCGTGACAAATCCGATTGACACAGCATCACAGGTACATGTATTTGTATTCGGCATGCGTGAAGGCATGACACGGTACTGCCTGACCCGAGCGGAACCTTCCTCGAGGAAGCATTCGCCCTCGCATTACGCGAAGCCTATGTTGTGGCGGCGTCTTACGCGCGCGCGATGTCTACGGCAGCTCGTGAGTCAGCCCCCGAGCCCATGGAGATCGACGCGATTGACGCGTCGAATAGTCACCGTCAGTTGACTTCTCCTGGTCCCAACGGCCGTCCTAATCGCCCGCTCACTTGCTTCCGCTGCCGGAAGATCGGTTATCGCGCGCCAGCGCCGGTACTCGCGCACACCTCCGAAGTCTCACCTGCCGTTCAGTCAAAAAACGGTCAGGACCAGTAAGTGCGGGGCGCCCTACTGGCTGGAATGGAGGTCCGGGTCCCCCGGTGGGTACCCAACCTTCTAGCCCTCCTGTGCTCCACGCACACTTTAATGCCACCACCACGTCGGGCGACCCGAGGTTGATCATCGTCAGTCTTCATGTCGCCGGCGACCACTTTGCGCACTCCTGGACTCAGGAGTGTCGAATAACTTCTTTCGCGAATCGTGCTGATCGATGCTTCCAAGAGAGAGCGCAGTCCGTAATTGCCGAGGTCAGGTCGTCGTCAAACTTGCTGACGGAAAGCCACGCCGCGTTGCGCGGCGCGAGATCACGTTGCCGTACACATTCGACGGCTTCCGCAGCAACGACGGCTTCCTCGTGATTGAGATGAACTACGCGTTCGACTGCATCTTGGGTATCCCGTGGTTGTCACGATATCAACCGGAGATTGACTAGTTGGCTCGGTCGGTTAAACACCGCTCTGGCTTCGATGTGAGTGAGGTGTTCACGCACCTCCTGGTTGCCCAGAAGGACTGGCCCCATGTCAGGGTCGTGGACTGGTTGTACACAATGCAGGTTGAGCAGAGAGCGAGCGATGGCCCTCTCTGTATGTCTTGCACAGCGCTGTTGCGCGAAAACCCCTCGCTGCGAAGCGAGGTTGTTAACACTTTGGCGGTAGAGCAGGGACTCCCGCAATCCGAGCAGGCGGTCGAACATGGGTTCCCGCCACGTAACACGGCGGTCGAGCATGAGTTCCCGTCACGCAACACGACGGTCGAGCATGGGTTCCCGTCAGGCAACACGGCGGTCGAGCATGGGTTCCCGTCACGCAACACGGCGGTCGAGCATGGGCTCCCGCAACACACCAAGGCGGTTGAGCATGGGTTCCCGCAAAACACTCTAGCGTTTGAGCAGAGGTTCCCGCAACGCGATTCGGCGGTCGAGCAGTTGGAGCTCTCGTCATCCACAGCGGTGGTCGAGCAGTTGACACTCCCACCGGGTACGGCGGCGATCGAGCAGGGGCTCTCGCCAGTCGATGGCGCGGTCGAGCATCGAGAGCTCCCGCGCACTACCGACACGGTTGATGGTGCCCCTCCGTGTCTAGAGGGGGGTGATCCCTCGTCCAGCGATAGCGAGTCTTCTGTCTCGAGCAGCGGTTCGAGACGCCACAAGAAGAAATCCAAGTGACGCCGTCTTAAGCGACGTTGTCAGACCACCGCCGATATCGCAGTGAATGAGTCCATACACGTCCTGGAACACGTGGAAGGAGGCGCCGTTCGCTCACGCACACTTGACATTGAGAGCCCACCTCGCGAAGCTTCTTCCATCACACGCCTTCCGGGTCTTTCCTGGAAGTATTTTCTGCGCGATCTGAAGTCAGGAGACATCGAGCAGGTCTGCTTGATCACCGAGTCTGCCTCGGCGGAAGAGATCCACACGGTCGCTACCGACAGTCTTCCACTTCGTCCAAAGAACGCTGAGCCGAAGTCGGCGCGCGAAGAGCGCTTCGCTGCCCAGTCGTGGGAGTCACTCCGCGACTCGGGCAATCCGGTATACGACACCGTCCGCGAGTTCGCGGATGTTTTTCCCGACAAGATTCCAGCTGAGCTCCCTGCTGACAGAGGCATTCGCCATGAGATTGATCTCACGCCGGGTTCCAAGTACTGTGTGACGCGACAGTGGCCCCTCCCACGCGATCGGGTTAAAGCCATTGACGACTTCTTCGAGGGCCGCCGCAAAGCGGGTCACATGCGCGAGAGTATCTCGCCACTCTCGAGTCCGACGTTCTGCGTGAAGATGGCCACGGGTGGGTGGCGCATTGTTCACGCTTTTAACAAGCTAAACGACGCCACCATCCCAGCACAAACTCCGATCCCTCAAAAGGATATGGTACTTGACACCATGGGCCGCAGTGTTATTTTCAGCGCCATCGACCTGACTGATGGCTTCTATCAAATCTTGATGCGACTCAGTGACATCCCGCTCACAGCGGTGAGCACTCCCAGCGGGATGCTGTGGGAGTGGCTTGTCATGCCGCAGTGCCTGAAAAACGCACCAGCCACGTTCAATCGCATGGTTTCCCACGTTCTGCGCCCGCTTCGCGACTTCGCTCCGAGCTACTTCGATGACATCTTCGTTCACAGCTGCGCTGAGGGCGATCTCAGCGCCACAGAAGTTCACTTGAATCACTTACGACAAGTGTTCTAAGTCATGCGCGAAAACAAACTGTACGCGAAACTTGAAGAAGTGCATCTTCTGTGCCCCGGAGATTCCGGTGCTTGGCTGTTATGTGAGCAAAAACGGTGTCCGAGCAGATCCTGAGAAGGTCTCGTCCTTCTGTGCGTGGCCCACGCCGCATAATCAGACTGAATTGCGTCAGTGGCTTGGCCTCGAAATTATCTCCACAAGTACACGAAAAATTACGCTGGTCTGATCCAGCCATTGTCTTCATTGCTGAAGAAAGACATCACGTGGTCGTGGACTCCCAAACATCAGTCAGCTTTTAATGCAGTGAAGAAAAGCTTCACCAATCCTGGCGCTTCCAGATGACTTAAAGCCATTCCACGTTGTTTGCGACGCGAGCGACTTCGCCATCGGCTGTGCACTGATGCAGTTCGACGACGAAGGTCGCGAACGCGTCGTGAGTTACCAATCCAGACAGATGAAGCCCGCTGAGAAGAATTATCCGGTCCACGACAAGGAACCCCTTGCGATGCGCTACGCACTGATCAAATTCAGAGTGTACTTACTCGGTGAGCAGACATACGCGATCTACACAGATCACGCGTCGCTGCGAACTGCGACGAAGAGCCCTCATCTCTCTCAGCGCATGGCACGATGGCTGTCATTCTTCTCCGATTACAACTTCGTCGTTCACTACAAGCCAGGCAAGAATAACATCCTTGCGGATTCCCTGTCTCGGCGCCACGATTACGATCCATGCCGAGATTTGGGTCGTCAGTCACTTGAAGACGCGGACGACGACGAATTGGACTGCGCCATATGTGTGGCTGCAGGTGTGAGCCTGATGACGGCGGTATCTCCAATACTTCCCCTGCGGGAAGAGATCTCTGCCGCGTATCGAGATGACTCGATATATGCCGGTATCCTGGAACACCTTCGCACACCAAGTGAGGCCACGCTAAAGACTCTGAGCCGCTCCACGCGCGACCTGATTCACAGATACCAACTTGACGGTGATCTGCTGATGTACAGTATCGATCGATTCGATGCTCCTCGCGTCGTTGTCCCCAACGACCCCGATCTACGCGCAAGAATTATACACGAATTTCATGACGATCCAGTGGGTGGCCACTTGGGCCGTGAGAAGTCTTTCGTGGCGGTATCCCGCGACTTCTACTGGCCTCACCTATACAAGTGGGTGCGCAAGTGGGCCCGCTCCTGCGAAACTTGTCATTGCGTTAAACCGTCACCGTCATCGCACGCTCCGCTGCGTTCTCTCCCTCTGGCGACAGAGGCGTGGCGCTCTGTGTCAATGGACTTCATATTCGGTCTCCCACCCGATACTGACGGTCGTACTGGTGTTCTGGTCTTCGTGGATCGCTTTAGCAAGATGTGCCATCTCGTTCCGGTTCCGGACTCAATCACCGCGGCCGATACCGCGGTGCACTTTGTCGACGCTGTCTTCTGACATCACGGCCTTCCTCAATCAATCGTCTCTGACCGCGATCCCCGATTCACATCGGCGTTCTAGACTAAATTCTTCGACCTCCTGGGCACCAAACTCAACATGTCGACGGCGGCGCACCCGGAGACTGACGGGCAAACAGAACGCGTCAACCGCGTGCTAGAAGATGTTTTGCGCAGTTACGCCCCGTCCTTCGAGAACTGGTGTTCCTTCCTGCCTCTTGCGGAGTTTGCACTCAACAATGCCGAACACGCGTCGACGGGATTGACTCCGTTCTTCGTCAACAACGCGCGTCGTCCACGTGTCGCACAACTTGTTGTGGGCCAACCCACGGCCACTGATGGCTTCACTCTGGAGGGGGGGGGAATGTGATAAACCTGCCCAACCGGTTCCGATACTGGTCCAGCCACCGGTTTCCGGTGAGACAACGGTTCTGCCGTCTACGAGTTCAGCTACTCCTGCAGTAGACATCAACGCGGTGACGCGTTTACAGCCGAAGAAGATCCTCGCACCCGCGCAATCCACGTCGTCGCCGTTAGTTGACTGGACACACCGAGCGCTGATCGCTCCAGCACAGCCACACTCGACTGTGGCTAACTACGCGCCGAACCCTATAGCGCGACCCGCTGACAAGGCAGCGGTATCCGACTTTGTCCTTCATCGCCAATCGGTTACCCGATTCGTCCGTGACGCGGTACAACTCGCGGTTGACAAGCAGAGAAAACGCTGACAAACGTGGCCGCAAGAACACAAGTTCATTCAAGATTGGTGAGCGTGTATTACTCTCAACGGATGGAATTCGTACCTCTGCTATTACGAACCTAGGCGCGAGCAAACTCGCGCCGCGCTACATTGGGCCATTCAAAGTACTACGCGTTATGGGTGATGCCTACACGCTAGACATTCCTACGTCGCTACGGCTACACCCGACGTTCTACGTCGGGCGACTTAAGAAGTATCTTCCCGCGATGATCCCGGAGGCGGAGCAGGAGCATGCGTTGAGCGGCCCTCGCGATGAGCCTGTCGAGCCAGCGTCCCATCTGTCCCAGTTCCCCGCTCGCGCGGAAGAGCTCCACCCCTCGGTCCGCCAAACACCTGCGCCTCCAGACTACGCAGTCGCTGCAAGAGTTCACGATTCGACTGCCGCAGACTACTCGCCGTCGCCTCGGCATTCCGAGAGCTCTCCGCCGCCCGCTCGGCCTCCTCCTGTGCGTCCCGAGAAGTGCTCAGCGTCTGCTCAACGTCGTCCTGGTCAACCAGGTCGCGTCGAATTCCACCGCGACGGTCCTCCGCCCATCGTTGACTCGAATGGAGATACGTGCTGGATCGTGGACCGTATTGTTGATCACGAAGGTCCTCCCCGCGCGCGTCACTCGACAAAGTCGTCGGCTTAACACGCGGCTCCCGCCGCGCGGAAGTATAAGGTACGATGGCTCGGGTTTCAACCTGCTGATGATACGTGGGAGCCTCGCGCCAACTTGCTTCGTGACGTTCCTAATGTCGTCCACGACTACGACTCCAGCCTTGAGTCAAACGCGGCCGCGAGCGACCTCGCGACGATCGAGAACGCGATCGACTACGCGCCCGACGAGACGTCGAATGCGCCGGAGACGGGCTCCGTCGCGAACGCTGTCGGCGCGAGCCCCCGCGAATAGCCGCCTGGGTGAACGCGGAGAGTGAGCGCTTATACTTCTCGATCCAAGCGTGTTCGGTCGGCATGAGCGGATACTCGAAAATATGCTGATCCCACTCAGCTTGCGTCGGGCGTCGCCCGATGTCACACGAACTGCAACCTTCGCGTACGTTGACATAGCACAAACGGGCTTCGGCCCAAGCGTCGTCGCAGACTTTCAGGCGCAGATCACCGAGTGAATGCTCGGCTTGTAGGGCTTCGCGATCACCGAGCCAGCCGACGACACTTTCTCCAGCCTCTTGCATCCGATTTCACCACCGGATGAATGCGCACCATGATCTCTGCAAAGCTTCGTACGACGCGCCGTCGAGTGTTTTGTTCCGAAGACGCCTGAAGCGCCGAAAGTGGTCCTGCATGGTGTCCAGCGCGTCCGGGGCACCGCCCCGGACAAGTCGTACAGCCCCCACGGCTTCATATCCTTGTTCATCACGCCGGGCCGAACCCCAAATCGACTCACGCTCTCAGGTGCGATATCAGCGGTCCACCCACTGTTCAGCGTCGTCGCCGACGCTGGAGCCGTCCGCGTTGTTCCGCTTCCTGTCTGGTTCGCCGCCCCCGTCTGCTGCGCCATGTTGTTCTCGTCCGCGCCAGTTGTATTGTGCTGCTCCTGGGCTTCGCAGGAGCTCCCGCCCGTCAAGTTCTCAGGCGTTCTCTTCTCCGCCATTTCCCAGTTTTTCTCGATTGTTCTCCGAAGTGCACCCACGTTGGGCGATTGCCTTAAGAGGGGGGGGGGGGGGGGGGGTGATGTAATGGGCCCTCCCAAGTTACATATGTAGGTACTTTTTTTAGGTTCTTTGTAGTTTGTACTCAACCTTAAAGCCGTACTCCGCAAAGAACGATAACCATCTCGCCATTCGTTGCAAGATATACGGGGTCTTCGATGCCGTTCGCAGCAGTGAAGCATGGTCGGTGTAGACCACGAACGGGCTACTCCAAATAAATACACCCGGAACTTCGCGAGTGCATACTTCATGTCAATTTTGGTTTTGTCATGTACCGGGTACTTACGCTCAGCTGACTTCTGCTGACGCGACTGGAAGTAGACCACACGATCACGGCTTTTGTGACGTGCTGCATCAGCGCGCATCCGATCGCGTCACACATGATGTGAAATGAGCGATCTTGGCCAGCCACTGCCAAAATCGGCTCCCCAGTCAAGCCCTGCTTGACTGTACCGAAGGCCTGCTGACACTAAGTAATCCAAATCACTCAGCTTCCTTTTTCAGAAGCTGCGACAGCGGGCATAATGATAAAGGACCTGGGTTCGTTCCTTCACGTTGGATGGCGTAGGTCATTCATTGATCACTCTGACCGTTTCTGGGTCAGGGCGTACGTCATTCTTCCCGACGAGACCCCCAAGGACGGGTATCTCTCTTGCCCCAAAGATTCATTTCTAAGGTTTGCATAGAGATTATGTTTACGCATAGGCCCTAGAAGTGTTCTTCGTGCACCCCAACGTCAGGCTTTCCGTCCACAGCCCGGCTGTGAACGAACACGCCGTCGAAGTAGCTCGGTGCGAAGTCACGCACTGAGCGCAATAGATGCATTATACATCTATTGAAGGTTGCAGGGGCGTTCTTCAGTCGCTGCTGCATTACGAGCCACTTCCAAAGCGTACCGCTTCGATAACACATCGCCGTAAGAGGGATGTCCTTCTCACGCATAGGATCTGATAGAACTTGTCGAGCAGGTCAAGAGCACTACATACGGTGCTCCAGGCCCTCGAATCGATGATGATAACATCGTTTCGTGGTATCGACGTCTGCGCCGGTATCGTACGATGCGCCACCCGCCCTGTAGCGTTTTGACACATACCGCTGGTGAACTAGGTGAGGACTCTCATTCCCACCTTTGACGTGCTCTACGACGATTTACAAAGCAGTCGTCAATTGCCCTAACTTGATCTCAGGGCAGTGCCGCGTCACACAGTACTTCGTACCCGGCACGAGGTCGATCTCATGCTACATGCCGTTGCCCTGCGGAAGCTCTGTAGGAATCTCATCCTTGTGGTCCTGAAGGCCAACGTCGACTTCAACAAGTCCAGCTCTGCCCCTTGAAGCGCTGCTCTTTGGCTTCGCACGGAGAGTATCCTTACTCTCAGCGGCATTCGCAGCGTAAAGCTGTTTCAACGCCTCCGCTTTGCTTTTCATTCTTTCGATCCGAAAGGGTGCATATCTGCTAGATGCACCCATCGTACAGGTACTTCGTGAAGCGCATCAAGCTCATGCCTGGATGCGACGTCAACCCCGACGCACATGTCGAAGGATTCACCAATTGCATTGGCCGGTACTGGAGAGTAGAACGGATCAGCGTCGAGACGTCTTGACGCACGACGTCTTCTTCGATGTCCTCTCGGCAGACGTCGCTCGTATTGCCTCGGTACCAGACCGAGACTTGCGCAGCTTTCGTCGCTTGCGCCATCGTGTCTTCTTGTGAAGCCCGGCCTCACATGTTTTTTTGTCCAGGCCCTGTCTTGGACCGATTTCTATTGTGATCGTCGGCGGATTCCTTCCGCCGACGCGAATGATCAATCCCAGCTTGATTACATTTCGCTTCGTCGTGCAGCCCGGCTGCACGCAAGCGTTTTCAGTGTTGGACGTTTGCAACTGCCAACACTGCTTCTACAGAGGACACACGACACTGAGGACTCACGCCGTCAGTGAGAGGGATTCTCGCTGCAAGAAGCAAGATGGCAAGCCAAATCTAAGCATCCTGAACGTTAAGTTGACTCAGGTGCGTCGAACAACTTTGTTCGACAGGAAAATCCCCCAAAGCTGAGCTTTGAGGATGTTAAGACACCTAGAAGTGTTTTGGAGATGCGGTTGGCAACAGGTTCCACCGTACGAACGGAGCAACGCGTAGTACGCGTGCGCTTTTCGTACAAATACCGGGTGTTTGTGGAGGATTTATCGTCCGGGATCTAAACGATAAGTTTGACTTGGTATTGGGCATGCCGTAGCTTGCACGGCATGATACAGTGATCAGCTGGGGGAAGTGTACACTAGTACACTTCAGACACAGCGCGACAGAGAGGGGTGGCCCTGTCAGTGTCGCGCATGCACCGCACGGTGCATCCGATCCCATCCTTGAGGCAGCACCTTACGCTGCCGCATCCAGTGTATATTCACAAGTCGCAACGGCTGAGGCAGTCGTTGAGTCTGTCTCAAATCGGAAATCACATAAGAGACACGTTTCTACTTCTATGGCCGTATCAACTCTGGGAGATGATCGATCAAGTATGGAATAACTTCAAGTCACAGACTGTGACGGTGGTGCGTCGATCCCGGGGACTGATGCATCAGATATGCTAGGGACTCCAGCTACAGCCAGTAGCTGTGGTGTCGGTCCGGGATTAGAGACGGTCGTGATTACTATAAAAATCACGAGGGGTTCCGCCGAAAGGCGTCGAGGGGACAAGGACGTGTCGACTCCGGAAGTCGCAACAACCTCGATATCAACATAGATAGGGGACCCCGCCGATAGGCGTCGAAGTGATGACATCGCATCAGGTCCGGAAGCCGACAACGCGGCGATGCCCGGCATGAACACGTTGGCCCCTGGCCGAGTGCACAAGCGCTGTGCACTCACGCGCAAAGTGCTCGGTATACCCACATCGGCAACACCGCATTTATCTCCCAATACGATGTTGGTGTCCAACAGCAGAAGACTTCGAGAGGTCCATAGGCTCTGGACTTCCCGCTCTCATCATCGGATGTGCCATCCTCGGCACGTTCGCATGCAGCTTAGCCTGCTTCAGGCTAAACACCTCTGGTATCGCAGAGGAATCGCAGCTTTGAGAGTACTCGGGCACTCACGGAGGAAATAGGTCTTAACCGACCCATCCTTTAAGCCCTTCATGAACGTGACGACCTGTCGATCGGGTTGGTCACGATATTCGAGACCAAGTACCGCGCACGTTGGGCGTAAACATTGGCGTCATGCTTACCTTGCTGCTGGTCGTGAAATGCCGCTCTTGACCGGAGCTCTTTCTGAGGAGACTCAAACGCTTGTCTGAGCGCATCCTTGAATATCGCATACGTACGAAAGCACCTATGATCTATGAGCCGCCGATCATACGCCCAGCGCCTCGCTCGTCCGCCAAGCCTTGAGAGTGCGAACGCAACCTGGGACGGTTCGTTAGTGATATGACGAGTTGTTATGGCAGTGTCGACTTCGACAAGCCATCGGAGAAGAGGATCGCCCGCTTTCCCCACACAAGTGCCCACGTGCCGTTTCAACGACTGCACGCGCGGTGTCGTCCCGGACGACACTCTCGTAGCAGCAGCATCGCGCTGCTCACTCACGATGAATCCCAGAGCAACACCAGGCCGCTCTGTCGACGACAGCGTACGTAGCATTGTCACTACAACTGCCTTTACCATGACTGTTTAGAGTCTTCGCAGCGCTTCCCTTTCTGGTTTCGAAAATTAGGGACGGTCTGCACGCACAATGTGCAAGGCAGAAGCACTTGGGCTAGGCGATGACGGATTACTGTCCATGAGTTGGTTCTCCGTCTCGTGTTTCTATTACATACGAGCTCGCCCGTAAGTCGGTCGTTGGATAAATTTCAAAGTACTACCAGGTGTAATGGGATTGCTCTGTGCCCACTACTTCGGCTTACACGTTAGCGCACGTGTATGAGGTAGCACAAGATGCGTTTCACTTAAATTAACTGTACTTTCGTCTAAAAGTATATGTTTACTTAAAAGGATAAGCAAAGTCGATTTCCGGTAGAACTGTTTATTTGTTTTGTTTCGACTTTCCTCCTAATATAATATTCTAAAAAAAAGGCATTTACCAACGAATGGTTGACATAATCATACAATTCTAATTACACTGATTTTGATCGCCGCGTAAGAGACTGGTTACTATCTGAACGACCCGATTCAACAAGCGCCATGAATACGACTTACCAGACGTAGGGGGGGGGGGGGGGGGGGGGGGGGGGGGTGAGAGAGATATCAGCAATGAGAACGTCAATAACAAGCAACATAGCTCAAGATCTGGTCGACCAAGAGTCATATGGCTACGAAAACCGCTGACAAGCTTTGAAAACACCGCGGCGGTGCATCCTGAGGTGGATCGTCGAAAACGAGTTAGTGACAGCGTGAAACGCATCAGATTTACTGTTGACGATGATAGTGAACCAGATACGAGCACATGTCAGGAGATAGTGGACTCGAGTTTGGAAGGAGAATCAGAGGATCTTGACCAAGAAACGGAAGAACAATTTGAACATGCAGAATTGATAGCAAGATCGCTGCTCGACGACGTGGATGAGAGCTCACCTAGTGATGGAAGTGAATAGGGTGCCGAAAAGGAGAAGAAACAAGACTTAAATAGGGGTATGGAGGCGTTTGCAGAGCCTGAAGAAGAGGATTTAGCTGCTGACGAGATGGAAGTGTATGCTGCGTTAACTGCTATTGCACTGCCTAGGCAGCCACAGCAACGCACATGACACATTTCGGAGGTAAAAGTCCCAAGAACAGTATGGCGATGAACTCACCCCAGAGAGCTGAATGGTGGAAAGAAATGAAGAAAGAAGTCTCCAATGGCTGAAAAAAACGTACTTGAGTTAGTTCCAGAGACGGACATTCCAATAGGGATGAAAACACTCGAGACGATGTGGAGATTTGCGCTATCGCTCTCGCCTCTGTGCTCATGGCGACAAGGAAGTACCAGGTATTGACTTCAGTGTATTAGATACATTCTCACCTGTGGCGCGAATACCTTCATTCAGATTGTTTGTTGCACTTTGTCAAAATTTCCAATTCGTTGCTCATTAAGGTGATATCAACACAGCCTACCTGAATGCACCGAAGAAACAGCTCGCGTTCATTCGACGAATCATAGAATTCCCACTCAAACCAGGATGGGTCTACAAGGTGAAGAATGCATTGTATGGTTTGCATGAAAGTGGACGTGAACTGTACGACGGGCTGCACAGTTGGCTGAGTGGAAAAGAAATGGAGAGAAGTACGACTGAACCCTGCCTGTATTTCCGATTTGAAGGGCAATCCATTGCTCTTCTTCTTATCTACGTGGATGATTTCATCTATGCTACGAACAACCCGAGCTGGAAGACAACATTTTTCGCAGACACTGATGCAAAGTATGGCATCAAAGCCTTGGGTCGGCTAGGAAATTATCTTGGTGTACAAGTTGACTGGCAAGAAGATGGTGTTTTACTTCACCATACAAAGTACTCGAAAGACATCTTGAAGAGATTCGGGTTTGCAGACGCTGTTGGTAGCCAATCACCAATGGACACTACGGTCAAGCTGGAAGCTGCGAAAGAAGGCAATAAAGAGTCTGGTTTGCCTTATCGTGAAGTGATTGGAGCATTGGTGTACTTGGCGACACGCATTCGCCCAGATCTTGCATTTTTCTGTCGGTTATTTGAGCCATCATATAAAGCATCCGAACGCAGCAAATGCAGGAGCATTAAAGAGGGTCTTACGGTACTTTGTTGCAACGTCGGACCATGGAGTCTTCTTCAAGAACGAAGACAATGAAGCTGCAGAGAAGTTGGAAATCGACGGATACGTTGATGCTGATTAAGGCAATTGTCCGGACACGAAAAAGAGCGTAACTGGATGTTATGGTGATGGCTGGAGGACCGGTGACGTGGGCTGCGCGACGACAAACAATTGTGACGCTCAGCACTGCAGAAGCAGAATTGGTTCAGCTTGTGAGGTGTGTCAAGAAGGAGCTGCCATTAAGAATATTTTTTCGGAGATTGTCGGTAAGAGCACTCTAACGTTTAAACTTGGAGTTGACAACCAAGCAGCAATTTCACTAGCTACCCATCCCACGCACAGCAGAAAGACACGTCATATTGTTAAGCCTACACTACGTGAGATATATGGTTTGAAAGAAAGGTGTTTTACTATGGAATGTGAAAGGAGACGAAAACCCTGCAGATCTCCTGAAGAAACAAATGGTGGTGACGCGGCTTGATAGGACAAAGATCATCATCGGCATGAAACCGAAGATCAGCAAGATTCGCCGTGAGACCGAAAGAGAGGGGTATCGTGAGGAAGTGCTGTGTGGGAGCAGAGTGAAGAGAGATGAAGATTAGTTCCGATAGCGCTATCTCGGAGGGTGGCGTGTTAAGATATTGGGTGACCTGTACGACTTAGTAGGCACAACACGTACGGTCCCAGAAGGCGAAAGGTGGTCGACAAACCAAGAACGGAAAATTTAGCTATAAGGACTCAAGCGGTCTGGCTACAGTTTGCCTTTTTGCATTTGAGAGAGACACATACTCAAGAAGAAACCGTAGTTACAGTCGAGGTGGTAAGGGAAGTAACAAGGGTTTGTTCTGCTTTCTGCTACTGTCCAGAATACCAGCGCAATTACGTAATAAAACCGAGCTTCGACACATTGGAAAAAGCTTCATGCGACTCAAACGAGTGTGCCCCAGCTATGAGTGCCGTCTATTACTCTTCGTAGAGCGATATACCATCACACCGTACTCAGACGAGCAATCTAAGCCAGGTCAGGGATCGGTGTAGGCCAGAGTTGCTGCCAAGTTTGAATGAGATGGCCGCCAGATTTGGTTTGACAATCCATTTTGTGTTATTGAAGTGCTACGTGCTGACGTCATCTGTTCTTTACACCAATATGACTCTAATTCACCGCTGTATATTTCCTTATTCTTGTGTTCACGTCGAGCCTTCTTAATTTCGCTTGATTTTTCTTCTTGCTCAGCACTTAGCGCTGCGTAGATGCTATCGTTCTGCGACTCATCTGGACCGTAGGGCCGGCTATTTGTAAAAGCTGCGTCACCTTCTCAGCGTCAACCTGCGGTCTCGGGAGGACCTTCAAGTACACAGCTAGAAGACGTTTTGCGTGATCAGCATCACCTTGGACTTGGTCGTAAACTCGCCTGAAGTCGTGCAGCACAGGCCCGTCGGTCGGAAGCGTACGGTATTCCACCACCCCGGTAAATTCACTCTGCATCTTGGATAACTGGTACTTGTGAATGGACTTCACCTTCTTGTACATGTCCTTGACAATAAACTTGTAGTCACGGAAGGCGCTCTCATCCGAAACGCATATGCACTCATTTGAGTGGACGACGCCTCCACAGACTTCGTTATCTGGTCCATTATCCAGCAGTCCTGTCGCGGGACGTGGCATTTCATCTGCCTCAATCCTCGATCGCAAACGGTTTTAGTGCGCGGAAGGCGTAACGACAAACTGGTCCCCCAAGCGGCAGATAGTATACGAAACGAATCCGCTCCCCAGTTCCACGACGTCGCACAAGTACACCAGCATCTATACGACAGCTAGCACTGTCGAAATGCTCGTTTTCTTTTCCACGGAAGTCATAGTCTCAACGGAAGTCACAAACCGTCCGATCTTGTCTCCTTTCCTTCTAAGTATTTCTGCTTGCACGAGTCCGCCTGGATTAACCCTTGAGCACGTGAATCCACAGCGACACCGAACGACGATGTTTGGTCGCTATCCTGATTCCACCCACCCTCTTCGCCCTCTGACAGAGATGGAGACGTTGTCGCATACTCGCTGTCCCTTGTAAAAACAGCATCATACTCCGAGTCGCTTGCAATGTCGGAGCCGAGGTCCATGGCAGATGCGAGCTTAAGAACTGGAGTGTGTGCGTGGCTGGGAGGCTACGAAGCACAAAAGTCGCTTTTATTCGACTTTCCCTATAAGTGCGATATCATTGACGGAAACTTCAATCGCCATTTTAAAAAAATCTCAAATCGGTGGATAAGGATCATCTTGTTTTGTACTGACTCATCTTTAAAGCCCCCGAATTGCCAAAATTAAACCGAGCTTCGACACATTGGAAAAAGCTTCATGCGACTCTAACGAGTGTGCCCCAGCTCTAAGTGCCGTATATTACCCTTCGTAGAGCGATATAACATCACACAGTACTCAGACGAGCAATCTAAGCCAGGTCAGGTCTTGGTGTAGGCCAGAGTTGCTGCCACGTTTGAATGAGATGGCCGCCAGATTTAGTTTGACAATCAATTTTGTGTTATTGAAGTGCTACGTGCCGATGGCATCTGCTCTTTACACCAATATGACTCTAATTCAAGATAAAACTGTGCTAACACGCGACGTCGACAGCACCAGTCAACAGCAGAAGTTGGAAAGTAAAACATGCTATTATGTTTTCCTTTCTAAGCTAAGTAATATACATTGTAATACAGTACTAAGATGCACTTAAGGTTCATTTCGATTAGATGTGAAGTTAAGAGTCAATTATTCCTTTCCGCTGTCTATTTCCTTATACTTGTGTTCACGTCGAGCCTTCTTAATTTCGCTTGATTTTTCTTCTTGCTCAGCACTTAGCGCTGCGTAGATGCTATCGTTCTGCGACTCATCTGGACCGTAGGGCCGGCTATTTGTAAAAGCTGCGTCACCTTCTCAGCGTCAACCTGCGGTCTCGGGAGGACCTTCAAGTACACAGCTAGAAGACGTTTTGCGTGATCAGCATCACCTTGGACTTGGTCGTAAACTCGCCTGAAGTCGTGCAGCACAGGCCCGTCGGTCGGAAGCGTACGGTATTCCACCACCCCGGTAAATTCACTCTGCATCTTGGATAACTGGTACTTGTGAATGGACTTCACCTTCTTGTACATGTCCTTGACAATAAACTTGTAGTCACGGAAGGCGCTCTCATCCGAAACGCATATGCACTCATTTGAGTGGACGACGCCTCCACAGACTTCGTTATCTGGTTCATTATCCAGCAGTCCTGTCGCTGGACGTGGCATTTCATCTGCCTCAATCCTCGATCGCAAACGGTTTTAGTGCGCGGAAGGCGTAACGACAAACTGGTCCCCCAAGCGGCAGATAGTATACGAAACGAATCCGCTCCCCAGTTCCACGACGTCGCACAAGTACACCAGCATCTATACGACAGCTAGCACTGTCGAAATGCTCGTTTTCTTTTCCACGGAAGTCATAGTCTCAACGGAAGTCACAAACCGTCCGATCTTGTCTCCTTTCCTTCTAAGTATTTCTGCTTGCACGAGTCCGCCTGGATTAACCCTTGAGCACGTGAATCCACAGCGACACCGAACGACGATGTTTGGTCGCTATCCTGATTCCACCCACCCTCTTCGCCCTCTGACAGAGATGGAGACGTTGTCGCATACTCGCTGTCCCTTGTAAAAACAGCATCATACTCCGAGTCGCTTGCAATGTCGGAGCCGAGGTCCATGGCAGATGCGAGCTTAAGAACTGGAGTGTGTGCGTGGCTGGGAGGCTACGAAGCACAAAAGTCGCTTTTATTCGACTTTCCCTATAAGTGCGATATCATTGACGGAAACTTCAATCGCCATTAAAAAAAAATCTCAAATCGGTGGATAAGGATCATCTTGTTTTGTACTGACTCATCTTTAAAGCCCCCGAATTGCCAAAATTAAACCGAGCTTCGACACATTGGAAAAAGCTTCATGCGACTCTAACGAGTGTGCCCCAGCTCTAAGTGCCGTATATTACCCTTCGTAGAGCGATATAACATCACACAGTACTCAGACGAGCAATCTAAGCCAGGTCAGGTCTCGGTGTAGGCCAGAGTTGCTGCCAAGTTTGAATGAGATGGCCGCCAGATTTGGTTTGACAATCCATTTTGTGTTATTGAAGTGCTACGTGCCTATGGCATCTGCTCTTTACACCAATATGACTCTAATTCACCGCTGTATATTTCCTTATTCTTGTGTTCACGTCGAGCCTTCTTAATTTCGCTTGATTTTTCTTCTTGCTCAGCACTTAGCGCTGCGTAGATGCTATCGTTCTGCGACTCATCTGGACCGTAGGGCCGGCTATTTGTAAAAGCTGCGTCACCTTCTCAGCGTCAACCTGCGGTCTCGGGAGGACCTTCAAGTACACAGCTAGAAGACGTTTTGCGTGATCAGCATCACCTTGGACTTGGTCGTAAACTCGCCTGAAGTCGTGCAGCACAGGCCCGTCGGTCGGAAGCGTACGGTATTCCACCACCCCGGTAAATTCACTCTGCATCTTGGATAACTGGTACTTGTGAATGGACTTCACCTTCTTGTACATGTCCTTGACAATAAACTTGTAGTCACGGAAGGCGCTCTCATCCGAAACGCATATGCACTCATTTGAGTGGACGACGCCTCCACAGACTTCGTTATCTGGTTCATTATCCAGCAGTCCTGTCGCTGGACGTGGCATTTCATCTGCCTCAATCCTCGATCGCAAACGGTTTTAGTGCGCGGAAGGCGTAACGACAAACTGGTCCCCCAAGCGGCAGATAGTATACGAAACGAATCCGCTCCCCAGTTCCACGACGTCGCACAAGTACACCAGCATCTATACGACAGCTAGCACTGTCGAAATGCTCGTTTTCTTTTCCACGGAAGTCATAGTCTCAACGGAAGTCACAAACCGTCCGATCTTGTCTCCTTTCCTTCTAAGTATTTCTGCTTGCACGAGTCCGCCTGGATTAACCCTTGAGCACGTGAATCCACAGCGACACCGAACGACGATGTTTGGTCGCTATCCTGATTCCACCCACCCTCTTCGCCCTCTGACAGAGATGGAGACGTTGTCGCATACTCGCTGTCCCTTGTAAAAACAGCATCATACTCCGAGTCGCTTGCAATGTCGGAGCCGAGGTCCATGGCAGATGCGAGCTTAAGAACTGGAGTGTGTGCGTGGCTGGGAGGCTACGAAGCACAAAAGTCGCTTTTATTCGACTTTCCCTATAAGTGCGATATCATTGACGGAAACTTCAATCGCCATTTTAAAAAAATCTCAAATCGGTGGATAAGGATCATCTTGTTTTGTACTGACTCATCTTTAAAGCCCCCGAATTGCCAAAATTAAACCGAGCTTCGACACATTGGAAAAAGCTTCATGCGACTCTAACGAGTGTGCCCCAGCTCTAAGTGCCGTATATTACCCTTCGTAGAGCGATATAACATCACACAGTACTCAGACGAGCAATCTAAGCCAGGTCAGGTCTCGGTGTAGGCCAGAGTTGCTGCCAAGTTTGAATGAGATGGCCGCCAGATTTGGTTTGACAATCCATTTTGTGTTATTGAAGTGCTACGTGCCTATGGCATCTGCTCTTTACACCAATATGACTCTAATTCACCGCTGTATATTTCCTTATTCTTGTGTTCACGTCGAGCCTTCTTAATTTCGCTTGATTTTTCTTCTTGCTCAGCACTTAGCGCTGCGTAGATGCTATCGTTCTGCGACTCATCTGGACCGTAGGGCCGGCTATTTGTAAAAGCTGCGTCACCTTCTCAGCGTCAACCTGCGGTCTCGGGAGGACCTTCAAGTACACAGCTAGAAGACGTTTTGCGTGATCAGCATCACCTTGGACTTGGTCGTAAACTCGCCTGAAGTCGTGCAGCACAGGCCCGTCGGTCGGAAGCGTACGGTATTCCACCACCCCGGTAAATTCACTCTGCATCTTGGATAACTGGTACTTGTGAATGGACTTCACCTTCTTGTACATGTCCTTGACAATAAACTTGTAGTCACGGAAGGCGCTCTCATCCGAAACGCATATGCACTCATTTGAGTGGACGACGCCTCCACAGACTTCGTTATCTGGTTCATTATCCAGCAGTCCTGTCGCTGGACGTGGCATTTCATCTGCCTCAATCCTCGATCGCAAACGGTTTTAGTGCGCGGAAGGCGTAACGACAAACTGGTCCCCCAAGCGGCAGATAGTATACGAAACGAATCCGCTCCCCAGTTCCACGACGTCGCACAAGTACACCAGCATCTATACGACAGCTAGCACTGTCGAAATGCTCGTTTTCTTTTCCACGGAAGTCATAGTCTCAACGGAAGTCACAAACCGTCCGATCTTGTCTCCTTTCCTTCTAAGTATTTCTGCTTGCACGAGTCCGCCTGGATTAACCCTTGAGCACGTGAATCCACAGCGACACCGAACGACAACTTCTGGTCACTATCCTGATTCCACCCACCCTCTTCGCCCTCTGACAGAGATGGAGACGTTGTCTCATACTCGCTGTCCCTTGTAAAAACAGCATCATACTCCGAGTCGCTTGCAATGTCGGAGCCGAGGTCCATGGCAGATGCGAGCTTAAGAACTGGAGTGTGTGCGTGGCTGGGAGGCTACGAAGCACAGAAGTCGCTTTTATTCGACTTTCCCTATAAGTGCGATATCATTGACGGAAACTTCAATCGCCATTTTAAAAAAATCTCAAATCGGTGGATAAGGATCATCTTGTTTTGTACTGACTCATCTTTAAAGCCCCCGAATTGCCAAAATTAAACCGAGCTTCGACACATTGGAAAAAGCGTCATGCGACTCTAACGAGTGTGCCCCAGCTCTAAGTGCCGTCTATTACCCTTCGTAGAGCGATATAACATCACACAGTACTCAGACGAGCAATCTAAGCCAGGTCAGGTCTTGGTGTAGGCCAGAGTTGCTGCCAAGTTTGAATGAGATGGCCGCCAGATTTAGTTTGACAATCAATTTTGTGTTATTGAAGTGCTACGTGCCGATGGCATCTGCTCTTTACACCAATATGACTCTAATTCAAGATAAAACTGTGCTAACACGCGACGTCGACAGCACCAGTCAACAGCAGAAGTTGGAAAGTAAAACATGCTATTATGTTTTCCTTTCTAAGCTAAGTAATATACATTGTAATACAGTACTAAGATGCACTTAAGGTTCATTTCGATTAGATGTGAAGTTAAGAGTCAATTATTCCTTTCCGCTGTCTATTTCCTTATACTTGTGTTCACGTCGAGCCTTCTTAATTTCGCTTGATTTTTCTTCTTGCTCAGCACTTAGCGCTGCGTAGATGCTATCGTTCTGCGACTCATCTGGACCGTAGGGCCGGCTATTTGTAAAAGCTGCGTCACCTTCTCAGCGTCAACCTGCGGTCTCGGGAGGACCTTCAAGTACACAGCTAGAAGACGTTTTGCGTGATCAGCATCATCTTGGACTTGGTCGTAAACTCGCCTGAAGTCGTGCAGCACAGGCCCGTCGGTCGGAAGCGTACGGTATTCCACCACCCCGGTAAATTCACTCTGCATCTTGGATAACTGGTACTTGTGAATGGACTTCACCTTCTTGTACATGTCCTTGACAATAAACTTGTAGTCACGGAAGGCGCTCTCATCCGAAACGCATATGCACTCATTTGAGTGGACGACGCCTCCACAGACTTCGTTATCTGGTTCATTATCCAGCAGTCCTGTCGCTGGACGTGGCATTTCATCTGCCTCAATCCTCGATCGCAAACGGTTTTAGTGCGCGGAAGGCGTAACGACAAACTGGTCCCCCAAGCGGCAGATAGTATACGAAACGAATCCGCTCCCCAGTTCCACGACGTCGCACAAGTACACCAGCATCTATACGACAGCTAGCACTGTCGAAATGCTCGTTTTCTTTTCCACGGAAGTCATAGTCTCAACGGAAGTCACAAACCGTCCGATCTTGTCTCCTTTCCTTCTAAGTATTTCTGCTTGCACGAGTCCGCCTGGATTAACCCTTGAGCACGTGAATCCACAGCGACACCGAACGACGATGTTTGGTCGCTATCCTGATTCCACCCACCCTCTTCGCCCTCTGACAGAGATGGAGACGTTGTCTCATACTCGCTGTCCCTTGTAAAAACAGCATCATACTCCGAGTCGCTTGCAATGTCGGAGCCGAGGTCCATGGCAGATGCGAGCTTAAGAACTGGAGTGTGTGCGTGGCTGGGAGGCTACGAAGCACAGAAGTCGCTTTTATTCGACTTTCCCTATAAGTGCGATATCATTGACGGAAACTTCAATCGCCATTTTAAAAAAATCTCAAATCGGTGGATAAGGATCATCTTGTTTTGTACTGACTCATCTTTAAAGCCCCCGAATTGCCAAAATTAAACCGAGCTTCGACACATTGGAAAAAGCGTCATGCGACTCTAACGAGTGTGCCCCAGCTCTAAGTGCCGTCTATTACCCTTCGTAGAGCGATATAACATCACACAGTACTCAGACGAGCAATCTAAGCCAGGTCAGGTCTTGGTGTAGGCCAGAGTTGCTGCCAAGTTTGAATGAGATGGCCGCCAGATTTAGTTTGACAATCAATTTTGTGTTATTGAAGTGCTACGTGCCGATGGCATCTGCTCTTTACACCAATATGACTCTAATTCAAGATAAAACTGTGCTAACACGCGACGTCGACAGCACCAGTCAACAGCAGAAGTTGGAAAGTAAAACATGCTATTATGTTTTCCTTTCTAAGCTAAGTAATATACATTGTAATACAGTACTAAGATGCACTTAAGGTTCATTTCGATTAGATGTGAAGTTAAGAGTCAATTATTCCTTTCCGCTGTCTATTTCCTTATACTTGTGTTCACGTCGAGCCTTCTTAATTTCGCTTGATTTTTCTTCTTGCTCAGCACTTAGCGCTGCGTAGATGCTCTCGTTCTGCGACTCATCTGGACCGTAGGGCCGGCTATTTGTAAAAGCTGCGTCACCTTCTCAGCGTCAACCTGCGGTCTCGGGAGGACCTTCAAGTACACAGCTAGAAGACGTTTTGCGTGATCAGCATCACCTTGGACTTGGTCGTAAACTCGCCTGAAGTCGTGCAGCACAGGCCCGTCGGTCGGAAGCGTACGGTATTCCACCACCCCGGTAAATTCACTCTGCATCTTGGATAACTGGTACTTGTGAATGGACTTCACCTTCTTGTACATGTCCTTGACAATAAACTTGTAGTCACGGAAGGCGCTCTCATCCGAAACGCATATGCACTCATTTGAGTGGACGACGCCTCCACAGACTTCGTTATCTGGTCCATTATCCAGCAGTCCTGTCGCGGGACGTGGCATTTCATCTGCCTCAATCCTCGATCGCAAACGGTTTTAGTGCGCGGAAGGCGTAACGACAAACTGGTCCCCCAAGCGGCAGATAGTATACGAAACGAATCCGCTCCCCAGTTCCACGACGTCGCACAAGTACACCAGCATCTATACGACAGCTAGCACTGTCGAAATGCTCGTTTTCTTTTCCACGGAAGTCATAGTCTCAACGGAAGTCACAAACCGTCCGATCTTGTCTCCTTTCCTTCTAAGTATTTCTGCTTGCACGAGTCCGCCTGGATTAACCCTTGAGCACGTGAATCCACAGCGACACCGAACGACGATGTTTGGTCGCTATCCTGATTCCACCCACCCTCTTCGCCCTCTGACAGAGATGGAGACGTTGTCTCATACTCGCTGTCCCTTGTAAAAACAGCATCATACTCCGAGTCGCTTGCAATGTCGGAGCCGAGGTCCATGGCAGATGCGAGCTTAAGAACTGGAGTGTGTGCGTGGCTGGGAGGCTACGAAGCACAGAAGTCGCTTTTATTCGACTTTCCCTATAAGTGCGATATCATTGACGGAAACTTCAATCGCCATTTTAAAAAAATCTCAAATCGGTGGATAAGGATCATCTTGTTTTGTACTGACTCATCTTTAAAGCCCCCGAATTGCCAAAATTAAACCGAGCTTCGACACATTGGAAAAAGCGTCATGCGACTCTAACGAGTGTGCCCCAGCTCTAAGTGCCGTCTATTACCCTTCGTAGAGCGATATAACATCACACAGTACTCAGACGAGCAATCTAAGCCAGGTCAGGTCTTGGTGTAGGCCAGAGTTGCTGCCAAGTTTGAATGAGATGGCCGCCAGATTTAGTTTGACAATCAATTTTGTGTTATTGAAGTGCTACGTGCCGATGGCATCTGCTCTTTACACCAATATGACTCTAATTCAAGATAAAACTGTGCTAACACGCGACGTCGACAGCACCAGTCAACAGCAGAAGTTGGAAAGTAAAACATGCTATTATGTTTTCCTTTCTAAGCTAAGTAATATACATTGTAATACAGTACTAAGATGCACTTAAGGTTCATTTCGATTAGATGTGAAGTTAAGAGTCAATTATTCCTTTCCGCTGTCTATTTCCTTATACTTGTGTTCACGTCGAGCCTTCTTAATTTCGCTTGATTTTTCTTCTTGCTCAGCACTTAGCGCTGCGTAGATGCTATCGTTCTGCGACTCATCTGGACCGTAGGGCCGGCTATTTGTAAAAGCTGCGTCACCTTCTCAGCGTCAACCTGCGGTCTCGGGAGGACCTTCAAGTACACAGCTAGAAGACGTTTTGCGTGATCAGCATCACCTTGGACTTGGTCGTAAACTCGCCTGAAGTCGTGCAGCACAGGCCCGTCGGTCGGAAGCGTACGGTATTCCACCACCCCGGTAAATTCACTCTGCATCTTGGATAACTGGTACTTGTGAATGGACTTCACCTTCTTGTACATGTCCTTGACAATAAACTTGTAGTCACGGAAGGCGCTCTCATCCGAAACGCATATGCACTCATTTGAGTGGACGACGCCTCCACAGACTTCGTTATCTGGTCCATTATCCAGCAGTCCTGTCGCGGGACGTGGCATTTCATCTGCCTCAATCCTCGATCGCAAACGGTTTTAGTGCGCGGAAGGCGTAACGACAAACTGGTCCCCCAAGCGGCAGATAGTATACGAAACGAATCCGCTCCCCAGTTCCACGACGTCGCACAAGTACACCAGCATCTATACGACAGCTAGCACTGTCGAAATGCTCGTTTTCTTTTCCACGGAAGTCATAGTCTCAACGGAAGTCACAAACCGTCCGATCTTGTCTCCTTTCCTTCTAAGTATTTCTGCTTGCACGAGTCCGCCTGGATTAACCCTTGAGCACGTGAATCCACAGCGACACCGAACGACGATGTTTGGTCGCTATCCTGATTCCACCCACCCTCTTCGCCCTCTGACAGAGATGGAGACGTTGTCTCATACTCGCTGTCCCTTGTAAAAACAGCATCATACTCCGAGTCGCTTGCAATGTCGGAGCCGAGGTCCATGGCAGATGCGAGCTTAAGAACTGGAGTGTGTGCGTGGCTGGGAGGCTACGAAGCACAGAAGTCGCTTTTATTCGACTTTCCCTATAAGTGCGATATCATTGACGGAAACTTCAATCGCCATTTTAAAAAAATCTCAAATCGGTGGATAAGGATCATCTTGTTTTGTACTGACTCATCTTTAAAGCCCCCGAATTGCCAAAATTAAACCGAGCTTCGACACATTGGAAAAAGCGTCATGCGACTCTAACGAGTGTGCCCCAGCTCTAAGTGCCGTCTATTACCCTTCGTAGAGCGATATAACATCACACAGTACTCAGACGAGCAATCTAAGCCAGGTCAGGTCTTGGTGTAGGCCAGAGTTGCTGCCAAGTTTGAATGAGATGGCCGCCAGATTTAGTTTGACAATCAATTTTGTGTTATTGAAGTGCTACGTGCCGATGGCATCTGCTCTTTACACCAATATGACTCTAATTCAAGATAAAACTGTGCTAACACGCGACGTCGACAGCACCAGTCAACAGCAGAAGTTGGAAAGTAAAACATGCTATTATGTTTTCCTTTCTAAGCTAAGTAATATACATTGTAATACAGTACTAAGATGCACTTAAGGTTCATTTCGATTAGATGTGAAGTTAAGAGTCAATTATTCCTTTCCGCTGTCTATTTCCTTATACTTGTGTTCACGTCGAGCCTTCTTAATTTCGCTTGATTTTTCTTCTTGCTCAGCACTTAGCGCTGCGTAGATGCTATCGTTCTGCGACTCATCTGGACCGTAGGGCCGGCTATTTGTAAAAGCTGCGTCACCTTCTCAGCGTCAACCTGCGGTCTCGGGAGGACCTTCAAGTACACAGCTAGAAGACGTTTTGCGTGATCAGCATCACCTTGGACTTGGTCGTAAACTCGCCTGAAGTCGTGCAGCACAGGCCCGTCGGTCGGAAGCGTACGGTATTCCACCACCCCGGTAAATTCACTCTGCATCTTGGATAACTGGTACTTGTGAATGGACTTCACCTTCTTGTACATGTCCTTGACAATAAACTTGTAGTCACGGAAGGCGCTCTCATCCGAAACGCATATGCACTCATTTGAGTGGACGACGCCTCCACAGACTTCGTTATCTGGTCCATTATCCAGCAGTCCTGTCGCGGGACGTGGCATTTCATCTGCCTCAATCCTCGATCGCAAACGGTTTTAGTGCGCGGAAGGCGTAACGACAAACTGGTCCCCCAAGCGGCAGATAGTATACGAAACGAATCCGCTCCCCAGTTCCACGACGTCGCACAAGTACACCAGCATCTATACGACAGCTAGCACTGTCGAAATGCTCGTTTTCTTTTCCACGGAAGTCATAGTCTCAACGGAAGTCACAAACCGTCCGATCTTGTCTCCTTTCCTTCTAAGTATTTCTGCTTGCACGAGTCCGCCTGGATTAACCCTTGAGCACGTGAATCCACAGCGACACCGAACGACGATGTTTGGTCGCTATCCTGATTCCACCCACCCTCTTCGCCCTCTGACAGAGATGGAGACGTTGTCGCATACTCGCTGTCCCTTGTAAAAACAGCATCATACTCCGAGTCGCTTGCAATGTCGGAGCCGAGGTCCATGGCAGATGCGAGCTTAAGAACTGGAGTGTGTGCGTGGCTGGGAGGCTACGAAGCACAGAAGTCGCTTTTATTCGACTTTCCCTATAAGTGCGATATCATTGACGGAAACTTCAATCGCCATTTTAAAAAAATCTCAAATCGGTGGATAAGGATCATCTTGTTTTGTACTGACTCATCTTTAAAGCCCCCGAATTGCCAAAATTAAACCGAGCTTCGACACATTGGAAAAAGCGTCATGCGACTCTAACGAGTGTGCCCCAGCTCTAAGTGCCGTCTATTACCCTTCGTAGAGCGATATAACATCACACAGTACTCAGACGAGCAATCTAAGCCAGGTCAGGTCTTGGTGTAGGCCAGAGTTGCTGCCAAGTTTGAATGAGATGGCCGCCAGATTTAGTTTGACAATCAATTTTGTGTTATTGAAGTGCTACGTGCCGATGGCATCTGCTCTTTACACCAATATGACTCTAATTCAAGATAAAACTGTGCTAACACGCGACGTCGACAGCACCAGTCAACAGCAGAAGTTGGAAAGTAAAACATGCTATTATGTTTTCCTTTCTAAGCTAAGTAATATACATTGTAATACAGTACTAAGATGCACTTAAGGTTCATTTCGATTAGATGTGAAGTTAAGAGTCAATTATTCCTTTCCGCTGTCTATTTCCTTATACTTGTGTTCACGTCGAGCCTTCTTAATTTCGCTTGATTTTTCTTCTTGCTCAGCACTTAGCGCTGCGTAGATGCTATCGTTCTGCGACTCATCTGGACCGTAGGGCCGGCTATTTGTAAAAGCTGCGTCACCTTCTCAGCGTCAACCTGCGGTCTCGGGAGGACCTTCAAGTACACAGCTAGAAGACGTTTTGCGTGATCAGCATCACCTTGGACTTGGTCGTAAACTCGCCTGAAGTCGTGCAGCACAGGCCCGTCGGTCGGAAGCGTACGGTATTCCACCACCCCGGTAAATTCACTCTGCATCTTGGATAACTGGTACTTGTGAATGGACTTCACCTTCTTGTACATGTCCTTGACAATAAACTTGTAGTCACGGAAGGCGCTCTCATCCGAAACGCATATGCACTCATTTGAGTGGACGACGCCTCCACAGACTTCGTTATCTGGTCCATTATCCAGCAGTCCTGTCGCGGGACGTGGCATTTCATCTGCCTCAATCCTCGATCGCAAACGGTTTTAGTGCGCGGAAGGCGTAACGACAAACTGGTCCCCCAAGCGGCAGATAGTATACGAAACGAATCCGCTCCCCAGTTCCACGACGTCGCACAAGTACACCAGCATCTATACGACAGCTAGCACTGTCGAAATGCTCGTTTTCTTTTCCACGGAAGTCATAGTCTCAACGGAAGTCACAAACCGTCCGATCTTGTCTCCTTTCCTTCTAAGTATTTCTGCTTGCACGAGTCCGCCTGGATTAACCCTTGAGCACGTGAATCCACAGCGACACCGAACGACGATGTTTGGTCGCTATCCTGATTCCACCCACCCTCTTCGCCCTCTGACAGAGATGGAGACGTTGTCGCATACTCGCTGTCCCTTGTAAAAACAGCATCATACTCCGAGTCGCTTGCAATGTCGGAGCCGAGGTCCATGGCAGATGCGAGCTTAAGAACTGGAGTGTGTGCGTGGCTGGGAGGCTACGAAGCACAAAAGTCGCTTTTATTCGACTTTCCCTATAAGTGCGATATCATTGACGGAAACTTCAATCGCCATTAAAAAAAATCTCAAATCGGTGGATAAGGATCATCTTGTTTTGTACTGACTCATCTTTAAAGCCCCCGAATTGCCAAAATTAAACCGAGCTTCGACACATTGGAAAAAGCTTCATGCGACTCTAACGAGTGTGCCCCAGCTCTAAGTGCCGTATATTACCCTTCGTAGAGCGATATAACATCACACAGTACTCAGACGAGCAATCTAAGCCAGGTCAGGTCTTGGTGTAGGCCAGAGTTGCTGCCAAGTTTGAATGAGATGGCCGCCAGATTTAGTTTGACATTCAATTTGTGTTATTGAAGTGCTACGTGCTGACGTCATCTGCTCTTTACACCAATATGACTCTAATTTACCGCTGTATATTTCCTTATTCTTGTGTTCACGTCGAGCCTTCTTAATTTCGCTTGATTTTTCTTCTTGCTCAGCACTTAGTGCTGCGTACATGCTATCGTTCTGTGACTCAACGGGACCGTAGGGCCGGCTATTTTTAATAAAGCTGTGTCACCTTCTCAGCGTCAACCTGCGGTCTCGGGAGGACCTTCAAGTACACAGCTAGAAGACGTTTTGCGTGATCAGCATCACCTTGGACTTGGTCGTAAACTCGCCTGAAGTCGTGCAGCACAGGCCCATCGGTCGGAAGCGTACGGTATTCCACCACCCCGGTAAATTCACTCTGCATCTTGGATAACTGGTACTTGTGAATGGACTTCACCTTCTTGTACATGTCCTTGACAATAAACTTGTAGTCACGGAAGGCGCTCTCATCCGAAACGCATATGCACTCATTTGAGTGGACGACGCCTCCACAGACTTCGTTATCTGGTCCATTATCCAGCAGTCCTGTCGCGGGACGTGGCATTTCATCTGCCTCAATCCTCGATCGCAAACGGTTTTAGTGCGCGGAAGGCGTAACGACAAACTGGTCCCCCAAGCGGCAGATAGTATACGAAACGAATCCGCTCCCCAGTTCCACGACGTCGCACAAGTACACCAGCATCTATACGACAGCTAGCACTGTCGAAATGCTCGTTTTCTTTTCCACGGAAGTCATAGTCTCAACGGAAGTCACAAACCGTCCGATCTTGTCTCCTTTCCTTCTAAGTATTTCTGCTTGCACGAGTCCGCCTGGATTAACCCTTGAGCACGTGAATCCACAGCGACACCGAACGACGATGTTTGGTCGCTATCCTGATTCCACCCACCCTCTTCGCCCTCTGACAGAGATGGAGACGTTGTCGCATACTCGCTGTCCCTTGTAAAAACAGCATCATACTCCGAGTCGCTTGCAATGTCGGAGCCGAGGTCCATGGCAGATGCGAGCTTAAGAACTGGAGTGTGTGCGTGGCTGGGAGGCTACGAAGCACAAAAGTCGCTTTTATTCGACTTTCCCTATAAGTGCGATATCATTGACGGAAACTTCAATCGCCATTTTAAAAAAATCTCAAATCGGTGGATAAGGATCATCTTGTTTTGTACTGACTCATCTTTAAAGCCCCCGAATTGCCAAAATTAAACCGAGCTTCGACACATTGGAAAAAGCGTCATGCGACTCTAACGAGTGTGCCCCAGCTCTAAGTGCCGTCTATTACCCTTCGTAGAGCGATATAACATCACACAGTACTCAGACGAGCAATCTAAGCCAGGTCAGGTCTTGGTGTAGGCCAGAGTTGCTGCCAAGTTTGAATGAGATGGCCGCCAGATTTAGTTTGACAATCAATTTTGTGTTATTGAAGTGCTACGTGCCGATGGCATCTGCTCTTTACACCAATATGACTCTAATTCAAGATAAAACTGTGCTAACACGCGACGTCGACAGCACCAGTCAACAGCAGAAGTTGGAAAGTAAAACATGCTATTATGTTTTCCTTTCTAAGCTAAGTAATATACATTGTAATACAGTACTAAGATGCACTTAAGGTTCATTTCGATTAGATGTGAAGTTAAGAGTCAATTATTCCTTTCCGCTGTCTATTTCCTTATACTTGTGTTCACGTCGAGCCTTCTTAATTTCGCTTGATTTTTCTTCTTGCTCAGCACTTAGCGCTGCGTAGATGCTATCGTTCTGCGACTCATCTGGACCGTAGGGCCGGCTATTTGTAAAAGCTGCGTCACCTTCTCAGCGTCAACCTGCGGTCTCGGGAGGACCTTCAAGTACACAGCTAGAAGACGTTTTGCGTGATCAGCATCACCTTGGACTTGGTCGTAAACTCGCCTGAAGTCGTGCAGCACAGGCCCGTCGGTCGGAAGCGTACGGTATTCCACCACCCCGGTAAATTCACTCTGCATCTTGGATAACTGGTACTTGTGAATGGACTTCACCTTCTTGTACATGTCCTTGACAATAAACTTGTAGTCACGGAAGGCGCTCTCATCCGAAACGCATATGCACTCATTTGAGTGGACGACGCCTCCACAGACTTCGTTATCTGGTTCATTATCCAGCAGTCCTGTCGCGGGACGTGGCATTTCATCTGCCTCAATCCTCGATCGCAAACGGTTTTAGTGCGCGGAAGGCGTAACGACAAACTGGTCCCCCAAGCGGCAGATAGTATACGAAACGAATCCGCTCCCCAGTTCCACGACGTCGCACAAGTACACCAGCATCTATACGACAGCTAGCACTGTCGAAATGCTCGTTTTCTTTTCCACGGAAGTCATAGTCTCAACGGAAGTCACAAACCGTCCGATCTTGTCTCCTTTCCTTCTAAGTATTTCTGCTTGCACGAGTCCGCCTGGATTAACCCTTGAGCACGTGAATCCACAGCGACACCGAACGACGATGTTTGGTCGCTATCCTGATTCCACCCACCCTCTTCGCCCTCTGACAGAGATGGAGACGTTGTCGCATACTCGCTGTCCCTTGTAAAAACAGCATCATACTCCGAGTCGCTTGCAATGTCGGAGCCGAGGTCCATGGCAGATGCGAGCTTAAGAACTGGAGTGTGTGCGTGGCTGGGAGGCTACGAAGCACAGAAGTCGCTTTTATTCGACTTTCCCTATAAGTGCGATATCATTGACGGAAACTTCAATCGCCATTTTAAAAAAATCTCAAATCGGTGGATAAGGATCATCTTGTTTTGTACTGACTCATCTTTAAAGCCCCCGAATTGCCAAAATTAAACCGAGCTTCGACACATTGGAAAAAGCGTCATGCGACTCTAACGAGTGTGCCCCAGCTCTAAGTGCCGTCTATTACCCTTCGTAGAGCGATATAACATCACACAGTACTCAGACGAGCAATCTAAGCCAGGTCAGGTCTTGGTGTAGGCCAGAGTTGCTGCCAAGTTTGAATGAGATGGCCGCCAGATTTAGTTTGACAATCAATTTTGTGTTATTGAAGTGCTACGTGCCGATGGCATCTGCTCTTTACACCAATATGACTCTAATTCAAGATAAAACTGTGCTAACACGCGACGTCGACAGCACCAGTCAACAGCAGAAGTTGGAAAGTAAAACATGCTATTATGTTTTCCTTTCTAAGCTAAGTAATATACATTGTAATACAGTACTAAGATGCACTTAAGGTTCATTTCGATTAGATGTGAAGTTAAGAGTCAATTATTCCTTTCCGCTGTCTATTTCCTTATACTTGTGTTCACGTCGAGCCTTCTTAATTTCGCTTGATTTTTCTTCTTGCTCAGCACTTAGCGCTGCGTAGATGCTATCGTTCTGCGACTCATCTGGACCGTAGGGCCGGCTATTTGTAAAAGCTGCGTCACCTTCTCAGCGTCAACCTGCGGTCTCGGGAGGACCTTCAAGTACACAGCTAGAAGACGTTTTGCGTGATCAGCATCACCTTGGACTTGGTCGTAAACTCGCCTGAAGTCGTGCAGCACAGGCCCGTCGGTCGGAAGCGTACGGTATTCCACCACCCCGGTAAATTCACTCTGCATCTTGGATAACTGGTACTTGTGAATGGACTTCACCTTCTTGTACATGTCCTTGACAATAAACTTGTAGTCACGGAAGGCGCTCTCATCCGAAACGCATATGCACTCATTTGAGTGGACGACGCCTCCACAGACTTCGTTATCTGGTCCATTATCCAGCAGTCCTGTCGCGGGACGTGGCATTTCATCTGCCTCAATCCTCGATCGCAAACGGTTTTAGTGCGCGGAAGGCGTAACGACAAACTGGTCCCCCAAGCGGCAGATAGTATACGAAACGAATCCGCTCCCCAGTTCCACGACGTCGCACAAGTACACCAGCATCTATACGACAGCTAGCACTGTCGAAATGCTCGTTTTCTTTTCCACGGAAGTCATAGTCTCAACGGAAGTCACAAACCGTCCGATCTTGTCTCCTTTCCTTCTAAGTATTTCTGCTTGCACGAGTCCGCCTGGATTAACCCTTGAGCACGTGAATCCACAGCGACACCGAACGACGATGTTTGGTCGCTATCCTGATTCCACCCACCCTCTTCGCCCTCTGACAGAGATGGAGACGTTGTCGCATACTCGCTGTCCCTTGTAAAAACAGCATCATACTCCGAGTCGCTTGCAATGTCGGAGCCGAGGTCCATGGCAGATGCGAGCTTAAGAACTGGAGTGTGTGCGTGGCTGGGAGGCTACGAAGCACAGAAGTCGCTTTTATTCGACTTTCCCTATAAGTGCGATATCATTGACGGAAACTTCAATCGCCATTTTAAAAAAATCTCAAATCGGTGGATAAGGATCATCTTGTTTTGTACTGACTCATCTTTAAAGCCCCCGAATTGCCAAAATTAAACCGAGCTTCGACACATTGGAAAAAGCGTCATGCGACTCTAACGAGTGTGCCCCAGCTCTAAGTGCCGTCTATTACCCTTCGTAGAGCGATATAACATCACACAGTACTCAGACGAGCAATCTAAGCCAGGTCAGGTCTTGGTGTAGGCCAGAGTTGCTGCCAAGTTTGAATGAGATGGCCGCCAGATTTAGTTTGACAATCAATTTTGTGTTATTGAAGTGCTACGTGCCGATGGCATCTGCTCTTTACACCAATATGACTCTAATTCAAGATAAAACTGTGCTAACACGCGACGTCGACAGCACCAGTCAACAGCAGAAGTTGGAAAGTAAAACATGCTATTATGTTTTCCTTTCTAAGCTAAGTAATATACATTGTAATACAGTACTAAGATGCACTTAAGGTTCATTTCGATTAGATGTGAAGTTAAGAGTCAATTATTCCTTTCCGCTGTCTATTTCCTTATACTTGTGTTCACGTCGAGCCTTCTTAATTTCGCTTGATTTTTCTTCTTGCTCAGCACTTAGCGCTGCGTAGATGCTATCGTTCTGCGACTCATCTGGACCGTAGGGCCGGCTATTTGTAAAAGCTGCGTCACCTTCTCAGCGTCAACCTGCGGTCTCGGGAGGACCTTCAAGTACACAGCTAGAAGACGTTTTGCGTGATCAGCATCACCTTGGACTTGGTCGTAAACTCGCCTGAAGTCGTGCAGCACAGGCCCGTCGGTCGGAAGCGTACGGTATTCCACCACCCCGGTAAATTCACTCTGCATCTTGGATAACTGGTACTTGTGAATGGACTTCACCTTCTTGTACATGTCCTTGACAATAAACTTGTAGTCACGGAAGGCGCTCTCATCCGAAACGCATATGCACTCATTTGAGTGGACGACGCCTCCACAGACTTCGTTATCTGGTCCATTATCCAGCAGTCCTGTCGCGGGACGTGGCATTTCATCTGCCTCAATCCTCGATCGCAAACGGTTTTAGTGCGCGGAAGGCGTAACGACAAACTGGTCCCCCAAGCGGCAGATAGTATACGAAACGAATCCGCTCCCCAGTTCCACGACGTCGCACAAGTACACCAGCATCTATACGACAGCTAGCACTGTCGAAATGCTCGTTTTCTTTTCCACGGAAGTCATAGTCTCAACGGAAGTCACAAACCGTCCGATCTTGTCTCCTTTCCTTCTAAGTATTTCTGCTTGCACGAGTCCGCCTGGATTAACCCTTGAGCACGTGAATCCACAGCGACACCGAACGACGATGTTTGGTCGCTATCCTGATTCCACCCACCCTCTTCGCCCTCTGACAGAGATGGAGACGTTGTCGCATACTCGCTGTCCCTTGTAAAAACAGCATCATACTCCGAGTCGCTTGCAATGTCGGAGCCGAGGTCCATGGCAGATGCGAGCTTAAGAACTGGAGTGTGTGCGTGGCTGGGAGGCTACGAAGCACAGAAGTCGCTTTTATTCGACTTTCCCTATAAGTGCGATATCATTGACGGAAACTTCAATCGCCATTAAAAAAAAATCTCAAATCGGTGGATAAGGATCATCTTGTTTTGTACTGACTCATCTTTAAAGCCCCCGAATTGCCAAAATTAAACCGAGCTTCGACACATTGGAAAAAGCGTCATGCGACTCTAACGAGTGTGCCCCAGCTCTAAGTGCCGTCTATTACCCTTCGTAGAGCGATATAACATCACACAGTACTCAGACGAGCAATCTAAGCCAGGTCAGGTCTCGGTGTAGACCAGAGTTGCTGCCAAGTTTGAAGAGATGGCCGCCAGATTTAGTTTGACATTCAATTTGTGTTATTGAAGTGCTACGTGCTGACGTCATCTGCTCTTTACACCAATATGACTCTAATTCACCGCTGTATATTTCCTTATTCTTGTGTTCACGTCGAGCCTTCTTAATTTCGCTTGATTTTTCTTCTTGCTCAGCACTTAGCGCTGCGTAGATGCTATCGTTCTGCGACTCATCTGGACCGTAGGGCCGGCTATTTTTAAAAGCTGCGTCACCTTCTCAGCGTCAACCTGCGGTCTCGGGAGGACCTTCAAGTACACAGCTAGAAGACGTTTTGCGTGATCAGCATCACCTTGGACTTGGTCGTAAACTCGCCTGAAGTCGTGCAGCACAGGCCCGTCAGTCGGAAGCGTACGGTATTCCACCACCCCGGTAAATTCACTCTGCATCTTGGATAACTGGTACTTGTGAATGGACTTCACCTTCTTGTACATGTCCTTGACAATAAACTTGTAGTCACGGAAGGCGCTCTCATCCGAAACGCATATGCACTCATTTGAGTGGACGACGCCTCCACAGACTTCGTTATCTGGTTCATTATCCAGCAGTCCTGTCGCGGGACGTGGCATTTCATCTGCCTCAATCCTCGATCGCAAACGGTTTTAGTGCGCGGAAGGCGTAACGACAAACTGGTCCCCCAAGCGGCAGATAGTATACGAAACGAATCCGCTCCCCAGTTCCACGACGTCGCACAAGTACACCAGCATCTATACGACAGCTAGCACTGTCGAAATGCTCGTTTTCTTTTCCACGGAAGTCATAGTCTCAACGGAAGTCACAAACCGTCCGATCTTGTCTCCTTTCCTTCTAAGTATTTCTGCTTGCACGAGTCCGCCTGGATTAACCCTTGAGCACGTGAATCCACAGCGACACCGAACGACGATGTTTGGTCGCTATCCTGATTCCACCCACCCTCTTCGCCCTCTGACAGAGATGGAGACGTTGTCGCATACTCGCTGTCCCTTGTAAAAACAGCATCATACTCCGAGTCGCTTGCAATGTCGGAGCCGAGGTCCATGGCAGATGCGAGCTTAAGAACTGGAGTGTGTGCGTGGCTGGGAGGCTACGAAGCACAGAAGTCGCTTTTATTCGACTTTCCCTATAAGTGCGATATCATTGACGGAAACTTCAATCGCCATTAAAAAAAATCTCAAATCGGTGGATAAGGATCATCTTGTTTTGTACTGACTCATCTTTAAAGCCCCCGAATTGCCAAAATTAAACCGAGCTTCGACACATTGGAAAAAGCGTCATGCGACTCTAACGAGTGTGCCCCAGCTCTAAGTGCCGTCTATTACCCTTCGTAGAGCGATATAACATCACACAGTACTCAGACGAGCAATCTAAGCCAGGTCAGGTCTCGGTGTAGACCAGAGTTGCTGCCAAGTTTGAAGAGATGGCCGCCAGATTTAGTTTGACATTCAATTTGTGTTATTGAAGTGCTACGTGCTGACGTCATCTGCTCTTTACACCAATATGACTCTAATTCACCGCTGTATATTTCCTTATTCTTGTGTTCACGTCGAGCCTTCTTAATTTCGCTTGATTTTTCTTCTTGCTCAGCACTTAGCGCTGCGTAGATGCTATCGTTCTGCGACTCATCTGGACCGTAGGGCCGGCTATTTTTAAAAGCTGCGTCACCTTCTCAGCGTCAACCTGCGGTCTCGAGAGGACCTTCAAGTACACAGCTAGAAGACGTTTTGCGTGATCAGCATCACCTTGGACTTGGTCGTAAACTCGCCTGAAGTCGTGCAGCACAGGCCCGTCAGTCGGAAGCGTACGGTATTCCACCACCCCGGTAAATTCACTCTGCATCTTGGATAACTGGTACTTGTGAATGGACTTCACCTTCTTGTACATGTCCTTGACAATAAACTTGTAGTCACGGAAGGCGCTCTCATCCGAAACGCATATGCACTCATTTGAGTGGACGACGCCTCCACAGACTTCGTTATCTGGTTCATTATCCAGCAGTCCTGTCGCTGGACGTGGCATTTCATCTGCCTCAATGCTCGATCGCAAACGGTTTTAGTGCGCGGAAGGCGTAGCGACAAACTGGTCCCCCAAACGGCAGATAGTAAACGAAACGAATCCGCTCCCCAGTTTCACGACGTCGCACAAGTACCCCAGCATCTATACGACTGCTAGCACTGTCGAAAGGCTTGTTTTCATTTCCACGGATGTCATAGTCTCAACAGAAGTCACAAACCCACAGCGACACCGAACGACGCATATGAAGAATACCGAGAGTTAAAAATCTCTGAGGATCCAGATGCGCCCAGTTTTGCTTCGAGGTTTCAATATTTCAGGAAATCAGCAGGGATCCCCACGTAAATGGCTCTTAGCTGCCGAAGCAATTCGACCAACGACAACAAATTAACGCATTGCCTAGTCATTCATTACTATCGGCTGAATGAATGCAAATTATATCTTATGTATTCAAATACTAGATCTTTATTATATCGATTCTCTTTGTAATGCATGACCCACAGTTCGCGGTCGTCCTCCAGTACCACCTCTACCCCTTCCTCCACGAAGGGAGATATTGGTCTGCCATCGTGCGGAATCAGCCCGATCGCTGTTTGTCTCAATAATATTATCCCGAAAAATGTCATTGCCACGACCTCTTCACGAGCTACGTCGACCACACTCGGGTGCGTCCTGGCTCAGCTCGATCACTTCGTCGACTATTCTGGAGTCACAATTGCCTCTTTCAGCAGTGCTAATTGTCGTGATAGCTTCCGTCCCGCTTTTGTTAGACGGAAGATTCCGTCTAATTCTACGATTAGCAAGAGGACGTGGGTCATTTTTCCATCCAACCACTCTTAGCTTTCGCAACTATGTGCACACAGCTAAGTGGACACAAAATGCATATTAAAAAAACGATCTGCCTGACACACGCGCCGAGTAGCGTTTACATCCCATCCATGTGTCGATTGACCCCATCGCTCCATTCGCCGCTTGTTCACCTCCTTTTTATCCTGTGCGTCCCGATAACCATCATCACTCTTGTAGCTTCGAGTATATCTTTAGACGTGCTCATTTCGCCAAGCAAAAAGCGAATGTCGTAGTGTCTCTCTGTTATAGCAAGATTCGGTGATAAATGCATTTTTTTTCGCACGGGAAACGAGTTTGTCACTGGGGTTGGTTTCAATTGCAAATACGGAGGCACGAAAAGATTGGTGCTTACACCGAAGCTGTACTTTCTGCATCAATTCGACCGTTTTGAGACGTACGCGAAGACTGTAGTATCTTTTAATCAGCTTGTTAAACGTCTCAGCGGGGTTATTCGTCTTAGCGGACCCGGGCAGGGAATGAAAACACTGCCAGCTGCAATAACGAGAAATAACCCAATCGCGGTTAAAGTAATCGACAAAATTACCTAGCGAATCCAAATTTGCCCACTTCTTAAATTATGTCGCTTTGAGCCCTTCGTACTCGAGGTGATCTCGAGTATAGTGCATCTCGCTTAAACGTTTGAATACCAGATGCACTGCTGCATCGGAAAGTCCTTTCAGCTTGTCTCATACATTCTTGACTACGTGATACCAATACATTACATACGATGACTTAGACCCTGACGAAATCACGCGTCGGGGTCCGTTGTATTGGGCGTCCTCCGCGTCAGCCATAAAGTACGTAATTCCCACGGGACGTCCAACAACACGAAGAAGTTGTTGCTTAATTGAAAGTAGCCCAGCTGCGTACTGAGTTTCAGCTCTTTGTGAACCAGAAAAAGTGCCACTGGAAAAAATGATGGCGATGCATCTGAAATTCCACACACAAACAGAGAAAACTCAATGTGCTCAACCCGTGAAGCTTTTTGAACCGTACGTGAATATGCAGAGTATCGCAATACCCGTTACGTTGCCTTGTGATGATGGTGGCATTAGTGGTGGACTTTACCTCGCCTATCGTACCACTTAAAGGTTGCGTCTATATGAAATAAGAAGGACCCGGGATCGCGATCCAGCTATCGCTTTCGTAGAAAACGCCACAGCGAAAGGATATTCGTCTGTCCCGTCTCCAAGAACCGGATCTTCAATATTGTCCACGCTATATCCAAATGTGAACGTAGTCGATTCATCTAGATCGTCAGTATACCGAGCACGTCATGCAATGGAAATTATATCGTCCAGTATATCTGTTTGGAGGATAATTGTGTTTTTGTGATTGTACACACAGTTTTGGACTGTTTGTAACTTAGGAACGTTGCCTTGGTTAAGCGAGAACTGTTCAGTTAATGAAATACAGAATTCGATTTGGCGTTGCTGACGTTTCTGTCGTTTTCCGAGTATCATACTTTATGACACGAGTGAAGGGCCTTAACCGCGGCGACCCAACCGGAGATGCGGGTTGTCCATGTTCAAAACCGTCGTTGATATCTGTTTAAAGACACCACAAAACATTGAGCCAATACGTACAGCTCAAATTGTCTTCTTTACAGGTCGAAGTGTTGTAGTACCAAATGTGATAGCCCATTTGGTTCTGGTCGTGACAGGTAGGGCACATAGAGCACCGTTTTTTCATGTTGGTGTATGATTTTATGGTGCGTAGAGTGTCCAGCTTCTCTTTTGCAGCGCGATCACCTTGAGCTCGTGCGAAATGCTGCCAAGCGTAGGAGAACGGCATGCTCCGCCACGATTGTATGTTAAGGAGACGAGTGCTTCTCCAATATCGATAAACTACGTTGGTTTTCGTGTGGATTGCAAGTGACATTGAAAATAGTTTTTTTACTTCTAGGACGTTATATAAAAATTGATTTACGGTTCAATCCAGCATGACACTAACTACTATTATGCTTGCATCTTACCTAAGAAACCCCATATTAGATTAGTAGCATCGCGGCCAAGCGAAGACGTACCCAAAGTGAAATAGAGGAGGATTGGGGGGATAAGGTTTGCCCTGCCCCCTCAGCTCAGCTCCGATTCCAGCAATTTAAATTCAAGTCGGTTATTTGCATAGTAATACTTTCTGTTCTGATGTCAGGTGGTTGGTTTACTTCCTAGTTTGTTTACTTTAGATTTCATGTCTTCTCAAGTCAAAAGCGCTACGAAACTGGTTTTGAGTTTTTTTGTGGTTGTGTATTTAACAGATTTTAGACCCTTTCTGTATACTATCACATGACTCAATTGTACACAACAAACTTGAAAATGCAAGCTTTCTAATACTGCTCTTTTTTATATATATATTGTCTCCATTTTAGATATATGATTTCGAATAGAACTGGTTGTAGATCTTAATCGAAGTTTTGTCCAACCGGTAATTAGCTGCAATTCTACTGAGCACAATCCTAACGTATAATACGGAATAATACGCCGTCTACTATTATTATAGAGCGCGGTCTATAGGAACTACCGCGTTGTATTTCTTTGGTAAGCGCTGACAGCTCAGGTGGTTAAGACAGATAGACCCATTGGGGGGGCAGGGCTGTCTCGGGCTCAAACCCCATAGAGCTCGTTAATTCTCCGCTGAAGCTTTAAGTCTCTTCGTTCTGTTGTCATTTACATAGCTCTCTTTCTTTAATCTCTTGTCGTAGATTAGTTCCATGAGCTCGTCCTTGATAGTCCCGAGCAGTGACTTGCGAACACCACCGAAGGTGCGACAGCGAGATGAAACTTCGTCACGAATTTGCTCTCGGTCCCGCCACCATTGCCGTAAGCATGATGCGCTCATACGCCAACCCAACTGACGAAAGTGCTCTCGACAGGTGATGGCATACCACCACCTTCAGTCTCTACCCAGTCGATCGCACGCTGCTTTAAACTGATCTCGAATCTCTTGCCTTATAACGGCAAAATTGAGAATGATCGTAGTTAAATGGTAGCGAGATATTAGCTGAACTGATTTAAGAGATTCTAGAATTCTAGGGGACTTTTTTTATACGAAGGCCTTAACCCTCGTAGAGCGGTGCTCTGTTTAATACAGAAACCTCCCAAAACGAAAGATTTCTTAGTTTGCATGGGTTACGACTTTTCCGGTAGCACTATGCACTTATGAAAAGCGCCTCACTACGGTAAGTACGTATCGACGCAGGTTATTGTCGTATCGGTAGTGATCAACCCTGGTAGCAGAAGTCGAAACCTAGAGACCAAGCTGGTTCACAGATTAAGAGCTTACAACGAATTTATAAGCTAGGAAAAATGGGCAAATAGATATACTTTCTCTCTCTTAACTCTGGGCTTCCCCGTGTGAAACACGGTATCAGTGAGAAGGTAATGGGTCTTGCTTTCAGCTGCGAGGTCGTAGAGACGAAGCGTCTTCTTTCACCGAACTTGCGGTGCACATACCGTATTTGAGATCTCCTACTTCAGAGTGATCTCCTAATTCAGACTGCCCTCCAACCAATCACATATCGAGAATGGAACAGCGCACAAGTCTAGATCTCATAATTCAGAGTACAAAAAACATGCTAAACTGTAACTATCCACCAGCTCATTGCAAGAAATTCGCAATGGCGCGCACTCCTCTCACGCTCGGCCAACGGAAAGGGAGAACCCGTATTTCTGGCACTGGCAAGCCTCCCAAGAAGTTCAAGCGCGTTGCCATTTCATACGCCTACAAGCTTTCGGTTGTGGAGTGAACCTGATTGGGAGCTGCTACGACGGTTGCTGGAAGAAGTGCCCGTAGTGCGCCATGCTGTGGATACGCGTCACGACATAGAAAACTTCGTAGTTCCCGAAGAAGAACTTGATAACTAAATTGTTTTGTTTAAATAATACGTGATAGAGATGCGTCGGTACGTGTACAGATCTTGTGTATTTTGCAACAATACAGCTTCAAAAATATTGGGTCTGAAGTAGGAGATCTCAAATACGGTACTGTAAGGAGCAGTACGCGATGAAGCGAAATTACATCCGATGAGTTTTGACTTTGAAGTTTGGCTCGTTACCTGTGCTCACTGTACCCAGCTTTCTTGACATATTTCATTAGCACTGCTAATTCAGCACAGGTCGGCGAATAAGTTTTTTTTTATCGCTTGCAGTCTCTAGAGCCTCACCAAAATGGACGAAGGCGGCGCGTCACTCCGCAATGCCTCGTCTATGCTTTGAATTGGATGGAATTGTTTGCCCCATTATTCTTAATTCACATCAAGGAAAGGCCACCATCTTTGCCGAGAGGCGCATCACACTGAACCCATAACTGACGTCACTGATTGAATAGTTGTCTTTTTTTACAAGCTGTCTCCTTCCATACACCCACGGAAACGTTTGGCCACCACGCTCTGGCGATCTACGATCCAAACGAGACCATCAGCATAAGATAGCGCTCGTTCAGCTCACTCGACGATGAACCTCGCCCAAAGCGCTCCACTCTATCTACATTCATCCATGGGTCCTGCTTTCGATCATGTGGCCTGCTTCATCACCATGCGCGTGCGTTCGATTCGAAGAAGCGCACAGAAATCAGCTATGGCGTCTCAAGGAGTTACCAGGTGACAGCACACTCCTGGAAGGCACAGGTCCACCAGTTTTGCGGCGCATCCCTCGAGCACTGCTGAATTATCTTCGCTTTTGTAGGCGGACGTGTACGTCATTCGGTGCTCAACAGACCCAAGCTGCCAAAGCGATGACGCGCTCACCCTCAAAAACCGTCGCTGACAACCAGCCTTAAAACTTGACTTGGTTTCAGTAACAATAAAAATCAGCAAATCAGCACGAAGATGCATATCAACCTTGTGATTGGTCAAAATGATGCTCGCCACGTACAAGCCATTCTGGAGTGATGGTCCCGCTCGTGCCGGGCATTCCACGCTCGCCCGCCATCCGCAGCGAACAAGAACGAAGCATCTTTTCTTCCTCTTTCTCTCCACCTCCTTGCTATGACTGGCCATTCCACAACTGGAGCTGCAGGGGAGACGACACCCGACACGCAAAATATGGTGGCCCAGGAAGCGCCCCCCGCCGCTGATGTTGCGGCTCACGCGGAGACGCGCAGCGACAGCAACCCGCTGAACTACGCGAGTATGGAGGAGTATGTGCGTCTGCAGAAGGGTACGCGCCCCATTACGTCCGTTCTGATCGCCAACAACGGTATCTCGGCCGTCAAGGCCATCCGCAGCATCCGCAGCTGGAGCTACGAGATGTTCGCTGACGAACACGTCGTGACCTTCGTCGTCATGGCTACGCCCGAGGATCTTAAGGCTAATGCAGAGTACATTCGCATGGCCGAACACGTCGTCGAAGTGCCCGGCGGCTCCAACAACCACAACTACGCCAACGTATCTCTCATCATTGAGATCGCCGAGCGCTTCAACGTCGACGCCGTCTGGGCCGGCTGGGGCCACGCCTCTGAGAATCCGCTTCTGCCCGACACGCTCGCTCAGACTGAGCGTAAGATCGTCTTTATCGGCCCTCCGGGCAAGCCCATGCGTGCATTGGGCGACAAGATCGGCTCCACTATCATCGCGCAGAGCGCTAAGGTGCCTACAATCGCCTGGAACGGCGACGGCATGGAAGTCGACTACAAGGAACACGACGGAATCCCCGACGAGATCTACAACGCCGCTATGTTGCGTGACGGCCAGCACTGTCTGGACGAATGCAAACGTATCGGCTTCCCCGTCATGATTAAGGCCAGTGAAGGCGGAGGTGGCAAGGGTATCCGTATGGTTCACGAAGAGTCCCAGGTGCTTAGTGCCTGGGAAGCTGTGCGTGGTGAGATCCCTGGCTCTCCCATCTTCGTCATGAAGCTGGCACCCAAGTCGCGTCACTTGGAAGTGCAGCTATTGGCGGATACGTACGGCAATGCCATCGCTCTCAGTGGCCGTGATTGCTCCGTGCAGCGTCGTCACCAAAAGATCGTCGAGGAAGGTCCCGTCCTTGCCCCCACCCAAGAAGTGTGGGAGAAGATGATGCGCGCCGCCACTCGCCTCGCTCAGGAGGTCGAGTACGTCAACGCCGGTACCGTCGAGTACCTGTTCAGTGAGCTGCCGGAAGACAACGGCAACTCGTTCTTCTTCCTGGAACTCAACCCGCGTTTGCAGGTGGAACACCCCGTCACAGAGATGATCACTCATGTGAATCTCCCAGCTGCTCAACTGCAAGTGGCTATGGGTATTCCGCTGCACTGCATCCCGGATGTGCGTCGTCTGTACAACAAGAATGCGTTCGAGACGACAGCTATTGACTTCGACACGGAGAAGCAGAAGCCACCGCATGGACACGTTATCGCCGCGCGTATTACCGCTGAGGACCCGAACGCCGGTTTCCAGCCTACCAGTGGAGCCATCCAGGAGCTTAATTTCCGTAGTACGCCCGATGTATGGGGCTACTTCTCGGTGGACTCGTCTGGACAGGTGCACGAGTTCGCTGACTCACAGATTGGTCACCTGTTCTCGTGGAGTCCGACCCGTGAAAAGGCCCGTAAGAACATGGTTCTAGCGCTCAAGGAGTTGTCGATTCGTGGTGATATTCACACGACGGTCGAGTACATCGTTAACATGATGGAGTCTGATGATTTCAAGTACAACCGCATCTCCACGTCGTGGCTGGATGAGCGTATCTCGCACCACAATGAAGTGCGTCTACAGGGTCGGCCGGACCCATTGATGGTGGTGCTGGTTGGTGCTGTGTGCTGCGCGTACCAGGCGTCGAACGCGCTCCAGGAAGAGTATGTGAGTCAGATCGAACGTGGCCAACTGCCTCACAATGATATGCTGTCTCAACAAGAGTCGCTGGAGCTTATTTACGAAGGGATCAAGTACAACATCAAGGCGTGTCGGAGCGGTCCTATTCAGTTCACCTTGTTCTGCAACGACTCGTACGTGCAGGTGGAGATCCGTACGCTGTCCGATGGAGGATTCCTTGTGTTGCTGAATGGCAAGTCGCACGTCGCGTACGCTACTAAGGAGGCACAGGGTCTGCGTCTTGTGGTTGATAGCCACACGTGCGTGTTCACCAAGGAGTACGACCCCACGCGTCTTGTGACCAACACGGCCGGTAAGCTCGCGCGTTACCTGGTGGACGATGGTGCCAGTCTGCGTCGCGGCATGCCGTATGCTGAGATCGAAGTCATGAAGATGTACATGCCGCTACTGACTCCGGAAGCCGGTGTTATCCGTCTGCTCAAGTCGGAGGGCGCGGTCTTGGCCCCTGGCGACTGCATCGCGACAATGGAGCTGGATGACCCGTCCTGTGTCAAGAAATCGGACGTGTTCATGGGCAAGCTGCCGTCCGCGGAGAACACGAACGGTAGCAGTACTAAGTCGGTGCACAAGATGCGCAAGTCGCTCGCTGTGCTGAAGAGCGTGCTGCAGGGTTACTACGCGCCCGAGGATCTTACACAGAAGGCCTTGGTCGACTTGTTCCAGGTGCTCAACGAGCCTCTGCTGCCTGTTGAGGAGATCAAGGAAGCCATGTCGTCGCTAGCTGGTCGTATCCCACTTGACGTGTTCGCGAAGATCACGGACAAGATCCAGACGTTTAAGAAGGCTGTGGCTGAGGACCCTACGGCTGCCCACGAGTTTAACGCCGCTGAGATTGCTGAGATTCTGGACGAGCACAAGAAGACGCTAGACACGGACCGTAAGCGCTCGGACTTTGAGGCGTCTGTGGTGGCTCTCCGCGACATCACGACCAAGTACAAGCACGGCTTGGCTTCTGGTGAGGAGGCGGTTCTGACTGAGCTGATCAACGAATACTTCACCGTAGAGACGGTGTACGCTAACTCACACAACATTGAGGATGTGGTGATGGCTCTGCGTCAGCAGAACTCGGCAGACTTGAACAAGGTATTCTCTATCGCGCGCTCGCACAAGGCTCTAGAGGCCAAGAACAAGCTGTTGCTGCAGCTTCTGGCTCAGATGGCTCGCGGCACGGCTGTGACTCCGCGCAAGTCGATGAAGTCTGCTTCGTTTGTGCCGTTGCTCGAGAAACTCGCGACGTTCAAGGAGAAGCAGTACTCGCTGGTGGCTCTGGAGGCGCGTCAGCTTCTGATTGACAACAAGATGCCGTCGTACCGCGACCGTCTCAGTCAAGTGGAGAAGGTCCTCAAGGACTACATCGCCAACGGCTCATCCACGAACCTCGCTGAAGCCTGTGCGAACCTGCTGGACCAGTCGCAGCCGCTCTTTGACCTGCTCATTTCGCTTCTCGACCATGAAGACCAGAAGATCCGCGAGTTGGCGCTAGAGCTGTATGCGCTGCGTGTTTACCGCTCGTACCTTATCGAGTCGATGGAGACCATGAGCTTCAACGACATCTTCGCCAAGACGTTCCAGTTCAAGTCGCCAGTTGTCGACGCGCTGGCTGTCGGTGTTGCCCCTGCTGAGAGTTACGATGATTTGGCGAGTCTTCTGCGTCGCAACAGCTCTGCCAGCTCGCTGGACTTGGGAGAACAAAACTCAGAGGAGAGCAGCGAGGAACAGGAGCCAGCGGAGAAGCCGCTGGCGAAGCCGGTCGAGAGCTACCAGAAGATCTCGCCCAGTTTCGAACGTCATGGCGCTATTGCTCGTCTTGCGAATCTTGAGAATTTCCAGAAGTCGTTTACCGATGTCATGTCGCTCTTCCCGCTGGCTAAAAAGACGCTTTCGGTGCGTAAGGACCCCCTTGTGAACGTTCTGCACGTCATCTTGGTGGACGAGCACTCAGAGGAGTCGAAGCTCCTGGAACAGGCTGAGGCGTACCTTAAGTCGGTGGACGTGGACCTGCGCGCGCACAACATCCGTCGTGTGACGTTCTCGGTGCGTCCGCAGAACATCGAGGACATCTCAGTGCACAACGCGGACATGGCGCTGTACCCGAACATATACACGTTCCCTGGTCGTCTGAACTACAGCGAGGACAAGATCTTGCGTCACATGGAGGCCCCGCTGGCGTACAAGCTGGAACTGCGTCGTCTGCAGAACTACAGCGTCACGCCTTTGGCGTCGGAGAACAAGAACGTTCACCTGTATCTGGCCAAGATGAAGGATTCGGACGCGCACATTATTACCGACCGCTTCCAGCGCATCTTCGTGCGTGCTGTGGTGCGGCAACTCGACCACGATGGCAGCGGCTCGCGCTCTCAGTACGATGCCTACCCGGGCCCCGAGCGCTCGCTTGTCGATGCACTGAACGCTCTGGAAGTGAACCTGTCCAACCCTCTGGTTAAGAAGTCGTCGCTGCCGACCAAGAACAACCACGTGTACTTGAACATCCTGCCTCAGGCCATTGTAGACCCACAGTACCTGGAGGGTGTGATCCGTATCCTCGCGTACCGTTACGCTGAGCGTCTGGAGCAGCTGGGTGTGTCCACGGTAGAACTCAAGATCATCGCGCGCTTCAACAGCGAGGCGCCGGCAATCCCGGTGCGTCTTGTGGCTGAGAACCCGACCGGTTACGTGGTGCGCGTGCAGGCGTACGTCGAGGCTGCTGGCCACGATGAGCCTATCTTCACGTCGATCGGTGACGAGACGCACGGCGAGCTGGACGGCATGCCGGTCACGACGCCGTACCCGGTGGTATTCCCGTTCGACAAGAAGCGTCAGATGGCCAAGGCCATGTCCAACACGGTGTACGTGTACGACTTCTTGGAGCTCGTCGAGTACAACTTGCTGCGTCAGTGGCGCAAGTACGTGCAGCAGCGTACGCGCGGTGGCGGCTCCAAGATCACCATCCCGAACTTGTTGATGGAGACGCGCGAACTGATCCTGGACGCGACGGGCAAGGCGCTGACGGAGACGACGCGTCTGCGCGGCCAGAACGACATCGGTATGGTGGCGTGGCTGCTGACGTTGTACACGCCGGAGTTCCAGGATGGACGTGAGATCATCATTATCGCTAACGACATCACGTTCAAGGCCGGTTCCTTCGGTACCCGCGAGGACACGTTGTTCGACCTGGCGTCGAAGCTGGCTCGTTCGAAGGGCATTCCCCGCTTCTTCTTCTCGGCCAATGCTGGTGCTCGCATCGGCATGGCTGAGTCCATCAAGGCGCTGTATAAGGTGTGCTGGAAAGACGAGACCAACCCCATTAAGGGCTTTGAGTACCTGTACTTGACGCCTGAGGGTTACAAGGTTGCGTCGGCCGAGGGCTCCGTTAACGCTAAACTGCTGGTCACCAGCACGGGTGAAGAACGCTATGTGCTGAACGACATCGTCGGTCGCGAGATCGATCTTGGTGTGGAGTGTCTGCGCGGTAGTGGTACGATTGCCGGCGAAACGTCTCGCGCCTACCAGGACGTGTTTACGCTGACGTACGCCTGCGGCCGCAGTGTCGGCATCGGTGCCTACCTGGTCCGTCTGGGCCAACGTACGGTGCAGAACGCCACGCACTCGCCGATCATCCTGACGGGCTACCAGGCTCTGAACAAGCTTATGGGTAAGGATGTGTACACTTCGAACGACCAGCTTGGTGGTGTGAAGATCATGCACACGAACGGTGTGACGCACTTGACGGCGAAGAACCACTTGTCGGGCATTTACTCTATCCTTGAGTGGCTGAGCTTTGTGCCGGCGGTGCGTCGCGGTCCGCTTCCGATCCGCGACCTCACGGGCGTGGATGAGATCGAGCGTACGGTGGACTTTTGCCCCGCAGACAAGAGAACACAGTACGATCCGCGTGCGTTGCTCGCGGATAAGGTGGATGAGGCGACGGGCAAGTGGGTGTCCGGTCTCATGGACAAGGACTCGTTCCGCGAGACGCTTGACGGCTGGGCCAAGAGCGTAATCGTCGGACGTGGTCGCCTTGGTGGCATTCCGTGCGGTGTGGTCGTCACGGAGGTGCGTACGTCCGAGAAGGTGATCCCGGCTGACCCGGCGTCCCCGGCGTCGCAGGAGAACCTGATGCAGCAGGCTGGCCAGGTGTGGTTCCCGGATTCGGCTCACAAGACGGCTACTGCCATCAAGGACTTCAAGGGCGAGGACCTGCCGCTTTTCATCCTGGCCAACTGGCGTGGTTTCTCCGGTGGCCAGCGCGACATGTTCGACGAGGTGCTCAAGTTCGGCGCTGCTATTGTGGACGGTCTCGTCAACTACGAGCAGCCCGTGTTCGTGTACATCCCGCCGTTCGCTGAGCTGCGTGGTGGCGCCTGGGCCGTGGTGGACCCTACCATCAACGAGGGTATCATGGAGATGTACGCCGACCCGCTGGGCCGCGGTGGTGTGTTGGAGCCGGCCGGTCTGATTGAGATCAAGTACCGCAAGAAGCAGCTCCTTCAGACCATGCACCGTCTGGATGACAAGCTAAAGCAGCTCACAGCTCGTCTGGGTGAGCTGTCGCCTGAGGAGAAGGCAACTGAAGGCGCCAAAATTTCGGCTGAGATCAAGATGCGCGAGGAAACTCTCCTGCCCATCTACGTGCAGGTGGCGACGGAGTTCGGCGACCTGCACGACACGCCTGGCCGTATGAAGTCCGTGGGCTGCATTCGTCAAGTGGTGCCCTGGTCGAACTCGCGTAGGTTCTTCTACTGGCGTCTCAAGCGTCAGCTTGCTGAGTTCACGCTGCGTCGCCAGGTGGTTGCAGCCAGCGCCAGTGGCCCGCGCGCCACGACATTCGTGGGCTCGGAGCAGGTGCTGAAGGGCTGGTTCACTGAGGCTGTGAACGGCGGTCGTGTGCCGCGTCAGCAGAACGTGTCGGTGTCCGAGCTGTGGTCTCACGGCGACTCGGACGTGCTGCTATGGCTGTCGAGTGACAAGGAGTGGATCGCGTCGCGCGTGGCTGAGCTGCGTCAGGAGCAGATGGCGTCGCAGGTTGTTGAGATCGGACGGAAGGACCCCAAAGCTGCAGTGGCCGGTATTCTCGAGGTGCTCAACCTGCTGAGCGACAAAGACCGCGAGGAAGCGCTGAACGCTCTGCGTCGCGGCTCCATCTTCCACAAGTAAATGAAGTCTAGTGTTGATGAGTTAGACAAGAGAAACAGTGAATGAATATGTATCGCTTCAGGAATTTTTATGATTGCCGTGTTGGGAGCACCATAGATACGTGTAACCAGTCGCAGCGACACATGTTTCTTCTTGAACATTTCTACACGGACCCTTTACGTTGCTTGGCTATCTCCTCCGCTAGCTCTTGGTATCCTGGCGGGCAAGACATGGAGCGTTCGAGACCTGCTAGGTCCAGCACCGAGTTCTCCGACTTGCCCAGGATACTGATGTCGTGGAACTTGGTGATCGTAGGCACAGGAGAGCCGATGTCATCTTCAGCCTCGCCTTCCCGCGGCTCCTCGTCCTCCTCATGTACCGGAGGAGGCGACGGGATCGACTCGGCCTGCTCAGTCTTCTCAGCCAACACCAACGAGCGCTCGTGCATGTACTCGCTCCAGTCGAGCTTCTTTGGCTCGGCCAGTTTTCCCAGATACTGCGAGTATTTCTTCACGAACTCACGCACTTCCTTCTGCAACTCAGCACGTTGCCGAGGAAGCTCATCCTGTGTAGCCTTGTACGTTGGTAGCAGACGGTAGAACAACGGACGGACCGTCTTCAACTCGATCATTCCAGCCTCTACAGAGCGTACACCGAAGAAAGAAAATAGCGGGAACGACACCATCAGCAGCATGATTGACGGCCAGTACCAATCCGTGAACACCGCGGCGATCGTAAAGTAAATGAACCACAGCACGGGCACAGCTACAATCGAGAACTGGATCTTCTTGCTAAGAATAACGTCGCGAGCCAACACCTTAACCTTGGAGCCTTCCAGCGCCTTCTTCTGCGCTGAATTCGCCACATAACGAGCTAGAAGCCCCACCGGTGCATTCAGGATGAACGACGGAATGGAGGATAGTAGAAGGATCAACGTGCCGTACAGTGCAGAGCCCAACACGTCGTGAATTGTCCACCACGGGATATACGGCACTTGATGGTCCTTGAGCCCCATCTTCTGCAGCGTCTTGTAGTAGTTATCCAGCTTATGTTGCAAGATTACGAGATCTTCTCGGGCTTCTGGCACATCCTGCAACACCTTGTAGCCTTCCGCAAAGCGGCGGTTCAAGTCTTGTGTCTCTTTTGCCGACAGCCGCACTCCAGAGCGCTGGAAGAGACGACGCGCAGTCAACACCTCCTGCATGACGCCGTAGCTGGGCGTAGTCACGATCACGGAGCGCATACTCTCCTCCACACGATGTAAGAGCGTGTTACACGCTGTACGTTTGTCTTCCTGGTACTTGGCCATCAACGCTTGGTCCACAGTGATCGGAGTGCCGAATTCCACCGTCACGCGGCCACGGAAGCGATGGCCACGGAAGTAGTTCAAGCCCACAGGCACCACCGGCACGTTGATGTTGTACTTGTCCTTAACTCCAAGTGCCATGACGGCAACACCAGCTTTTAGTGGCAACAAGTCCGTACGGTCGTGTGAACCTCCTTCCGGGAAGATACCGATGCAGTTCCCACGCTTCAAGTGCGTGTACACCTTGGCAAACGTCACGGATTGGTCCACACGCTTGAGAATACCAAACGGTGCACTCTCAAGCACTAATTTGCCTTCGCCGCTCTTCAACGGCGCGTTCAGTAGCAACTGCGTGTCGTCTAGAACCTGTACGATCTTCACAGGCGACCCCGAGTCCTTGACGCTCTGCCCTTGGAAGCGGATCTGGTCTCCAGGCGTCACCTGCTTAGGGAAACTGGTGCCGTCGCCCTGCACGAGCCACTGAGGCGTACTACTGCTAGCGCCACCACTGGACGAGCTAGCTACAGTCACGGGATCTTCACTGGCGAGCTTAATGCTGCCAACACCAGAAGCTACAGAGTCCTGAGGACGCACCACCGGGATGCAGCCCATGATACGAGCCAAGTGGCCCACGACAGGCAAATGCCACGACTTTTCTGCGATCATGAAGCCTACTTTACGAGGACTAGTCATCATGACTACAAGACCGTCTACGAACTGGTTGACGTGGTTACCGGTGAAGATGACGGGCCCGTCGGTAGGTACGTTGTCCAGACCGATGAGATCCACACTCTTGAATGAGATACTGAGGATACTGTTGAGGAAGACGCGTGTGGAACGGTAGATGACGTCGGCGGCGTTGTGGAACAGCAGCCCTAGCATCATTCCCACGGACAGAGCGCCCCAGTAATACGACGGAACGCCTAGAAACTTACTCACAGCCTTGATGGGGCTGCATATAAAGGGAGAATATGTTAGAGGGAGACTGCTTTAGTCCTCTCAAGTTGTCACAGGACGTACTTGAGCGAGTCGACAGCCAGCATGAGCAGCAGACACAGCGCCAGGAACTGCGTCCACGTGTCATTGAGCACCTTCTTGTCGTCGAACTTCATCCTGGAGGTGGGGCCAAGTGGCGCAAAGACTTTTGATGGGCTGATCGATGGGCGGAGCTTCGGCGGATCGAGAAATGACTTGCGTTTAAAAACGGAATTTCTCGAACCAAGATCGCAGCCAAAATCTAAAATCCTGGACAATTTAGCTTGAATCTACTAGGGAGCCACTATTTACGGTCTAATTTAGCAGATTTAAGAAACGGTATACCGGCAGCAATCGGTTTCTATGCTCGGTTTGTCAGTTGCGGGTACTTTGCTGCTTCCTTATTAGGTGGATAAAAGACCCATGTCCAGTAATTGGTTCAAAGGTGCAACTTGTGTCGAAAGCAAAGATACACGCACGCGGATCGCTCGCCGCGTTGGCATTGCTACTGTACTGCCAAAGTGAATCCTGACACACGTCTGATGTTACATCAGTGATGTACCATGCCCAACCTTGTTGATGTTTCTTGTGAGATGCTATCCTGCTACTGTGAGATGCTACTTGCTACGGTCTGCCAGTGTCCAGTGCCAGACGTCATTGCCACAGCCCAAGACACTGGCAATACCAGTACTACCGATCCAACCTACAATCCTACGCGTGTCTATGCATGTACTGCATCCCGGCGTACCGGTCTGCAACGCGCTCACGTGCGAGCGGCGTGCGGAAGATACCAAGGACTGTATGAAGGACGACATTGGTGGCGGTGAGCAACTGCAACTGCGTTGCAGGTGATGGTGAACTACTTAGCTTTCTATAGACTCTCTTAGACTGAGTATGTACTAATCTAACTTTGCGGAACATGGAGGTTCAGGTGCTGGCAGCTCTCACTCACACAACTGCTTTTGCTGTGCTGCGTGCACAACGAGTGAGAGGCAGCAAGCACCAGAACTCCGTGGTCCTGTCGTGGTACTTTGCCCGGCACTCACGTGTTTTACATTCTATTCCTACTTGCTCTACACCTACTGCCCTACAAGTCTGTGCTTATGGCACCTACTTTACGTAGTGATAGAAGGTCGGAGAGCCCGGTGACGCGCCATGCGTCATCTCAGGTTGTGAGCCCAATCAGGGCGCAGCGATCGACTGACGTGGACTCTGGTGTTGAAAACACACAAGAAGAAGTTTTGACGAATCAAGGAGAAGATTCCCCGGGATTGGTCGAAAGACTGAATGGCCCGGATGATGCGACATTATCGCAATCTGATGCTGAGCGACTATTTCGCTCATTGGTCGGAATTACTGGTGGGCGACCGTTGCTTCGAGTGTTACTCGAAGGTATGCAGAATTCGAACACAATCGAAGAAACGGGGCCAGTTGAAAATCCGCCCCCTCCGCCTCCACCACCGTCGAGCCAAGGATCGGTTGGCAGTGGACGAAGCTACACGAGCCGAGGAGAGAGCAGCCTGGACAACATGAACCCCGGTGGTCGGTACGACGACAAGGAGCTGTCCGACCACACCAAGGCGTTGCGCAACTCTGCAAGCATTGTGTTGCCTAAGCTTCACAAGAAGGAAGACTACAAAGCGTGGCGAAGCGAGGTGCCGTTGCACTTCGAGACGCGCTCGCTAGGCGACATTACGTATGGAGGAGAGCGATATGACGAAGAGGAAGGTCTACGTCGCCCTAAGTATCATGAGTGGTATGCGACGCGAAAGAACAAGGCGTTCTCCGCGTTGGCCCTATCTCTATCTGTGGACTTACGAGTTACGTTCAAGATCGATGAGATAAGAGACAACATGGATGCGGCAGCAATGCTGTATTCAACGATTACCAAACACTTTGAGGCTGGAGACGGCATCAACCCTGACTACTTGCTACAGGACTTGGTGTCTCGCCGATTACAACCGAACGAGTCCGTTACTGCGTACGTGGAGGACATCGGACGAAAGGTGACACTCCTGCGTCAAGGAAATGGTGAATTTGAAGAATGGCAACATGCAAGCCTACTTCTATCAAGCTGCGTGTTGGTATTTCGAGATCTCGCGCGTGAACACGCAGACTGGATCAACCAACACGACCGACGTGGCCTAAAGCTGTCCGAGGCATTGCAGCGCCTGCGCTCTGCTGAACACCAGCGTGATCAGCTGCAACAGCAGACGAACCGGCCTACAACGCGGACGATGCAAGTCGCGCAGGTTGGTACTGGCCAAGGACAAGGACGAGGACAAGGTCAAGGCTACGGACATGGACACAACAGTGGAAGTGGACGTGAGTCTGGAAAGAAACGTGGGAAGAACCAGCGCAAGAAGGCAAAGGTTGCAGCTGAAAAGAAACAGCACACAGCCTGCGCTAACTGCAATGGAGATGGTCACTGGTATGCAGAATGGACTGCGCAGACTGGCATGCAACTGAGACCAGACCTGGCCAAGAGACTGAAGAACAAGTTGAAGTACAAGAAGTCGCCAGCTTCCCTCATCAACTCGGTGAGACGAGTTGAAGTTGCCCAGTCTGACAGTGAGCAACGAGCCCTATTCTCGGGTCTCTCGTTGTGTGCGACGACACGACTGGCGAATAACGATGGGAACAACGATGGTGTGGCGACGGCTGCACACATGTCTCCCGTGTATTCGGTGACAACACCTGCGAGCAGTGAGGCTGGAGATGAGAATCTGGCTGAAGAGGTGAAGACGTCGGCAGTCGGACTCGAGTCCAAGTGTACACATGCAGTACACCCGAACGTGCCAACGACACCGCAACAACTGCAACTGAGAGTTCCTGTTAACTATATACAAGGTGGAGAACAAGGACAAAAGGATGAACAAGTGCATACAGGACACCAAGAGGTGCAAATTGCTGTACCAGCGGCGATGAAAAGCCAGTGGGAGAGCGGCCAATCGCTTGGTCCACCTCCTGCTTTGGGAACTGCACTATACTATCTGGGTCAAGGACTGATGCAGAGTTCGCAAGGACCTGGATCTGAGCTATGGTACACTAAAGGTGGACCACAAGTGGGTCCACCTGTGCCGGGGGATGATCATTGTGGACCTAATGTTGAGCGACGCGGAAGCCAAGGACCTGAACAAGATTACGGGCGCGGATATCAGTCCAACATGAGTCCTTATGAGCTAGGACGCAGTGGATTTATACCAGGACGAGCTGACTCACTACCACTACAAGGATGGAGCCGCTCACCTCCGCGTAACTTCCAGAGAGGAAGATCACCGCAACGTGGAAGGAGCCGCTCACCTCCGCGGAACTTCCAAAGAGGAAGATCACCGCAACGTGGAAGGAGCCGCTCACCTCCTCGGGACTTCCAACGAGGAAGGTCGCCGCAACGTAGATGGAGTCGCTCACCGCCCCGAAACCTGCAACAAGGAAGACCACTGCAGCCTGGAAGAAGCCGTTCACCGAGAGGAAGATCACTGCAGCGTGGGCGTTCGCCATTGCGTTGGCGTTCGCCACCTCGTGGTCGTAATTGGTCTACTCGTCGTGAGCCACGAGTGAACAACCAGCCGCCAAGTCATTACGGACCCCAGCCGCAAGAACCGTGGCGTATTGGACCATCACCTGCGCGTGGACCACTACTGAATGATTGCATTCGTCGAAATGATCTTCAACGTCGGAACTTGTCGCCAAGTCGTCGTGGAAACTCGCCTAGACGCTGCGAAAATCGTGGGAATGATGGTATCGGTGGAATTCGACAGGTGAATGCGATTGGTCGAAACCAAGGAAAGCAGTCTGATGACTCAGATTGGGTAGAGTGGATTTTGGACTCTGGCTCTCAGGCGAATGTCTGTGGAGACTTGTCTCTATTTACTACCATTCGAGAAGATCGCACCAGTCGGCTTGACTTTGCCAACGGGACATCGGAACATGCAACTATGTGTGGTTCTGTCTTGCTACGCATTGTAAACCAAACAACTGGTGAACAAGAAGATCGCCTCCTCGAGGACGTGGTCTACACTCCTAATGCAAAGGTGAACATTATCAGCCTCGGTCACTTGCAGACGGCTGGGAAGTACAAGCTGCTGTGCTCAGATGATCAGCAGTCAGCTTGGCTCTCAAAGCCAGGTACTTCGTTGAAGTTTATCATGCGAGACAATATCTACCGATTGAAGGCAGAGCGAGTGTCAGGAGTGATGGTGATGGCAGCACGCAAACAAGACCTGGACAGCAGAAAGACGATGGAGTTACTGCACCAACGGTTCGCTCACATGAGTATGGACACTGTGAGAGAGCTGTCGAGTAAGCTCGATGTCGGAGTAAAGATTAATGCACAAGGTCTGAGCTCCTACGAGTGTGTTGCGTGTGCTGCTAGCAAGACTAAACGGATGACTTATGCAAGGATTCCTGAACGGAAGTCTGAACCACTAGAGATGTTGATGATGGACATATGCACGATGAACGAACCGACGGAAGGTGGTGCAACAATGTTCCTGCTAATCATTGATGAAGCTACTCGCTTCAAGTGGGCGTATCTACTCGAACGGAAGAGTGCGGCTACACTGTACGTCAAGATTCTGCTACATCAACTTCGGATTCAGTTTCCCAAGCTCACTGTTCGGAGACTGCACTCTGATCAGGGTGGTGAATTCGCCAGTAATGCGCTGAGAGATTACTGCAATGAGCATGGGATTGTGCAGCAGTTCACGAATGCTTACTCTCCTCAGGAGAATGGTGTGGTGGAGCGAGCGAATGGCACTGTACTGCCTCGCATTCGTGCTATGCTAACCGCTACACATCTTCCTAGCATGCTATGGGGAGAAGCACTTCTACACATTGTTACGACACTGAATTGGCTACCAACTAAACCGCTAACACTGGTCTCGCCATACAAGAAGCTGTACAGTGTGACACCTGATGTGGATGAGCTTCGGACTTGGGGATGTGTGGCACACGTGCGTGTCCCTCCTGAGTCCAGACAAAAGAAGGAAAAATTGGAGCCGAGAGCACGAATATCTCTATTACTTGGTTATAGTCATGATACCAAGGGCTACAAATTTCTGGATTTGAAGACGGCTCAAGTCGTGACTGCACGTGGACGAAACACGCGGTTTCACGAGGAGTTTACAAGTGACGGCACTTACGTAAAGCAACTCCTAGAGAACGCATATCACGACGGTGATCATCAGTTGCCCGATAGTGTTCCGGTGGCACGCATCAAGACTAGTATGGAGACGTACCTGCCTGGTTGGAGCTCTGAGTCTTCGAATGTGACGAAGCAGCTCGAGATGGTGCCGATAGCTGATGACCTGCAGGACAAAGAGCATGAGTCCAGTGGGAGTGCGAAAGACGACTTACCTGAGGAACAGAGAGTAGAGTCGCCAGCCGGTGTAGATGCACCAGTTGAAGTTGCTGCGAATGATGAGACGAAGGAGCCACCTGCGGCACCCAAGTCTGGCAAGCGACGAAAACGAAAGACGCGAAAGAAACTTGAAACAGAAGAGAAGGAGACGAAAACTTCTGAGATTCGCGATCCAGCTGTTCAACCCTGTCTCAAGCGACCTCGAAGGACGCAGAAGCCAAGCGTGCGGCTTCTTGACTATGTGGTGGGCAACGTGATGTCTATCAATATGGACATTGAGATACCGACGACCTACAAGCAGGCACGTCGGAGTAAGCATTGGCTTCAGTGAAAGGCTGCTATGCTTGCTGAACTACAGTCACTAAAACGACACAAGACATGGAAATTGGTGCCACGCGCGGCAGCCAAAGGCGTCAAGGTTATTACGTGCAGATGGGTGTTCGCTGTTAAGCGTGACGAACGAGGGCGTGTGAAAAGATTTAAAGCTCGTCTCGTGATTCATGGCTTCAAACAACAACTGGGCGTGAGCTACAGTGAAACCTACGCACCGGTAATCCGGTTTGAGACGATCCGTGTTGCCATCTACTTCGCCATTCAACGAGGATGGGAAGTTCTTCAGTACGATGTAAAGACCGCGTTTCTTTACGGGGACCTCGATGAGTTGATCTTCATGGAGCAACCACCAGGCTTTCAAACAGATGGGCCAGCGTTTGTCTGTAAGCTCTTGAAGAGCCTCTATGGACTTAAACAAGCACCGAACGTATGGAACCGAACTCTACATGCCAAGTTGCTGTCACTTGGGCTTGAAAGACTGGAGTCGGACTACGGCTTGTACGCGCTGAAGAAGGATGGAGAAGTGACTATGCTCATAACTGTATACGTGGACGACCTATTGCTAATGGGTCCACGTGAGCTGTGTGCTCGAATTGCAGCCGCGCTGCAAGAAACGTTTGAGCTCACGACCATTATACCGTGAAGTACTTACTAGGTGTGGAGATCTTGATCAACCGACCCAGTCGACAGATAATCTACTGCCAGAAACAGTATGTACTCGAAGTACTCAAACGATTTCACATGGAGACGTGCAATGGGTGTACTACGCCTGAGGCTTTGACACCCTCAAAGGCGGTTGTTCCTGCTACGACCGAGTACCTGCCCTATCGAGAGCTGGTTGGTGCGCTTCAGTATCTTGTAAGTGCCTCAAGACCTGACATCGCACACGCAACCAGACATCTCGGGAAATACCTAGCCAGCTACGACCATACTCACTATGCGCAAGCCAAGCGGGTATTGCGCTACCTGCAGGCTACACGTGACTTTGGTCTTGTGATGGATGTTGCGTCAGCGAGTGACCTACGTGTGGGTTGCTATTCGGATGCTGACTATGCTAATGATCCAGTCGACCGCCGCAGCATCAGTGGATACGTGACGACAATGGACAACAATGTTGTCTCCTATGCATCGAGGAAACAAGAAATCAATGCTCAGAGCACATGTGAAGCTGAGTACGTTGCAATGGCTGAAGCTACAAAGGACTTGCTGTGGCTTGCAGGGCTCTGCCGAAAACTAGTGTGGAAACATGCACTACCTGTACTACTCGGAGATAACCAGGGAGCCATTCTCTAACGACTAAACCCGGCAAGCACAGCAAGCAAAAACACATTGACAACAAATACCACATGGTGCGGCGGAACGTGGAACTAAAACGGATCATTACGCAACACATCGGGACGGAGGACATGGTGGCGGACATCATGACCAAACCACTTGCGGTGGTCAAGTTCTCTAGATTCCGAAAGACGCTGAAGGTACTGCCTATTGTGGCAGACAGTGACATGGCCGTCACTGGAAATGAAAAGGCTACATCTGCGTCAACTGCGATGCATGATACCTTGACTGCGTCACCTGCGATGCGGTCAAGAACGACGGATTAGACATTACCGACGACGATGACATGTAGTGTGCCTGTGTGCCGACTGGATGAACCAGTTTCGTGTGGCTGTACCACAACACTATCATGCAATCAACTGCGCTGGACTACGGACATGTGCGATTCGAGTGGAAGACTATGCAGCTAGCAAATTACGGTGGTGGTGGCTATCGTACGACTATTCTTAGTGGTGTGTGTACGGATGAAGCGATGTGATCGCGTCGATTCGGCACTGCATCGCCGAGATCAAGTGGGAGTGTGAGATGCTATCCTGCTACTGTGAGATGCTACTTGCTACGGTCTGCCAGTGTCCAGTGCCAGACGTCATTGCCACAGCCCAAGACACTGGCAATACCAGTACTACCGATCCAACCTACAATCCTACGCGTGTCTATGCATGTACTGCATCCCGGCGTACCGGTCTGCAACGCGCTCACGTGCGAGCGGCGTGCGGAAGATACCAAGGACTGTATGAAGGACGACATTGGTGGCGGTGAGCAACTGCAACTGCGTTGCAGGTGATGGTGAACTACTTAGCTTTCTATAGACTCTCTTAGACTGAGTATGTACTAATCTAACTTTGCGGAACATGGAGGTTCAGGTGCTGGCAGCTCTCACTCACACAACTGCTTTTGCTGTGCTGCGTGCACAACGAGTGAGAGGCAGCAAGCACCAGAACTCCGTGGTCCTGTCGTGGTACTTTGCCCGGCACTCACGTGTTTTACATTCTATTCCTACTTGCTCTACACCTACTGCCCTACAAGTCTGTGCTTATGGCACCTACTTTACGTAGTGATAGAAGGTCGGAGAGCCCGGTGACGCGCCATGCGTCATCTCATTCCTAAGGAGCCCCCCCCCCCCCCCCCCCCCCCCCTACCTCATTTCGCGTTACTTTGGACCTCACAGAGGACCCCTGTGACATTCGATCAGCAGTGAAGTATTATTACAGTAGAGGCTAATTGGCTTGAACAAAGCTAAGAATCGGGGACGCCAAACGAGAAGCTGGGTACGACGTAATACATGTACGATGAACGGGCAATAAAACGCGAGGCTTGCAATCGTTGCATTTTAAATGTTTAAATGTTTCTTGTGAGTTGTAAACGTTCCTTCAAAACACGATTCAGAGCTTGCATTCTTGCTGGAGTGCAAGCGCTTAGACTAGAGGTAGATGCTACGGTAACTCGCTTCATAATTTGGAGAGCGGAGGTCAAAAACGAAATTGAGGACTGCCCAAAGAGGCAGTTAGCTTTTCTATAACGTTGCTTGTGTATACAAACTTCAACTATACATGCGTATACACCCAGACACTTCAGCTGTTAACAGAGCAAAAATAAGCTACGAAAAAATAGCTTGTGATGCGTATTTGTTGACGGTTGGGCCTGCTTCACGAACTCGGTCCTGGCCCAGTTGACACCTCAGTCGTTGCGCTTTCATCGCTAGAACCCACGACGTGATAGTGCTAACATGGCGGACCCAAGCATCCAGGTCGTGGACGGCATCATCCGCAAGCTGCTCAGTGTGCAGGATAAGCCGACACAAACCGAGGTCACAGACATCACTACGGACGAAGTGCTACTGCTGTGTCGTAAAGCTCGCACGGTAAGTGCAGCCTCCATGTCAACAAGACCTCAATTATTCTAACTTTTGAACTATACAGATTTTTCTGGAACAACCACCGCTAGCAGAAGTCCCAGCGCCAATCAATATCTGCGGCGACACACACGGCCAGTATTCCGATCTACTGCGGTTGTTTGAGATGGGAGGGTTTCCAGATGAACGACGGTACATCTTTCTGGGGGACTACGTCGACCGTGCCATGCAGAGTATCGAGACAATCTGTCTGCTTTTCGCGTACAAAATCAAGTACCCGGAGCAGCTCTATTTGCTAAGAGGAAACCACGAATGCGCTTCAATAAACCGAATTTACGGGTTCTACGACGAGTGCAAACGCCGCTACTCTGTCAAGGTCTGGCGCACATTCGGCGACTGCTTCAACTGCATGCCAATCTCAGCTGTTGTAGCAGGAAAGGTGAGAACTCCCAGCCCTTAAATATTCATTATAAGCTCTCTCACAGCGCTGTGACATAGATTTTCTGTACGCACGGAGGTCTGTCACCTGACTTGTATACACTAGACCAAATCAGAAACATCCGCCGTCCGACGGACGTGCCCGACGAAGGATTGTTATGTGACCTGCTCTGGGCAGACCCAGACCCCGATAGTCAGGGTTGGACCGAGAGTGATCGAGGCGTATCGTACATCTTCGGATCAGATGTAGTGGACCAGTTCTTGAAGACACACGAGCTCGATCTTGTCTGCCGAGCGCACCAGGTCGTCTCGGATGGCTACGAATTCTTCGCCGGTCGCAAACTCGTGACCATTTTCTCGGCTCCAAACTACTGCAATGAATTCGACAACGCTGGAGCCATGTTAGTCGTGGACGATAAACTGCGCTGCACCTTCAAAGTGCTCGTGTCCAGTGATAAACGCAAACAATCTAAAAGACCCTAAAGAGGAGGACAGAGAATGCTAATACTAAACGCAAACTTAGTACTTAAGGTTTTCAAATCGGAGATCAATTTATTACTGTTGTTTAACAACGCTGTATTATAATATCATTATCTCGAGTCGTGTAAAAGACAGTCGAGCTATACGCTCTCCAGGCTTCGCGTCATCAGTCCTTCCGAAAGAATGAATTTGTAGCTGTTAGTGAGAAATAATTGTAGGAAAACCTCTGAAAATACAACAAAATACCATGTTGACACTGACAACGTGCTCATTCTGAAGATTCAACGTGGACGGGTTGCCGAGCTCATTAAGCACGAAAAATAGCAGATATCAGCAGTCCTTCAACAAATTTATTTTGCCTGTGCTCGTCGAAATTTATCGGTACTTATCGAGTAAAGAATTTAATTTTTTTGCTATTTTTTTTAGGTCTACGACTAGCGTTGCTCTTGCAGTCGTTTGACTCGACTGAGCTTGGCGGCACGCTCAGCGATCTCGACCTTCCGCTCGTAGTTCTTGACGTCCTGCTGCAGTTCGTACATTTTGGCTTTTTGTGCCACGTAGTCCAGGATCTGGGGCATGTCCTTGCTTGGTTCTGCAGACTGCTGGATCTGCAAGGACTGCAAACGTCTCATGTCTTTCTGGTTCTTCTCCTCCACGAGCGCGATCTCTTCAACGATCTTTTCGTTCAGTTCGGTGCGTGTACGGATCTCACCTTGAAGCCACGCGCTCTCCTCGAGCAGTTCGTGCAGACGTTTCTTAAGATTATTCAGTACTTGGACAGTGTTTCCAGTCGTCTGCTTCAGACGCAGCAGCTCTTCGTTACGCTCCTCGATCTTAGCGACGTACTGCTTGTTCTCGATCTGAAGTTGATGGAAGTCGATGTAATGCAACGCGTCACCCATTTCTTCCTTGTGACGGAGCTGAGCGTCGATCTTCTGGGCTTGACTTTTAAGTGTTGCGTTCTTAAGCCGAAGTTTCTCGACAACGGCGTCCTTCTGACGCAGCTTCTCCTCCATGTATCGGATCATCTTTTCAGCGATCGTTTTACCCGTGCGGAAGTTCTCAGCGCCCACGACAATGTCGCGTTTGAACTCGTACGCATCCTTCTTGAGTTCTGCAATGCGGATATCTGTCTCTTCCAGGACAGCACGTAGCGTGTCAATGAGCCGTTCGGACGAGCGTTTGGTCTCCTCGAGCTCCTTTTGTGCTGCCTCCAGCTCCGTACTGCAGATGTCGTTCTTCTGCTCGATCGTGAGCATCACCTGCGTACGAAAACGACGCTGTCTGGACCCGCTGATCTTCTTGTCTTTATCAGCATTTTTCTCTTCGTCGTCACTGCCAGTTGTGGGCTGTCCGTTGCGATGCAAATACGACTCCAGCAGCTCATTCTCCTGTCTAAGCACATCGTTTTGGTGCGTCAAATCGTCCAGCTGCATACAGCAGCAAGAGTTAGCACTGCACGATTTTAACTAGACATCATTCATTGTTTTATGTTCTCTATCGGTACCTTGGCCTCCAGCTCGTCCAGTTCATCCTCGTTCATGCTTGTATGCTACTTCAATACTTCAGCGTCGTTTCGCATCTTGTGTACTATGAGCATTATTTGTTTATTTTTCGTAGCTTATAAGTGTTTTATCATCGTGTCGTTTTTAAATTCCCACAATTGCAACATCATGAAGCGCGCTCTGGTCATCCGCAATGTGTCAAGCCACGACGTGCCTCTGGACAGTCTTGACAATGCGTGTGTACAAGCCTGTTGCCACGAAGGGTTCATCACGGAGCTGGCGGTGAATGACGAGCAGGACGTCATGCACCAGCTCATGCAGACGCATGCGCGCTCTAGCGCCAGCAACGACAGCCGCTTCTCTTACCAGCAGGCGCCTCCCATGCGCGCACACGCAGCCTCGGTCTACACACCTTCTGCCCCCTTCGACGTGGTATTATTCCGAGCGTCGGGACTCTCGGAGCGCCGTCTGTATCCGCTATTACGTACGATCCGCACCATCAGTAAGCAGATCTTCCTCTGTGTCTTCAGTCCGCAGCTTGTAGAGCACCCCATGGGTCGCTATCAGTGCTTCCAAGAAGGAGCATCCATGGTCACAGACTCTTTGGACGCAGTAAGAGATGTACTGGCCTTTATCGGACAGGAACATGGCTACGATTCCCACTCGAGAAGGAAGCCCAGAGGTAGATCTGGCGGACGCGACGGCTTCACGTGTCCGTTCTGCGGAAAGAACGGCATGGATGAAGACCAGCTCTGGCGACATTGTCCTATGTACCACATCAACGAAAAGAACACGGACGGAATCAATTGTCCCATTTGTCGAGAGATCCCGAGAGGACCGTTCCAGGTCCATATGCACAATGCACATGGGCCCCCTGGACGACACGAGATGACGAGCGAGTTCCACATGGCCGACACAACACTCTACTCGTTCGCACTTGTCGTGTGTCATAACAAAAAGTACAATAGCTTCCTGCTCGTCCAAGAGTTCGCCAACTCTGGCTTCTGGTTACCGGGCGGACGTATCGATAGCGGCGAGAACCCGGCAGAGGCAGCGATCCGAGAGACGAAAGAAGAGGCTGGCATCGACATCCGCCTTACGGGCGTGTTGAAGCTCGAGTACCATCCTAAGAAAGACCGAAATGGTAGCGAGTACGTGCGAATGCGCTTCATCTTCTACGCCGAGCCGATAGATTGCGACCAACCGCCCAAGTCCATTCCAGACTACGAAAGTGCCGGAGCCACGTGGTGTCGTGCTGATCAGGTGTCGTCTTTGCCGCTCCGTGGATCTGAACCCGTCACTTATTTTAACCATGTAGCGTCAGGCAAGCCGATCTACCCGCTTGATCTCATTCACATGTCGTCTTCAAACTAGTCGCGACTGTTAAGGTTGATAGATATCGCGGTTATCCAGTCGAAGAAACTTGACGATCGCACCGACAAGAGTGAGACCTGGAAGCGCGCCGTTGTGTTTTCGCTACGGATATATTGTCAGTAAACACGATCCGGAATAGAGGATAATAGCTAATGGGATGAGCCCATACCTGATAATTCTCGCTCTTGAGTCGCTCGTACAGACGCTTGTGCAGCTGGAGCCAGTGGTTGTCGCCGAGTGTGGCTTTCTGCATGCGATCCTGCAGACGGAAGCAAGGGAACAAGAGCATCGGGAAGCGCTTGTTCAAGTTCTTGAACTCTTCGAAGTCAATGACGCCGTCTTTGTTTCGGTCAAACTCGGTCAGAGCCGTGTTGATGTTGCCCGAAAATCTTGACTGGCCGTCGTTCACTATACTGACGAGACGTCGAAGCTCCTTATCGCCAATGGAGCCCGACGCAGTGGGGTCGAACGTATCGAACGCGACTGCAGGAAGAGTGCTTAGTTATAACGGCGAGCAGAATTCATGTGTTCTCGACTGACAGACTTACAGCGAAGGATCTCGTCGCGTGTGTACATGCAGTACAACACGGTAGCATGGACAAACTCTTCAAAATCAATCTACATAAAAGGAAGAAATGTTCAGCCAGGAGCAACAAGCACAAGCCAACATATCCATGCTCACTGTTCCGTTGCTATCTGAATCTATCATGCGGAACAGGCCTTCCGAGAACGGCGTCTTGGTTTCGTCGATAAAGTCGAAAAACTCGTCGTAGTCGATCACTCCACTCGCACTGCCAGTTAATAAAAGCTTATCAGGATGGTGTCATTCCAATGCTGTAAGAAGGACGAACGTACTCGAGATCGATCTGTCTGAAACATGTTTTGAACTTCTTCAGCTCGTGCTGTCCCACTGGAGTGCAAAACAAAAGTTAGAAGATTCAATTCTAAAGAGTTTAACGCTTCAACTTACGCTGATATTTCACCACAACGGCAATGGTAGCCGGACGAGTAAGGACGATGTCACCCGCATAGCGACGTCGTGTGCGTGCACGCTTTTCTTTTGACAATGCAGGTTTGCCTTCTCCTTGCGAATCCGAGATTTTAGTTACCATAGGCAGCGAGTCTCCGGTTTCAGAGGGCCATCCGTTCTTTGGTTTCTTCTTCTTGTCTCCGCGTTTTACTTGGAGACTGGTTTGTTGTGTGGAAGGGTGAGTTGGTGCCATTTCCTGCAAGCTGCCGGTATTGCGGTGAAGCCGTGGGAGATCTGCATTCTGCTCTGCAACCTTTCCAGCCCCGCCGCTGATGTCCAAGACGCTGAGACTACTGCTTTTGCGCTTGATCATGGGCGGCCGTTTGACTGGCGGGAGTCCAAGCTTGCCCTCAGAGTGCGATGGCCTGTGCTTCGACGCCATGAGTCCAAGCTCAAATGGATCTAATCTCGAGTTGCAGTCGTACGTATCAACTCTACCACAAGTTCAACTTTGTCTTCATGGCCAATTCGAAGCTTGATTCGGGGATAAGAGCTCAAGGGGTACATCAATTATATTCACAAGACACAAAACTGAAAAAAGAATTTTCCAGAATATGAAATATGTATGGCTTATTTAGAGATGGGAGTCTTCTTCGCCTTGGCAGCTTCGCTCTTGGCGTCCGTAGGCGAGGTCAATTGTTCCGCGCTTGTAGTATCCAGCGATTGACGCTTGCGCTTTCGTGACATATCGTCCTTCTGAAGACACAACGCAGTGGTAATGCTGTTGTTGGTGAACGGTGCGAATGGCACTCGCATCAGAGCGTTCTCGTCCTTCGGGTCAAAGGAATCCACATCGAAAGCAGGACATCTTGGACATTCATCGTTCCAGCAGTGACCTTCCACCTCCTGAAAAACGAGAATATAATAACCACAGCGTATTAACTACACCGCCAATCAAACACCACAACACTCCCATCCTACCTCTTTCTCTACGCCGCAAATCTCGCACTGAGGAACCACGATGATATCAATTACGGACGGATCGCTTTGGTCCCAGAATCCGTTCTCCAAGTAGTTCAAATTCAGTCGCGCTTCCCACTCGATTAGGTTCGGGCGCTTCTTGAGTTTTTCACGTCGACGCATTGCAAATTTCTTGACGAGGTCTTGGAATGCAATGTAACGTGACGGAGTCGTGCCCATCAACACCACGTCCTCTCCAAGCCCAAGTTTCTCGCGAGCCTTGGCATTATTGCGATTGCGGCTGTTCTGACGAGCCGTTTTCGCGTGGCTGTCACCTGCAAGCTGGAGATCTTTCTTTTTGAACACTTGCATCACCTTGGTGGTCTGGATTTCCACCGTGCAAGTATCTCGATCTGCCTTCTTGACGATACCAAAGCCCTTGCGGTTCGGCAAATTCACCTTCTTCTCAATCCACGAGATGCCGTAGTTCCCACGAGTCGACACACGACGCGAACGTGTGCCATTGTCTTCTCCCTGTGAATCGTCACTCTGCTCAGCAGTCAGCAGGTCGTCAGTCCCGCTCTGATTGGCTTCGTCTTCGTCATCTTCGTCGTCTCCGTCGTCTCCGGCGTTCGTCCCGTTGGCTCGGCTCTCAGCGCGACGTTTTCTCTCCTTCTCGAGACTTTTGGCATGCAGCTTCTTAATGGTCTCCATATCCTCGAGAAGAGTGAGCTCGTACGCACGCTTGGCTGTGTTCTCGCTCGAGTTCTCGAGCTTCAGCTGCACCCAGCCGTTCCCCGAGCGCAGCACGCGGCCGTGTTGGCCCTTGAACTTGCCAACATTGATGCGGCACTTGCGGTCGATCCACATATCCGGGTCCAGAGTGGAAAGTAGCTTTCCTTTGCCTCGTCGCTTCTTATACGTCACTATAGGCTTCTTCTCTTCCTCAACCTGCTCTTCTTCCTCTTCCTCCTCGTCTTCTTGTTCGTCTGGAACTTCCACCAAGTGCTTCTGACGCAGCGTTATAATGACATCTTCGTCTCCATCCAGCTGCACACTGACTTTCTTCTTCTCATGTCCCGTGACGATGCCCTCCTTACCGTCATGGTTCTTCAGATAGCGCTTCTCTGCGGCATTCAGAGCACTCAGCTTCACGGCGACTCTAGTTCCCGGTTGTAGACGTCCATCTTGGTTATCTTTTTTCTGTTCTTCTTCCGCTTCATCTTCTGCGTCGTTCAAATGACTTGTCTCTTCCTGGTGTACCATTGGTGAGCCCCCAGGACTGCCGACGTCGTCTCCTTCTTCTAGCACCTCGAGAGCGGATGGTCTGTACTTGTAGACTACATCTCCATCTCGGATACGCACTTTGAACCACGTGTTGGGGTGCAGTGGGACCTCCTCCACCACGCCCACCTTGTACATCGTGTGGGGCACACGCTGTTCTACGTCGGGCGTCTTGAGGATACGCACGAGTGTTCCCTGATCGAGAGTGTGCAGCTCACGAGCAGTAGGTGAGATGCGATAAGCGGCATCGATGGCGTCCAGCTCCGCCTCGTCAGCCTCGTCAACAGGTTCGTCCTCTTCTTCTTCAATTTCTTCTTCCTCTTCTTCCTCCTCTTCTTCCTCATCTGCTGATGATCCAGCATCATGCGAGGGATTGGAGAGCCCACGTCTCAAAGGTTTAGCTGATCGTGCAGAGCGAGAGGCGCCGCGACGCGGGCGGGCGTCCACAGCAGATTCCTCCATGCGTGCTACGGACAAATATTAGTGAAGTGATGGTTCCATTTTATGTGCACCACATTCACAGCCCAATTAAATTAACGACTAATTTCAAGTATTTTAATATTTATTAAACAGAAAAAACGTTTTAATAAACATGAACCATTATTTTAAGGGTTAAAAGGAAAAACAAGCAATCGTACTTAAGGTGGGAATACTACAAATTATAAACGAAACTCGGAGCAAAACCCAATCGGCCGTTTTGGAAATTTAGACCACACCATTGCCCGGCCAAGTTGATAATAGTTTCAACCAAAACGATACTGTATTTTTTCTGGTTTCCCAAAAATGTAGTTAGCAGCCAAAAATCAAGGTCCAAAGCGAGATTGATTTCATGCAAAGCGAACAGACAGAGCCGAGGGTCCCAAGCTCGACTAGCACTATCAGCCTACTTTCCGTAGACCTTGTCGACCATGTTCTCGGCAGCGTTCACGGAGTCGCGGGCGTGTAGCTCCATGTTCGAGACGATGGCGGGAGTGATGAACTTGATGCTGCCGCGGACAGCCCTTTCCAGAAAGCGCATCATGCGCTCCTTCACGGTCAAGATGCTGCCGTCGGCGTCGGTCATGTCGCTGCGATCGCAAATTTCCGAGCAATCCAAGGCGAGGTGGTCCTTGATGTGCGACTTCAGGACGGAGAAGCAACCCTCAATGGGGTTGCACATCGGCGAGTAGGGGGCTAGACGCAGCAGCTCCAGGTCGGCGTGGGACGTCACGCGCTCCTCCGTCTGGCGATGGGCGGGGGCGTTGTCCAAGACGACAACGATCGTCTTCCCAGCGTAGCTCTCGCGGAAGTACTGGGACGCTTTGACCGTCGCGTATATCTCGTCGATGAAGTCCGCGTTCTGCTCCATCCGAATGCTACCTCTTTCGAGGCGATGCAAAACGACACCAACGGCCGAGCTCACAGCGCACTGGACTAGCAAGTTCGCACCCTTGGACGGCGGCAGAACAACCGTAGCTCGGTCACCCTTCTTCGCGCGCCCTCGGCCGCGCTTACAGTACACATTTAAGTTAGTTTCATCGAAGTACACAATGAAGTTACCTTGGCGTTGGTGCTGCTTCAACTTGATCGCAAACTCCTTACGCTTCGTCTTGTTCGTGATGCTGTTGCAGGCTGTCGGCTTCACGCGAGTCTGCTTCACCGTGTACAGCATCCCCAGCAAGTGACGGCTGATCGTCGACGTGGAGATGGCCACGCCCAAGTCCAGCGCGAGCATTCGGCGCATGGTCTCCATGGTGAACGTGCAGTTCTCGTTCAAGTACTCCTCCAACTGCTCTTTCACCAGCGGCGTAACCTTGGTTGAGCCAAGACGAGCGCCACCACGGGGGAGATTGTTGACACGGCCGGTGTCAACGATGTGGTACGCAACGGCCCGGGAGATGCCGCTGTTCTTGACTACCGTGGGCCAGTCGGTCCTTCCAGCGCGGCAGGCGTCGAGGACACGAAGTTTCTCGGCCGCGGAGTGCTTGGGGAGGGAGGCTTGGGAGGGCATCTTTGCTGGACAAGGCAGGATTAGAAGTGAGCTCCTGGAGCGCGCCCTCGAGCCGAGGCTTCGCGCCAAGATTTCGCGCGCGCGCGAACACGTCGAATTTTGGCTGCACGTCGGCTGGATCGCTTTGCATGAAATCAATCTCGCTTTGGACCTTGATTTTTGGCTGCTAACTACATTTTTGGGAAATCGGAAAAAATACAGTATCGTTTTGGTTGAAACTATTCTCAACTTGGCCGGGCAATGGTGTAGAACTCACGATACTAGCAGTTTATTGAAGTCTTTGACGACGTCGACAGTCATGTATCCGATGACTCCACATATGAGTGGCAGACGTCGCCCAGCCCACTGCAAAGTGAGACCCTTCTCGTGACGACAGGGACAGCGACTCGTACCCCGGTGAAGAGGCTGCAAAGGTTAGATGCATCGCCCCACCGCTGGGAGAGACTCCAGTCATGGGAAGTATTCGAGCTCTACCTAACATCATATCAGGCACAGTCCTTCCAAGTATGATTTCGTGTTATTCATTACATATTTATTATCTTTACAATGTGCTAGAGAATCTACATGCTTGTCATATTTTTCAGCCCCCCCCCCCCAAAAAAAAAATTTACCGCGATGGCAGAGCGAAATTTACAAATTACGAAGCAGGGCTCAAAAGCGTCTCCAACTCCCGTCGTGGATCCGGCATGCCAAGACTTATGTCTGCACACACCATGGGTCATATCAACCCAAGGCTACAAGTAAACGGCCTCAACAGAAGAGTCGCTTCCAGGGATCCACAGCATAGGTGCGAATCGCCTTTTTTGACGTGGCTGTCCGCAGCCCTTTACCAGCCTGGCTTAATTGGGCTGGGTCGAGCTTGATCGGGTTCAGTCTGGATATGGTCGGGGTTAATCGGGCTCAGTCGGCTACGGTCCTGAACAGTCGGGTTTCTGTGGGATCCATGACTCTGTTGACCATGACTTCGTGCTATGCTGTCACTTTTCATGTAGATGAATATTTGCGTCCGAGTGGTTGACAAGGTCAGCGACACGTTCGCACTTGTGATAACTATATGTCATTTCGAGCGCAATCACAAATTGAGCAATATGCGCTCAAGGAACACTCGTCTAAGTGTATCTCGCTCGACGAGGCTGTATTGCAGACTGTAACCTCGTACGCAAGTTGAAGTGTCGTGAGAGCGGTAAAAGGCCTAGCTCCGGTGGAATGCGGTTGAAGAAGTAGGTCTCAGAGTTTGGCGATGAAGCTGGGAACGTGGGCCGTATATTGTTTGGTGACGTGGGTGATAAGGTATCAGATGCAAACCATTGTTGCTATTACAGGTTGGTGCTTGCTAAGGTCTTACCTTATGCTAAGTAGATAATCTCGACCTGTACAACCTGACAGACGAAGCACATGTGATCGTTATTCAACCAGTTCCCCGAAGCTCTTCGGGTTAACGAGACCCACGGGACGGATCGTTAAAGGACAAAGTATTTTCGGTCGTGGCCCATGACACCTTCGGCAAAGGTCAAATCGTCAAGGTAATGCTCGAAGACGTGGGTCCACCCGCTGATGATGAGGCGAAAGCTGTCATCCATTTCCGCCGGAATCTCACCATCGATTGTATGCATCACGCTCTCCAGTGCACGCCGTTCAACAGAGACAGGCGCCAGGTTAGTGTATATGTATAGTATTGTACAAAGTTTCGATGTTAATCAATCACACCAAAGAGTACATGTACAATACCAGCAGCTAATGTACAGTCGCGCGAGCTGGCTCTCGCAAAAAGAGAGCGGCCAGTTACACTTAATGAGCCACACCAGCCAGCAGAAAGTGCTCTGGGCAGAGTGAATGGCATAGTCAGCGAGTGAGCCAGTCTCGTCAGGGCTAGCTGCCAGCGATTCCTCGGTGCTCGAAGGGTGATCGCACATGATATGCTACATCTGTTTGTATACCGTGTACCGGTAGCACGCTGCCGGACCGCGCCGCACCTGCGGCGAAAGTACTCGAGTACCAGCTCGTCGTACCGGTCGCGGCACGGTCCGAAGTGAATGCTGTTTTGTAAAAGTGGCGGAGCGGGCAAGGCGAATGGGGTCAGCATCTTGCAGGTTGGTGTTATGCTTCAGCTGTTTTTAGAAAGTACGGTAAGGTAAAGTGTCAATCGTGGCACGGTGCCAATTCGTGGTATGATTTCAACTTACTACCAATAAAGCAGCTGAATATTAACATTCTCATTTCTGATTGGTTACTGACATGTGGATCAGTTGTTGACACGTTCCGACTCAAGATATGTGGTTTTAGAGGTCCTATAAAATTTAGAGGATAATTGAAATAGCGAGAGCCACATACAAACCCAGCAGACGTCGATCTCGCATTGTCACGTGTCGCAGATGGAGAGAAGAAGGCAGCGATCGCTCGAACCTTGCCTGTGCCGCTACTGTTGTGTTGGAATTCCCACGTGAACTCTAGCTACAAATATAGTTAGGAAGCTCCCACAACAATACGTCTGCTGGTATAGCAAACGATCGTTCGGGCGGACCTGAAGACCCCAGTTCTGCCCTTGCACCGGGACAGACTGGACCTTGTAAACTACTTATATAGGCCAGCCAGTAAAAATAAGAACACGTTACTAGCACGAGCAAAGCTAAAAGGTGTTATGAATCCTCGTGGAACCAACAGCGGAAGGGTACCAGGCACGGGTAAGTCTTTTACGAGGACACTAAGTGCTCAACACTCGGTTGGAAAAATAAAAGGAATGCAATACACGTACTCCCAATACACGTACTCCCAGTCGTGCAATTAGGCAACAATAAGCCGTCATGTAACCCCCCCCCCCCCGATAGTAATCGGTCAATACTCACAGTCTCTTGGCCCTGCTGGATGAACCCTCGCTACAGAGTTTCGAGCTCACCGACAGGCATGACACACTCAAACAAGCTTAACCAGACGCTTACTTTGAAGCCGGACGTCGCTCTGTGTGCTTGAATGGAAATTCTGCTCTGTATTTATGTTTGCCCTTTAGGGCCTATTCCTAATAAGAAGTCCTAATTATGTTTACAAATATCAAGTGAACTATGATTTGTTATGGATCTTCTTGCACGCCAAGTGTCGTCTACACCGTCACATGAGCATCTTTAATAGCTCGCACCCTGTCCCAGACGGCGAACGCGCCTTCAAAGAGTCGTGGAGTCTTCCACGAACTCATCCCAACCGCCACCGAGGGTTCGTACCGTAGATGGTCGGTTCTTGGCCACTGAATGCGAATCTGGCCAGTCCATTTTTAATAATAAGGACAGCCTGGATTAAGTGACATCTGACCGTATCCAATATCCGTTGAGTGCTCGGTAGTGCCACCGTCGAGTCTCTTGCACCTTGGAGTCACCGTGCATCACGTGACCGAGGGCTCGTCGGTTGAACATCTTCGACGGTGCCGCATCTTTGTTGACGAGCGATTATCCGCAACTCTGGAGAAATCACTTTACCACACTACACTGTTTAGGCTTATTTAGCGGTCTTCAGACAGCGAAAGCCTGTGGTGCTTACTGTGGACAATAGCTCGACCCATATTGTCCCAGCTACGCAGCTCTGTTATTTACTTGTCTAAATATATTGTAAGGTTTTTTAAGGGTTATTACTACAGTGCAATCTTCTAATGCTGAGACGTGTGTTGGGTATGGGAACATGCTCGCTACATTGCCCGCAAAATATGAGTGTTGGCGTCTCACGTTTAGCTACCCTAATAAGTCTGGCTTAGACTACTCATTAACAAATGGTTTGTTTTGGCCAATGCATAGTCTAAGTCCGACTTATAATGATAACTAAACGTGACACCTCAACACACAAAATTGTTTCAGTAAGACAAATTACTGTAGACAGTGTAGTGTGCGTTCTACTCAAGCTTTTCTTGTGCAATTTTTTGAATGAATCACGCGCGTAATACCGCGAATCTGTTATACAGCTACCTTATATTAAAATCCACTTAAGTACGTGTTCCTTTCATTTAATTACGATCTGCCGTTTAAAAGATCAGAGAAATTGTATGCGAGTGATTCGTAGAATACGACCTAAGCGGTAAATGAAAAGTTCTCGAAATACTGGGAAAATGTAGGCTTTGAATTTTTTTCCGATATCACGAAATTTGGGATCGATATGTACATATCGGATCCAAAACAAGATGGGACCGTTCAAAATGTCAAAATTGTATAATTGATCTGTGGCATCCATTTAGAAAACAGAATCGGGTAAGCTACTTGGGTGTGCTGAACGACTGATACACCAATATGAGAGCTACGGGTGCTAAACGACAATGTGAAAATGATGAAGAGCTTGGCGATGAAAAGCAGCATGGCCTTCGAAAATGATACAAAGAGAGAGGGGGCTTTATGAAACACGTCGAGTTACTGAGCGCGTTTGTCGACAAGGTCAGGTTTCGGAGATGGGCTTTGCAGATAGGATGATTCCTTTTAATACTCAGAAGAAGGTGTTGCTGCAGAGCGGCAACATTTCAATTTGAGCAGCTCGTCGTCTGAAGAGGAGTCAACTTTATCTTCGTAAGCACTCAGTTGCTCCCTTTTGGAAACGATTTGCAGGAACAGTTGTCGTGTGAAAACTTGGAGATACAAGATAGCGCATCTTTAACAATTTCAGAAAACGCACACTTTGCGATACAGAAAACACACGCCTCGAGATACCGGAAAACGAAAAGAACTCGCAGCACGAACTCGCAACACGAGTTCTTTTCGTTTTCCGGTATCTCGAGGTGTTGCGGGGTTTTCAGCGGCTTTCAGCTGCGATGGTAGTTGTGGGTATCGCTTTCATGACGAATCGAAGGCGTTTAATACCCTGACCAAACAGTACTTTAATTCGCTCGTCGCAGACAGCTCCAAGGATGAATATGCTGATGCGCAGCGGGCTGCGCTTTCGTATCGCGTGGAAGGATAGCTTCAAAACACTGCACGCACGAGCACAAACAATATCAACAAAGTAATGGTGCTCGCCTTCACAGGTCTGTGCGCTTCGCTGGCTGTACCGCGAAAGAGTATACACGCTGCTGTCGACTATGGGGAGACGATAATACATCTACGTCCGCAGTAGTGGTCTTGTGGTACTATTTCTCAGCAAAGGAAAATCGCACCATTCGAGATCCCGCGCTACTCGCCACAGTTTCTGACGTGCAGGCTGCCGGCTCCACGCCGAAAAAATGCAATTGCCTGACTTCGCACGATGACTGGTAAATCTACTCTCAACTTTGTAAATGAACTTATAATAACCGCTACATGCCAATTACACTTGTTTTCCATTGGGTGAGCGCATAGGCAAGAAAGCGAAGCTGAAAGATGTGTATCAAACGTGCTGCTATTAGTAATAGGGACACTAGATTTTTTCAAGCTGTACTCATAATACGAGGAGTTGGATTGTGCCGCTCGGTCCAAGAAATACTTGCCTACTGCCTAACAACTAGCGGTAACTATCTTTTTAAAAAGCACGTATTGCAAAATTTAAAGTGAAATTATTGCCAGTTTAGGGGGGGGGTCTTATCTTTAGGGACACCACCTAGAAGTCGGGATACTGAAGCGACCTTTTGTTTTGATTGGCTGAAATTATGCATAAAGGTTCAAACTGTACATTCCTCCCTCCAGGCCACACGCAGAATCCGCAGGCACCCCCACGATGCCAAGACGCAAGAAATTGTCTGAGGAGGAGATTGAAGCAGTGAAAGCGCACTTTAAGAATGGAGCTCCACAAACGACTCGGAAGGCGACCAAAATTCACCAAGCGCCTGATCAGACAAGCTGTTCGACTCGCTACTATCCAGAGACTATCGTCTAAACGTATTTCGGAGCCGATTAGCCAGTATCTACGACCAAGTACCGTCCTTAAGGTAGTGAGCTCATCAAATATTGCCAAGTGGATCAGGCGGAAACCGGCTCCGACCATCAAGCCTTACCACAAGGTGGCTCGCGCGGCCTTTGCTACCAAATTCCTGAGTAAAACGCACATCTGGCGAGTAATTTTTAGTGATGAAGAGAAGTCCAACTTGGATGGCCCGGACGGGTACCAGTGCTACTGGCACGACGTCCGGAACGACCGAAAAGCCTTCTCGAAGCGGGCAAGCGATAGAGGCAGTGTCATGGCGTGGGCGGGTATGAACCACTATGGAAAGACCGAGATCGCGTTCCTTGAGAGAAGGAAGAATTCTGCCTGCTACACTAGTACACTAGATACGTACTTGGTTCCTTGTATGCTATAGGAACTGAAAAAGACAGCAAGGGGGGGGGGGGGTCGACTACCGATGTAAAACGAGCCGAGAGCGTGTTGAAGAAATTTTTAAAACAGGGTGAGGGGAGCATAGCGCATATCTTCGTGAACAACGTGATATGTGTGGCTATAGCTGTTGTGTCCCAAACGTCAGGGATGAAGAGACCTTTCGACGCGTTTCCGGAAGTCGTAAAGGTAGATTCTACGCATGATACCCATGCAAATGCATACATACTGTTTAGCTTTGTTATGAATGATGCTTTTTAAAAGGAAACAAGTAATGCTACGTTTAAGTCATCCTACCACTAAATTCATTTTATTTATTTATTTCACAGGGTCAATACATCCAGCACGCTTTGGTTGCGCGCGAAACAAACGCAAATCTGGTTCTGAACACCTTCAAAAGAAACAACCCGGCTGTCGGAACGAGGGGGGGTGCTGATGACGGATCAAGTCTTCCATGAGATGAAAGTTTTCGCAGATGTATTTAGTGGAACACGACAATTACTCTGTCATTTCTACATCTAGCCGTATGTTTGCCTCTCAAGTGGACAAGCTATTTGTTGCCTCAAAGGACATGAATGCTGTTATCGACCACAACAGATAGACGCATGAAGTTCAAACAAGTAAGAGAACCAGAAGCCTCTGCTGTTTGACGTTTACGGAGGGGGCACTGACCACATCGCTCATTTAGATCTGGAACAACATGCAAGATCAATGTGGTTATATTCCACACTTACGAACCAAAAACCAAAGTTCTCCGTTGTGGTTATCTCATCATCTTCATCTTTTGAATCGTCAATCTTCATGAACACTGCAACAGCAGCTTCGACATGGTCTGGCAAGTGTGTGTCGAAGTGTTCACCCAGATCCCCGGACCATAGGGCTTCGAGTATTTCTGACCATAGTAGCAATTGCGAGTACTGCAGACAAGCAGGTTCAGTCGTTCTTGCGAGAGCGCCTATTTTAGTAGGATCGCTGTAGATGGTCGGAGCGTGGCAGCGAAGGTACAAGTCGATTAGTGCATAAGCGCTTGCTGTGTCACGAATCTCCGGGTCTGGGTACAGTTTCATCAATATGTCATTGGCTGGGGTAATTGTCGTCGGAAAGCCCTTTATCATGCGGGAAATTAGATTCGCGTCTGTGCCGTGGGACGTCAAGGGAGCTCCGGCATACGCGTGCAGCACAGCTTGTTCCTGAACTACCGCTTCAAGGAGGGGGCAAGTGACATTGATCACTAATTGTATTGCATGTGGTTGGGCTGAGATCGCAGCTAGGCGGCTCTCAGGTTCCGTTAGCTGTGCAAAGTCGTCCTGCGCGCTCTTAGCCATCTTTCTTAGCTTCGAGCGTTTAATTTTTAGACGTCGGTCATGGAGGAAGGAGTACGCTGAGATGACGCTTCCAACCGCTGGGGTCGGTTTGAGATGTGCCGTCGACACAATGTTGCCGTCTACAAAAACGTAACATCCGTGTCCTCTGCATCGTCTGGATCATTAAAAGCAATCTTGTAGTACGTTGGGGCGCACGGAAGACCAAAGACCATTCTTCCATCCGTTTTTTGAGCAGGTGCTACTTGGTACTCTGTACACATACGGACGGAATTCAACAGCCGGACATATTCCAACAGCCATTTCAAGTTAGCCAATCATGTTGTCTATTTGTACCCAGTCAAATACTAAAAAGAAATGCGCTAAAATACCACCACTCACTGTTTAATTTCTCCATGGAAGCGGAGAGCGACACCACTCCAGATGAGCCACACACACCCCTCGCTTGCCCCGAGATTGATGCGTCATCTCGAATAACACGACGGAAACACTACTCGTTTCGTATTAAGCGTGCAGTATTAAAAGGAGCTGAGGGAATAAGTTTACGCGCTGCAGCACAACAAATCGGCGTCCCGCGTCGAGCACTCAGCGACTGGATAGCTGACAAGGAAATATATTAGCTTATAAAGGGTCAGAGAAGACGCTGGCGCTAGCTACGGGTCGCGCCGAGACGATGTTTTTTTCCTGCGCTTGTTGTCTACATGAAGGACCTACGACGCACTGACCAGGCACTAACTACAGCACGAATGGCCCAGTTTATCAGAAAAAACTACTTCGACTGGCTAACGGACTATACAATGAACAAGAAAGACACGGCAGAAGCGTACGATTCATTATTGCGCCTTCTGTGTCGCTTTTCCTACCGACATGGATTTGTACAGCGAACACCTCCTGGTTTAAAGGTAAATTATTTGTGCTGTTTACTATTCTGGTTATTGTATAACTTAAAAAAAACTGTTTTATTTGATAAATAGAAAAATCGTGAAGACCTGCTTGAAACCCAGCGAGCTTTTAGTGAGACTTTCAAAAGTAAGTATGGAGACATGCCTTTAAAGGTTATTATGAACATTGATGAGACGGGTGTCTATTATGACACACCGCCCACCAGGATTCTGTGTGAGCGAAGTGCACCTTCAAACATTACCACGTCGCTAAAGCACTCTGCTCGCATGACTGTTGTATGTGCTATTCGAGGAGACAATATTGTTATTTTTATATATATATTGTATTTATTCTAAAACTAATAGCTGTCGTGTTTACAGGGAGAAAATTACCTCTTTTAATTATCGTCAGAAATGAGCCAGATGGCACAATTGCAATGAAGGAAGTGCCTACTTACCCCGACGGTAAAATGCTCTTGTTTTTTTTATAAAGCTCTTACTGTTCTAATACGTTCATTGTTTTTATCGAGGGTCACTTTACGCTGTTCAGCACAAAGCTTGGATAGATAGTAATATTTGCTCTACGTAACTACGTACCGTAATGCTACCATGCATCAAGGATCCCTCCGTACTTCTCGTCGACAGCCTTGAGTGCCACGTATCGGATGAATCTAAGGGAATCGCTGCTGGCGAGCTTTTCTCGTAAATGCAGGAGCTGCCAAAAAACTCTACCTCCGTATGTCAGCCGCTGGATATCGGTGTGATGGGCCCATTGAAGGCCAACCTGAAGTCAGCCTGGTTGCTAGAGGATACAGCAAAACAAGCTACTGCGAAAAACAAGAGGATTGCAACAATCAAGCGCTTAATTGCCGTCTGGGAAAACATCAGTGAAAACCCTGTAAGAAATGCATTTAACAAGGCACTAAGTGTTAAATTTTAGAATTAACCCTCACATCAAATAATTTCTAATTTTACACTATTGCGCAGCTAAATCAACTTGAATTTTATATGTGCACTGTATTTGTCAATCACATTCGGCCTCCCTAAGTATACTTTTCAAAAGACAGGTGGTCGCTGAATTCCGTCCGTTTTTGTACCCATTTCCGGGGATCTTGGCTGGGAGATCGAGATTCGACGTGTGGCATCAACCCATTACTGGAACGGGGCGCTCTTTTCCGGCTTTGCTAGGTCTAGCAAAGGCCCAAGCAATAGTGTTGAGCCTGTAGTTTCGTCACTTGGTGTAGTTTTAACTGAGGGGGAAGCCGCGGCATGACCGGTCACCTGAACCGGTACTATTGGGTCGTTAGGCGAAAGTCGCGCCTCCAGCAAAATATCTTGGGGTCGTTGAGCCTGTCGGACGGCAATACAAGGTGGAACAGTATTGAGAGCACGGCTCTTATGCTGTACAAACACTGGCCTCGAGAAACAGTCGAAGGAAATCTACCTCAAAGCGGTGGTGTCGTCCATTATGAGGGGTCGTGGACATGCTGATGACGGGAACCTCGTCGTCCTGTCACGAGACATAAGTCATCCGACTTGATACGTTGGAGTGATTAGCGGAATGAGTCATAGCTTTGCGAAGAAGTCGTAGATCTCGCCGTCGTCGGGATCGGAAGGCACGTTCTTCAAGTCCACGAAGTACATTTAATAGAACGCACTTGCAGCCTTAATAATGAAGTCCGTACCATACTATGGACCGCAGAGCCGCCTAACTTGGCAGCTACGTTACGTTACGTGCCTGTAAAGCGTTTCCCGCGTCCAGGGATTCGAATGAAATCGCACAGCGATGACGAGGCTGCGGACCAAGTGGTGGTCTGGGGCTTCTTGATTATCGCAGCCACAATTTCGTCAAGTTGGTGCGATTTCGGGAGCGGACCGTCAGTAATAAGCAACTTGAGCTTCTCTTCCGTTGTTACATGAGCGCGTTGCACGCCACGCCGGGCAATCAGACAGAGATCGGCATCGGTACCGCCATTTGCGATGGCTTCGTCCAGCGTCCGAAAGAAGCGAATCTGGTGGGACGTAACGGCCGTCGGCTCGACCCTGCTTTCCGAAGAATCCGGAGCTCGATTCGCGGTATTGCCGCGTGGAGCTCGACGCAGGATCGACGCAGAGAAGCGATTAATGGGTCAAAATGCTGCTTGGACTGAGGGGAGTCGGGAAATGTTGGGGTGGGAGCAGGGTTCGCGGTCGATGGGACAGGACTAAATGGGATATGGTATACATGTATTCCATAAACCACCCATCGTTACTCAGAATAAGGAATAAACCACAAGAAAGTTAGCTGAGCGTTCTTCATTACCACTACGGAGAATGCCATCTTACAGCAGCTACTGTTACAGCGCTACTCACTCCTACCGCATACTTAATAGTAGACGTAGTCATCGTCCTGATTGTTTGTCGCTGCCTCTTCCGCCTCTTCGACAGGGATGAACTCGTCCAGAAATTCGAGCTCGTCGTTGGAGCAGTTCTTTTAATTGAAGAAGATGTGTACCAGCTTCTCCACACGCTCAGGGGCCAAGCGGTTCCGCAGTGTTGAGTGAATAAATTTGTGGGTTGAGAAGTTCCTCTCCGCCGCCGCGCTCGAGCAAACAACGTTGAAAACGACTTCTGCTACAGACTGTAGCAGAGGAAACGAGCCCAGGCCGCACCAAAGGTCAGTGACAGCAACTTTACCTTTTTTAGCAGACCCATTCTGTGTGACCCCTTCATCGAAACTATGAGACCTTGGTAGCGACTAAGCTCCATTAGCACATCATCCGTCTGCTTAGCTCCATGCCATCCCGCCACAAATTCTTCCACCTTGGTTAGTGTAGTGGAATCCATTCCTGCACCAACATAGCGCGGGTCGAGCTAGTGTCCCACGCCGTGCGCGTCACCGTAGACAAAATCCAAACGAGCCGAAATCTTCGAGCGGACAGCTTCCTGCTCGCTAGTCGTGAGGGGCGGAGTTGCGATTTCTTTGGGGAGAGCTAAAAACATATCGAACACTTCTGAAGTGGTTGCACGGTTTTTCTCGAACCTGCGTTGGTATTTAACCAGAGGCTCCAAGATTTTGATAGCTTTCTCCAAATGAGCCACTAGCGGTTTGCTCGTAATGAAATCGAACACGGCCCGACGTGAAGCCTTCTTTGCTTTAGTAGGAGCACTTAGACAAGTACGATCGGCCACCAACTGCAGCAGAACCTTTTTCGACTTCAAAAGTGACTGCAGACAAGCCAGAATTGAGCCCCATCTTGTCTCACACAGCATGGAAAGAGCCGGAAGGCCCTTGTTGTCTACAGTAACAACTTGGTTTTGCAGAGTCTTCAACTGGTACCACAGTTTGTGCTTCTTCTTAAAGAAGATAACTACATTCTTGCATCCGGCTACAAGCTTTTCTAGCCACTTCAGCGAGGAGACAACATCTTTCACCAGCAAGTTGACAGTGTGTGCTGCGCAGCCGTGAAAGAACATTTTTGGCTGATTTTCTTGAAGTTTAGACCATGCGTTTTGATCGGCTGAAGTATTATCCGTCACGACCGCTACAAAATTGATGAAGTCGTACTTTCTGATGACGCGTTGAATATCACTGGCCAAAAAGTCAAAATCATGACTTAGGTTTCCAGTGTATACGGATTCCAAAAAAAGGTCTGATCACTAGAGATGGCCAGGTAATTGATTACTGCGTAGCCATTGATGTCGGTCCATCCATCTGTCACGAGCGAGCAGAAGCTCCTAGATAGTGAAACGCGAATGTTGCTAATCGAGTCCTCGTAGCATTCGTCGAGCAGACGGCCGCGGATGAGGTACTGGCTTGGTATCTCGATCATAGGGTGTAGGAGACGAAACACCACCGCGCACGTAGCGTGTTGGGCCTTGTAGAACGCCATACCAGCTGAGAACAGCCATAAGGCAAACATTTTGTTGAATAGGCTCTGAGTTGCAGCATCAACTTGAGGAGGGAAGTACGACATCACGACCTCTTGACACGGTCACTTCGCGCACGTTTCCCGCAGATGACTCTTCACACGGTCAACGTGGGTGAACCCAAGCTAGTGGATTACACCCTCACAGCGAAGGCAGTACACGTAGCCGTCTGCATCCACGTCAACCTCGCTCCAGGCTTCGTCGCGTTTTCTCCCGGGGCGCTTGATAGTCTCCATAGTGGTAAATTTGGAAATGAACTACGTCATGTCTTTTATTCCCTAGAACGTCCAGCTCCATTAACTTCATTTTAGCTTAATTGAGGTATTGGCATACTAATACTGACCTTCAATACCCTTTTTTAAGTGATTGTGCATCAACTTATCGTTTTGACATGCATGTAGATCTCTCTGAGCCATCCGTTCAATGCTAAACCCGATTAAACTATACCCACGCTGGACGTACTGGCCCCGTTAACGTCTACACAAGCTTCCATGTGTTCATACGTCGCAGAAAAATTAACTGGACGTCAACATGATTCCAAGTATTAAGATGTCGCAGACAAAATAACTGGCCATTTAGATGGTGTAATGGGGTACGTAGCCCTAAGTGTACTCCTAGCTACATGAAGTGTGACACGTCACACTTCAGAAGTATGACACGTCATACTTCGGGATATTTGGTACAAGGTACCAAGGTCGTCCAAAGCCAACCACTGGCTGATGACATTGCTTTTCTATAGGTGACTTATAGTTTGTAATTAACTCAAGCTTTATCTACCTATAAATATAGTCAGTTTACATTCTACCTTAAATTGGTCACTTCGCTCCCTTCCTTTTAGAAACCCGCATGCTTAATATCAAGCATGTGGGTTTTTGAGACAAGGTTCTTTATCAAGCCTTAGTATCGGGGTGGGTTAATAAACACTGCACTACCCTTTATGCGCAACCTTGGTTGCAACTCCAGGACTAAAACACACTAGGATTACCAAACGTGTTCGCTACTTCTCTATGAATGTCCTGCTTCGACGTTCGTCGTATTATATGCGTGATTCTTTTAGATGATTTACTCTCTACTAGCATGTAGAATCGTTTCTGAAAAATGTAGCGGTCGCGGCCAGGGCTAGTGTAGCCACCGGTCGCTTCGCTGATGAACAGTTAGGAAACCTCTCAAGAAGCCGACGCAACGAGAAGTTATCAAACTTCTCACAAGGAGAAGGATGCATTTTACATACCAGTAGGCTTACATACCACAGTCCTCATTCTTCCAAGGTAGAGTGCCAACAATCTTGCGCAGCAAGAAAGCGCACATAAACGTGGGAGTGGCTCGGTTGAAGGCTCTGATTGGCTGTATACAAGGCCTGCTAGCACTCGGCACCCCAATTTGGCTCAGATTTCTTCTTAAGAAGCTGCAACAGCGGGCGAATCTTGCCCAACTAATTCTCAGCGTACATGGACAAGTACGTTGCAAACCCAAGGCACTGCCTCGGTTCCTTTACTTTGGATGGAGTAGGCCATTCATTAATCACTCTGGCCTTTTCTGGGTCACGGCGTATGCTGTTCTTCCCGAAGAGACACTTAAGGACGGGTACGTCGCTCGCCCCGAAGGTACACTCCTTCAGGCTCGCATAGAGCTTCTGTTTAGTAAGTGATGCTATCGCGTGACCTGTTATGATCTGCTTCCTAACCCACAATTCCACTTTTGTACAAAGGCATTTGCAAGACCTTGGGTACTACATTACATGATTAAATTTTAAAAAAGTCAAATAATTCCATAAAATCAGCGATTAAACCCAAAAAAAACATTATACCTCCCACCCACTATGTCATCCCTCTCAAGCTGCTGCCAAAGAGGTGGGATTTAAGAACCCTGGATGGGAGGGGGTAGAGGCCTGTAGGCGAAAAGAAGTTAAGTCACAAAAAGAGACCTTTGCCCTATGTGATATTAACGGATGCGCCCGAATAAAAGCCCCCTACCGAATAGTGTCCTGTGGGGTGCTACATGCCTGCACTATTAAATACAAGCCTCTCCCGAATAGAGTCCTTATAAAAGCTACCAAATCTAATCCATTCTACAGAGAGAAACACTTTTCCGTCATTTCCAATAATGCCTCATCAAAGGCAGTCGGTTAGCAGTGAGCATAAGCAAGAGGTGATCAAGTGGACTAAATATGTCGTTTTAAGGACCTACTGTACATGGAAATAACGCTTGGAAAGAGTCGGACCGAGTCGAATGCACTCGCTTTGGTAGCCCACGCAGGGCTCCCGATTATGGCATGGTCTTGTCAATAATTTCTTATGAAATCATAAATATATTTATTTCGTCGACATCACGAACGCAATAAATAATGTATTTGTAGAAAATCCCCTCTACCATAATTTATGAAGAAAATTCTTCATCATTATGCTATTCATGGCAAGCCACGGCATTTTCATTGAGAATTGACTCGCAAAACGCTAAGTCGCTGGAGTGCTCACTCTTCATTTCGGACAAAGTAGGCAAAAAAGTGTCATTACTGCACGAAAACGGTGTGATTTCGACAGATTGTGCATTTTTTAAAGGATGTTGAGTCACTACATTATGCTCTTATTTATTGTTTAATCACTGAACATGCCATAATGTATGTATTGGCACTAGCTTCCCAATACCATTATTTATGCTAAGGGAGGGTTCCCGATAAATAACAATGCCATAATCGGGAGCCCTGAGCCCAAGTATGCCAAGTGTTGACACCGTTTGCGATTGAGACCTCCGCGCGTGGCGAGACACGGATGAGGCAACCATCCTGCGGAGCGCTGAAATAGCAGGCTTCTCGAGAGACCCCTCGTCGTGGTTTATATCCAAGCACGATGTGAATGGCGCTAAATTTCGTGCATATGGACGAAGACGTCGACTGTTAAATCCTTTAGAGTTAAATGATGCGTTAGACGATATTAACCTGGTACACGAATCATATCAGCAAGGAATAAAGTCCTCACCCGTTTAAAGTCCTCTCTATCACTTTCGGGCGGCACTATTAAATATAGTCCGGACTCTAATAGGGCGCGTCCGTTAATATCACTTGAGGGGTCGGCGTGATAAAATGATTTGCTGGTATCCATACCGGTAGCAGCCACTCAAAAATAGTTCTTAAAGTACAGCGAACTATTTTCATGTTTTCAACATAAATATGGTGTGGCAAACATGCACAATGTGGCGGCGAGGTACAGAATTGAAAAAAGCCGAGGAAGATGACGACAGCCGAGGCGACCGGCAAGGAGGACAAGGTACCGTCTACCGAGGTACCTACAGCCGCAGCCCCCAGTGATGGAGACACAGAGGCAGCAGATGCCAATGTGAACGTGCCGCAGATCGCACCTCTGGCAAAGTACAAGCTGGTTTTCCTGGGAGATCAAGGAGTGGGCAAGACATCCATGATCACACGCTTCATGTACGACACGTTTGACAACGCATACCAGGCCACGATTGGCATCGACTTTTTGTCCAAAACCATGTACATGGAGGACCGCACTGTGCGACTGCAGCTCTGGGACACAGCCGGCCAGGAGTAAGTAAGACGTCGGATACTCTGAAGGATCCTCCTGTTGCTGACCCTATTATTTTGTCCCATTCCAGGCGATTCCGTAGCCTTATCCCTAGCTACATCCGCGACTCGTCAGTAGCCGTCGTAGTCTACGATATCACAAGTGAGACGTCTAGACTTGAGAATATTGCCTAGAGCTATTAGAAACTAATGGTTATTGCCATATAGATCGCGCGTCATTCCTGAACACGAGCAAGTGGATCGAAGATGTGCGTACGGAGCGCGGACAGGACGTAGTGATTATGCTGGTGGGCAACAAGACGGACATTTCAGATCGACGTCAAGTGTCCATCGAGGAGGGCTCCGATAAGGCCAAGGAGGAGAACGTCATGTTCATCGAGACAAGTGCCAAGGCCGGCTACAATATCAAGGCGCTCTTCCGCAAATTAGCCACTGTGCTGCCCGGCATGGAGAACACGATGATTAGCGGAGACTCTAACCGTACGTGGGGACAGTGTTTGAACTCTGATCTCACCTTCCGAAGTGCTCACTCTTCTGTTGTTACATTTCTGCAGTGATTGATATAAAGCTGACGGCTGCACCGGCCCCGAAGGAAAACACGGCAGAGCAGTGCAATTGCTGAAAAGAGCGAGACGGAAGATTTAGTAGATGGCAGGGCACACGGAATACACGCAGGCCATTTGCACACGTACAAGCGAAAACGCGCGGAGAACCATCACGCAGGAGCACGCGCTGACTCGGGAATACTGTGCAATCTTCGCTGTCTCCCCGCCTCGTTCGTGTTTTGTCAAGCAGAGAGGGAGTATGCACGTAGGCTTGTTTCCTTATCTTAATATGTGGTGACAAGATATGACGTGTTTAGTACTGCTGGTCTACAGCAGCAGGAACAAGCGGCTAGAAGAGAATTATGTGTGACATCCTACTTGCGGCGACTGCCGCCACTGCTTTGCTGTTCCTTTTCCCGCTCGAGCTCTTTCTTTTTGGAGATGGTCTCCCAGTCGATAGCCACTTGTTTTGAGTACTGCAAGAACTTCTTGTCGGTCTCTTGGAGTTTATTCGCCGCTAGGAATCGTTCACGGTAAGCTAACACGGTGTCCACGTGTGTCGTAGCGTCTGTTGTGTGTTTGATAGCTAGGTCCAGCGCTCGGTCCCAACGGAATAGTCTCAGATTCAGCTTGATAGCTCGGTACACAAGAGGAGTCGGATGTGCCTGCAGCAAGATGGCTTCGGCTTCGTCCACATTGCCAGAATATAGAGCCAATTCAGCGTTGCGACGCTCATCCGAGGCCAAGTTCTTCACATACAGCACGAAGTAGAGTTTATCCACGCAGTCGATGGACGCTAGAGCGATCTCCGCTGTCTCCAAGTGACGTCGGTGGAGTGCCATACCAGCTAGACAGGTCCAGAGGCTTTTGCTCTTCACAAAGCGACAGAGTCTCACAGCTTTGTCCCAGTCCGCGGACGTCGTGAACTCGAACAACATTGGCGCATAAGGTGATACACTAGCAGCCAGGGTAGTCCCGTCAGCGCGTCTTACAGTCACACTCGAGCCAACGAAGCTCGTAATAGCCGCCATCTTGAGGAAATCCGCAGCGTCTCGAGACTCGACGACGTCCGGCAGCAACGTTCGATCCACGTAGACCATGTTGGGGTACATCCAAGTGAGCAATTTGGCGTCTGCAATGGCAATCAGCAACTCCGACGCGTCATTCCACGCAGCAGAGTCCACTTGTGCGTGCAGCTTGAAGTTGCCCTTACTGGCCACGCGCGACAGATACATATCACGGTTGCGGTCGATGAACAAGAGCTTACGATCTTCCATGGGTCCGAAGCGACTGAGCGACAGTTCGAGGATCTCCAGCGAGTGCGTGATCGCCACAGGAAGCTGCTTACCAGTGTTCAAGTCGAAGCACCGGATTGTTTTACGGTCTGAATGGTCCAGAATGGCAAGAGTGTCGCTGCTGAGCGAGATAGTGCGGCTGCTAAGGAACTCGACGTGGAGACCGGAGAATTTGGGGTTGCTTACGGCCCTGCCTTCGTACGAGTACACTTGAATGCCGTTGAAGTTGTCTACAGTCAGAAAGTGACTCTCGCTCTGAACTAGCAGATTCACAGCTGCACGCAGATCAAAGATGTGGGGCGTGTTCCAGCTCTGCGCGTCGTAGATGAAGCATTGGGTTGCCGTACAGACCACGAGGAATCCGTGTGCGAAGGACATCTCCACGACTCGATCACGGGCAAAGTCCAGTTCCTCGAGCGTCTCGTTCACCACGTCGTGGACGTGGATCTTACGAGGGTCCACAAGCGTCACTTCGACCTTCTTCCAGGGCAGCATACGCCCCACAACCTGTGCGAACACAGTGGCACCATTACCACCTGCAGCTACGAGTTGCGTGGAGTCGGAGGCCCAAGCCAAGTCCATTAACGAGCCGCTTTGAGGACGTTGACGACAGTAGGACCATCCCGTCTGGTCGCACAGCCTCAACATGTTGTACGAACCCACAGCGAAGCAGCTTCCGTTCGGACACCACGCGACGGAGGTGATGACATGCTCGCCTGCTGGACTCTGGTACAGTTGACGACCAAAGGCGTCCCAAACGCGGAAGATCCGGTCTTCCCCGCCCGAGATGAGGCGGTTGTTGATCGGATTCCAGTCCAGACACAAGATGGAGCCGTCGTGAGCTTTCCACTGAATGTCTTTGCGTCCAAGTTGCACAGTCTTGATCACTAGATTGTTGCCGTGTGTGAATAGGAGCTGGTCGCTATCAGGCCCCCAGCACACGCCATAGACTGACCGGCCAGTAGTCGCTAGTGTCGACCGGAGATTTCCACTGCGCGACCAGATCTTGAGCGTACCGTCCTCTCCGGCAGTGACGAGAGCTGTGCCGTCATAGTTCCACTTGAGAGCGATTACAGCTCCAGCGTCACAAGCTTGGACTCGCTTCTCCTCACGTCCACTCTTCGATATCAAGCGGAACGTGCCATCAGTGCACGAAACAGCGAAAGTGTCGGCACTCTGCTTGCCCACCGACGGCACCCAGTGCACCGACGTGACGTAGGCGTCCATTTTGGTCACTGCACCCACCACTTCTCCATCCATTCGCCAACGCACGATGGAGTTGTCGTCGCTACATGTGATGGCGTCGTTCTCAGGCGTCCAGCAACATGCCGTCACGATCTCCGTGTGGTGGTTCACAGGCAATTGCGAGTGCTGGAGACGCATGGCTCGCTCACTGAGGTTTATCAAGACGACGAATAATTACTAGAAAAGATCCGACGCTACCATCTCGACCTTTCAACGCTCCAAGAAACGCTTTGGGTATTCATGGCTTCTTAACGAAACGGAGCTGTCGTAAATGCGAACGAACTCACAACCGAAAGTGAACTGTTCAAAGGACAACACGTCAAATGCGTGCAGTAGTGTATGCTTTACAAGGCTTCCTGGCAGCTACCACGACGATAGCGACATCGTATAACCCGCAGTATATTGTTCTTGGCACGGACGGCACGGTAGTCGAGGCCGACCCTAGTCTGTACTTCCAGTCGGGTAGCAACCAGCCCTACCAACACCGAGATCAAGACCAGTTTGAGAGCGAGCCAGAATTTGTCGATCTCGCAAAATCATCGCAACCTGAAGAGCTTTCGGGGGTCACACTACCTTCAGTACAAAAGCAGTTAGCTGAAACTGACCGGGATATCTTCAATAAGGAGGCCGACGACGACGAGTTCTCGGCCACCACGGCGTCCCAGGAGACAGCAGCTTCCGTGTCGAGGAGCACACTCGCATTGATCAATGATGGTGTTCCAGGAGTGTATGGCTCCGTCGTATTCGCCGAGCTGGTACGATACTGTGTGTTATCCCTCGGCGTGACTTGTATTGACTTGGTACTTGTGTGACGACAGAGTTGCTGCTTTGTGGCATTCATTGGGTATTTGGTGCGCTCCATTCCTTTGTGGGTCAGTTTTTCGAGGGGTCAGAAATGCTGCCTCGTCGTGGCGTTCAGCGTAGCGCTTCTCTATCAGTTTGCAGCCGTAGGCTGGTTCCTCGGAGCTGTGACGCCCGAGCTCATGTTAGGACTTTCAAGCCTCATCACGAGAACCATCTCTCTGGGAATGGTGCCAATCACCACGACATCATTTATGGGTCGCGCAAGGATCTGCCAAGACCACTCCACTACGACTCCAGCACGGTCAAGAAAATCTTCACACTCGCGGAACTCACACCGCCACCACACACGCGCCAGATCCAGTTAACGGGAGCTGGGGTCTTAAAAGTGTATGCTTAAGTACATCGCAATGTAATACATACTTGAAAGCCCAAAGAAATAATCTCACTAGCATCTTTGTTAGTAAGTCATAAGTAAGTAGGCACGTACACTTTCGTCTTTGTGTCCTGGCCTGACGTGGGGATCTTAGGGTCCTCCATCCGTGATAAAATGCTTGGCTTCTTTCCAGGTGATGGACGCGATGGCGATGCTAGGGCAACACTTGCTGCCTTTGAATCTTCTGCTTCGAGTTCTGGTTCGGATCCGCTGACAACTGCAGCCTCTTCTTCGAGCTGATAAACTCCTTCCTCTCCGTCTTGCTCACCAACAATTGCTTCGTGGCGAAAGGTTGTAGCACCACCAAGGAAGGCGTCCATGTCTTCTTCGCCGCTGCTACTGGTACTGACAGCGGCAGGCTTTTCTTCGGTCTGCGTTGTCGCTGGCGGTTCATCCGGTTGCAGAATATCTGAAACCAGTTCGTCCGCTACTTCGATCATTTCTCCTTCATCATCGTCCACGACATTCGGTCGCTTCTTTGGTGTTGTCTTCTTTGCCGATTTCTTCATCGACGCAGCGTCGTATTGAACTCGATTCTGCTGGATTATCAAACCTTCCCGACTTCGCTGATACGCATCTTGAATGCCCTTGAGCACACCACCAGGCTTCCAACAAATCAAGTTCGCTATGCCGAAGAGCTCTCCTCGTTGTTGTGGGTTTCCCTGGACACCTTCGAAGTATCGTGGCGCATTGGAACCCTTCAATGTTGTGTCACTGAGTTGCTGCTTGTAGATCTGTCGAACGTAGATCATCTCTTCGATTGTGCCCAAAGTAATAAGTCTGTAAACTTGCACGTCTTTCGTCTGGCCGATACGATATGCTCGGTCTTGAGCCTGACAGTCGTGCGCTGGGTTCCAGCTGGGGTCGAAAATCATGACATTCGTTGCACTCTGCAAGTTCAGTCCCACTCCACCAGCTCGCGTACTGATTAAAAACACCGTCGTGTTGCTTTCCGAGCTATTAAAGTCATTGACCATCTGCAAACGCTCCTCCACCTTGGTGTTCCCATCCAGTCTACTGTACTTCGTCGCCTTTGTGATCAAAAAGAGCTGGATGATATCCAGCATGCGAGTGCTTCGACTGAAGATTAACGTCCTTTGTCGACGCTTCTTCCAGACAGCCAGCAGCTACTCCAGCACGATCATCTTCCCGCACGTCTTCGTGGAAATAGCACACATTTCCTGAAAACTGGACACCTGGTCCACACCTCCGACCTCGTCCAGATCGCTACCGAACGCCGTACTGGCAAACTCACGTTGGTAATGCTGGAGCTCTTGTCCATCGTGTGGGTTCACTTTAAGTAACTCCAAGTGATTCGATAGCTTCAATAACATCGCCACACACGGAAGACCCATACAATTTGGGCAGTTCTTGCATGGCCCGTCTTCGTGAAAGCGCTCGTACAGCAGCCCAGGTGCATCGCCAATATTCGATGGTGTCTTGTAGCAGCATTTCTTCCGCTTCTCGCCACTATCTCGACCGCAGTCGCATCTTTCCTCTCCGCGTTGAAGCAACTGAAACTCTGGCATGGCCAAAACACGCTGATACGCTGCCATCTGAAGTGGCGTGAGGTCACAGAAGACCACTTGATCGTTCTTTTTAACCTCCTGGAACGTCGGGTTGATCTCCTTCTCTCGTCGAAGATAGTACGGGTGTAACTTCTGACGAAGCTCCTTTTCTTTCTGCTGACTTCGCTTCACCGCCTCTGGAGCAGCAGACTTCTTCCTCCCATACTTGATATCTTGACCGTAATACATGCTAAACTCCGCCCACGATCCAATTGCCCCTGGAGCAATAGTGTCCACCAAGCAATGCAGCTCCTTCTCGTTATTCTGCATCAACGTGCCTGTCAGCCCGAGCTTTTTACGACACGTAATCGCCTTGACAGCTTTGGTAAGCTTGGCCTCAGGGTTCTTCAAGCAGTGCATCTCGTCCAAAATCACCGCTTCCCACGGTATTTTGTGCAGTCGACTCAAGTACATTTTCAAAATATCATAGCTGCAAATGACGATCTCGTACTCGCCTCTATTTTCCACGCAAGAATACACTGTAAGTCATTACCTGGGTCATCAACTTAATCAGGTCGAGCGTACCTTGCAATTTGGTCGATCATAGCGTCACGGTCACTCGGTTTGCCCCGCAAAATGATCGTGGTGCAGCTCATCCATGTGTGCAGCTCCTGCTCCCAGTTTTGGAGTAAGGATGCTGGCATCACAATAAAAATCGGCGCCACTTCACCAGAGAAGCTAAAACCCGAGTCTTCAGGATGGCCGACAGCGCCACTTTCACTATACCGTTCTCGACGCGTATGCAGTAACGCCCTCCAAGCATCTTTATCGCGGCGGTCGCCGTGCTTTCCCATTATTGCTGACAGGAGCGCAATGACTTGAATGGTCTTGCCTAGACCCATGTCATCACCCAGAATCGCACCGGTGTCGCGTTGGTAGGCACTCAGGAGAAATTCCACGCCCTCCCTCTGGTAATCGAACAAGTAGCTGTTCAGGTTGGCGCATACTTCCAGCGTCTTGGACCCTGCAAGATCTGACGACAAAACCATGGGGCCAGCATTGACCTAACCAAAACATGAGCTTATTATCCGGTGGAAAGTATTAGAAAAAGTAGTTGAACTCACCATCGGGGGATCAAGCTGCGGCCAACGTTCACTCGTGTAGGTTTCTTGCTCGTCTTCACTAGAGTCGCTCAGTTCCTTCTGCACTCGCTTCCGCGGCTGTCTTTTAAATGGTGTCCGTTTCTTTGGACCAGTCCGTCTAACGTTAGCAGCTTGATCTTTCTTAGCGAGCAGTTTGTTCGCAGCTTCCTCGTCCCCAGACGCCACTTCCTTCTCGTCCGACATCCAATCTTCTGCGTCGTCCAGCTCTGCAATAGCCGAGCCGATGATGTGTCGTGGTCGAGGTCCAACATCCTGCGCTTCACTCTTTGAGTCATGGTAGAAAGCGTCACGCGATTTTTTCAGCTCTTCTTCACTCATTTCAATCGATGGTTCTTGTCGTCGTTGCCGCCTCCTCTTCATGTTCATAAACCCATCGGGATTGCTAAACGGCGAGACGTAGGTAGATTTCGGCGCCGAGTCCTGTTCGGTGCCCACCTCAGCCATCTGAGCGTCCCAGAACGATCTCTTCTTGTCACCTGGACTCGCCTCTTTCCGCTCTGCATTATCTTCACCAATTGTGCGTCTAGAAGCTCGAGATCCTGTTAATTCTGAAGAAGTATGATTCTGTGCGTGCTTGGGCGATGCCATTGCAGCTGCCACTAGTACGTACTTCCGAGCAATGCGTTCGCCAGCTGTGAGTTCCTTCTCCTCCTTTTTCTCCGATACTGCGGGTTTCTTGGGCGTGACGAGGGAGTAGGCGGCTACAGCTGCGTCGGTGGCCTTTTCCTTAGCGTCTTTAGTAGATGATGATAGCTTTGCAGGCGGCAGGAAGCTCATAAGCAGCTGACGGGCCGAGATCACGGGCTTGTGGCTCATTGACGGTGCTGGAGGCTTACTGCCCCCTTGGACACGCGATGTGGGGCTCAGCAACTCCTCGTCGAAGCTTTCTTGACTATTAGAGGCCGATGAGGCCTTTCGGTGCGCTGAAGGCGCGGACAGCGACGTCGGCGAGTCGCCTTCATCCTCGCTACTCGACATGAACTCCATCGTCGGTGAAGTAAAACCTCTTTATCCTGATGAAAATGGGTCAATTGGATTTACGGGTTGCGACCTCTTCATTTAAAATGTTGCTCTTAAACTCGATGGCGTCCCCACTTATAAGTAAAAAGGGGTTGGAGTTGTTTGCTGTCTATCCTGCTGCATATATGTACACGTTCCGAGGAAAGAGATCACTGGGCTTGTTATTACGTTAGGTCTATAAATCTACAGTACAGCACTGCTTGTCGTCTGCCAATACCTTTAGACACCAGGCAGCCTTGGTGTTGGCACTTCCTCCACAAAGGTCGTTGACAGCGGCTTTTACTGGAAGATCGGGTCAGGCGACTGCGTTGGCAGCAGGCCAAAACGCTTCTTGGTGGTGATGCGCTCCTTGGAGAACTTGTCGTCGGGTGAGAAGCGTGCCGGGTGCGCAGAGGACGTCGGGGCGCCGGCCGGTGTCTGCTTCTGCTCAAAGCAATGCAAAAAAAATTGTTAGCGGACCTGTGCACAGTTAAGAGACATTACATCTGCTACACACGCACCTTGAGCGTGTAGACGCGCTTGCCGTCCTCGCCGAGGTAGTACATGAGGTGCATGGTGACAGAGTAGCTTGGTGAAGTGGGCGAGTTTGTGTTTGACGCCCAGTCATTTTTGTGACGAAAGATAAGAAAATTGCGTGCACACAAATTGATTTGATTTGGTCCAGGTTCGGTGGTGGGAGACTCTGCACCTCTTTCACTTGGTTTAAATAAGTCTGAAGGTGAACCCATTTGATACCACGGACTAAACACTACCTACCACCAACGGATAAGCCAAATTTTCTGAAAAACCTCATCAAATACAATAAAACCTCGCAGAAAACAACAACATACTGAAGCCGAGTGATCGCCGACTGGTGGAGGGCGTGGGTTTCGGCTCCCATTCGCTGCTCTGCGCCCGATAGTTGGTAAAGTTCGCAAATTAGAGAAGATGGTACGTGTATATGTGTGTCTGAAGTGCTGAGTCCGCCGTCCTGCTCCCCTGAATGCGCACACCATAGCGTCATTCTCCTCCCCGCCTTTTTCCGCTCTCGAAAGCTGCGCCTGCTCGTGACAATCGACGAAAACCCGTGCTCCACCTTTAAAATGAACCCAAGAGTTGCGATCTAGTGCTGTAGCAAGCGCTGCGGCTACAGGACGGACTTAAGACCGCTCATACAGGTGGAACAGGGCCGGAATAGGCAGACTGTAGAATACTGAAGTGCTCAGGAGGGCGAAGCGGAACAGGCGGACTTAATTGCAAGGCTGAAACAGGCAACTGACAGGATATGATTAATTCTTCCAGGCCCAGAACGTCCCGGAATTTAAACTCATCCTCGTGGGTGACGGTGGTGTTGGCAAGACCACCTTCGTGAAGCGTCACTTGACTGGCGAGTTCGAGAAGAAGTACGTCGCCACGCTGGGCGTGGAGGTGCACCCGCTGACGTTCCACACCAACTTCGGCCCCATCCGTTTCAACTGCTGGGACACGGCCGGCCAGGAGAAGTTCGGTGGTCTGCGCGATGGCTACTACATCCAGGGCCAGTGTGCTATCATCATGTTCGACGTGACGTCGCGTATTACGTACAAGAACGTCCCGAACTGGCACAGAGACCTGTTCCGTGTGTGCGAGAACATTCCCATCGTGCTGTGCGGTAACAAGGTTGAGGTCAAGGACCGTAAGGTGAAGGCGAAGCAGATCACGTTCCACCGTAAGAAAAACCTGCAGTACTTCGACATTTCGGCTAAGTCCAACTACCAGTTCGAGAAGCCGTTCCTGTGGCTGGCCCGCAAGCTTGTTGGGTACGATTTTACAGCAATTTTTCTTTGTTACTTGATGCAAAATTTATTAACAATTTAATTTTACTATTGCAGTGACAACAACCTGACCTTCGTGGAGGCTCCCGCTCTTCGCCCGCCTGAGGTCACCATCACCCAGGAACAGATTGCCCAGATTGAGGCTGACGCTAGTTCTGCCGCCGCTGCGGTGCCCCTTCCCGATGAGGACGAGGATCTGTAAGCTGGATGCCCTATCACGCCTCGACCTGCACTTTTCGCTTAGAATTTAAGAAGGAGAACGATGGAGGGAGACTCGGACGGAACATGTGCGCGATGTGGTCGCGTGTTCTGACCGCATCGACCGACTGGTTTGCTGCCGCTGATGTGATGGAACGTTTGGTTCCTAAAGACGATGACCAGGAGACGATGAAGGCCAGTGAGGAAAATAGTCGCGGTTGAATGCATGTTGCTCTATTTTTGATTGCTTTCTGATTAGCTTAGCTTATTCCCATTCCATTAGTTAGATAAACCCGCAAGATTACATCCCCTTGCTTATAGCAATGCTGTGCCATCGTAGAGCGCTTCGTTCCTTGTGATTGACAAGAGTCAAAGTGGAGGTGCTTCGCACGCAGAGCCGGATGCTAGAGCTTAGCAGATGGCAAAAGGTTTCCTGGCACTTTGTGGAGTCAAATGAAGTTTGTTGGTGGTGTGATCGCTCTCAGCAGGGTATACATTATGGAGAAAACATGCGTGATAAATCTACTATTTTAATGGCTGGCCATCAATATAGCATTATGAAGGCTTCTTAATTAGTTTTGTCGCGTAGATCGTAATGATGGAACTATTGCCGAGCCCCTCGGAAGCTCGCCACGAAACAGACAACCCAACTGCGTTCACTTTACCCCAAAAGCAACGACTGCATGATGGTTGGCGATCGATCACTATACTTGCAGCCATTGCAGAGTGACTGCAACGGTGAAGACTCGAGCGCCTACGTGAGCTGTCCAACCCCCGACGACGCCGAACGCCAGCCGATTGATGCATCGTCGACAGAAGAAGGCGGTGCTACAGGGATCAAAGTCGTGCGATTCGTTGATGAGAGCGACGGAGCCGTTGCCGTTAATGTCAATAGCATCAGGAACAGTAGCGACGGAGTGAGCGGCATTCTCCACGCGGCAGACATCCAGTGGACACTGGGGACCCGGGCATTCCGCACGTGCCTCGTTCTTGCCATGCCTTGGGCCGCCTACGCAATCCTGAGTACGCTGTTTAATGCATTTATTCTGGTCGAATCTTGTGCTCATGCTTTAATATTCTTCTTGCAGACACTGTCTTCACAAACACTCGAATCTCCTACATGGAATCAATGGGAATCTCCGACTTTGTGCCACGCTTTGTCCCCAGTCTGATCCAGGTCTTCCTTGGACCGATCCTCGGCGCTATGTCGGATCGCTCGCTCTCCAATTGGGGACGACGCAATGTGTTCTTAATGGCAGCCGCTGTCATCGCGACGGTGACAGGCTTGCTCTACGGCTCAGCAAATGTGCTTTTTCCAGATCTCCAAGGGTTGACGAAGCTGCTTCTTGTGCTACTCAGTATCGGCGTGCTGCTGCTAAATGTGCGTTGCTTTTAGATAGGTATATCCTGCTTTTGACAGACTACCGCTTATCCTGTTTCACGTCATCTTTGTCTACAGATCGGTCTTCGTGCTCGTATCATGGACATGGTGCCGATCGAGTTTCAGGTTCATGCGCAAGCAACATTAGCCATGTATGAAGCTGTAGGTGGCGTGCTGGGATCCCTACTCTTTCGTAGCACATCCGACGCTGTGGTCTTCGCGAGCGCTATCAGTGGCGAGGAGATCCTGAAAGCTTTTGGATTCGCTATGGCAGCCATCTTCGTTACAACTGCTGTTTGTATTTATCTGCGACCAGAACACCCTCAAGACAAGCCCATGTTCCAACCGCGGCTCAGTCGCGTGGGCCGTGAAGCATGGGACCAAGTGGTACATGCGCCCAAGATCTTTCGCTTCTTATGCATTGTGTATTTTGTGCTGTCCTTCGCATGGCTGAGCTTCTCGGACGAAGTTTATCAGTGGTGGGGTGCTAATGTCTATGGGGGCTGCAAGGCAGCAGGTACTGTGCGAAGTGGTTTTATGTGGCTGTACGTGGTGACTCATTGTATTAATACTATTGTCACGTGAAGACTGCGATGGCAGTAGTCGCGATAAGTACCGGAGGGGTCTTAACACAGCCAACACAGCACTTATGGCGCAGGTATGGTATTGATTTGTGCAATATTTTTGAAGTAACTTCGCTAACTGCGACAACGTTTTGACCCGAGTAGAATGGCCTCGAGGCTGTGATTTGCTTCGTCGTATTGCTTGTCATGCCGCGATGCAGAGACGCTAGGTATCTCAAGCGGTTTACTGTACTTGGACTTGTGATCGGAAGTACGTTACCAGTGCTTAGTGCTGTTGGGGTTATGTTGGTGTTTTCCTCATCTTTTGTGGTTAGCCTGCGCGCTGGTGGTTGCGGTGTCAGTAGGCAAGTTTTGCAAGGAGGCGGCCTTCACAGGCTTCGTGATCACAGCTTTCTACCAAACTGTGGCGAATGTTTTCCCGTTTTCAATCGTCGGCATCATGGGCAAGGAACTTCAGACTTCGGTTCATGGATTCAACAACAACGGCCTTTACGTGGGCGTTCTCATGCTTTTTGAAGCAGCATCAGATCTGACGGTTCAAGTCTACGGCACCGAGAGCTTGGCACCTCTAGGAACGGGAAACGTGCTCACCCTCCCATGCATCCTTTTTGCGGTTGGAATTGCATGCACTGCCAGCTTCGTGGCAACGCTTGGTCGCCGTTGAGCTGTCATCAGAACGAGTTATCATCCAACAGTATTTTATCAATCAACGTTATAATTAATCATGACCGCTTTATTTAGCGGATCACCACGGTGTCCTCGCTGTTCTGATCTAACAATGGCTGTCATCGTGGAGATTAAACGAAAAAATGGCTACAGAGCGACCGCACCCGGTGCAGCTGCACGAGCTACTGGTGGCGCATGATGACCGGCACAGCTACATGCAACGAGTGCACTCGCTGGCCGGTCCTGGAGCGTACAAGATCCCGTCGGCTTTCCAACACCGAGCTCCAAACCTGCTACTGCGCGTCGTTCAGCGCAAGCAGTACGGTCGAGAGTTCGCCAGGTTTACAAACCGCATTAATATGATCTTGTAGGTATCAACGCTCACCTGAGGTATTTCCCTTGAAATGTGTCCTCACAGACAGAAGCGAACTACGACGGTAGAGTCGCCGCCAGAGTACGTTATCCACACACCCGAGGCAGGCATTTAGCTCTGCATAATTGCCGCATTGAAGCCCTCTTTTTACATTGCCCGTGCGGGGTGGCTGACTCGTGATTGGTTCCGCTTAATGCAGTGCGCCGTGCCAGCTCAGCCTCGTCACGAAGGCCGACATGCACCGAGCTCGCCGCGACCAGCTTCGCAAGATGTTGCAAGTAGTAAGTTTCCGCAGTTGCCTTCGCATTTGCACTGAACCGCCGCTTACATTGCCATGCCGCTGCTGCGGGTTTTGCTGTCTTGGCTTGCTGTCAGCAGGCGGATCACTGGTGCGATAACGATAACGGAGCTTCGCCATCGCCGTCGGAACGCGGCCATCGTGCCGTAACAGACAGAAGAGTATCAAGCCCAAGAGCAACATCGCCGCGACGATCTCCATCGCCAAGCTCACGCACCAGCTCCCCGGGTAGGTTGCGCTGGGGGTCGACAGACCTCGCAGACATCGTAGCCGATTTCGGCGAGCCCGTGGAAGGGCTGTCCAGTGAAGACGTACCTCGCATGCAGCGGCAGGTACGGTTGGTTGCTGTAGCTTTGCCCGTAAAGGAGTTTTTTTTTCGGGTCTTCTTTCTTTCTGACGTCGTGTGGATGCGTCTTGTGGTTCTATTTGACGTAGTAGCAGGTTTACGCGATAAGCGCGCCTCTGACGTACCAGCACTACCTCGTGAGCACGAGCTACTTGGAGCGGCTCAAGAAGCATCAACAGCAGCGACGACGGCAGCACGCGGCCTCCCAGTAGCAGAGGAATTTTTCCTCCGAAGACATTGCCGTGTTCATTTCGACGCAATCGGATGGATTGGATGGTGTGAGCCCGGCAATCGGTGTGAGCCCGGCAATAGAGGATAAACAACTGGCAAGTTGAAGTTGGCGAGACTGACGTAGTGGTGGTTTAGCGTCAATCCTCTCATTTCGACGGTGCACGGCCGTGTCAGTGACACTGTCACATGCTGTGAGGCCTGCACCTTGATCAAAGTGATCGAGCCCCTGAACTTAAATGCCATAACTTCCGGCCCTTGGTGATTTGTGACGTCTTCTTCAGAACCTCTGAAATGGAATAACTTAACCAAAACAGCACCTCATGTCCCCTGGACACACTCGTGACGTTTTCTCTAGAGCCTATGTTCTAGAATAATTAACCAAAATGCACTGATGTGCCGACAGCATGATGTCATCGTTCCTCTTGGTGCTCAAAAGGGTCCCCATTCCAATACAAAACTCCAGTCAATATCCGCTGACGCGGCGCCCCAAGCAGCGGCCCATCCTCCAGACTCACCCCAGATTTCCCCGTGCGTGGACCGGGTTGATACGCTCCTGGCCCGCCACCGCAGCGAGCATTTGAGATTTTGCGGCGTCCGTCCCAGTCCCCGACCTCAAGACACCCACACATCGCACCATGTCGGCCAAGGCGATCCGCGAGTTCGACGGCAAGCGTATCCTGTCCACGAGCCTGCCGGCTTTCAACCTCAACAAGCGCTTTGCGCAGGTGGCCGTGAGCAAGAGCTTCGCCGGCCAGAGCCGCGAGGATTTCTTCGGTGCCATTGAGACCACCAGCCCGTGGCTCACGACGCTGGGCGAGACCAAGCTCGTGGTCAAGCCCGACCAGCTCATTAAGCGCCGTGGCAAGGCCAACCTTCTGCTCCTCAACGCCACATGGGCCGAGGTGCAGGACTGGGTCTGGGAGCGTATTAACAAACCCGTCCAGGTGGAGACGGTCACGGGCGTGCTGACGCACTTCATCGTCGAGCCTTTCCTTAAGCATGGTGCCGCCGATGAGCACTACGTGTGCATCGTCTCAAACCGCGACGGCGAGGAAATCCTCTTCCACCACGAGGGCGGCGTGGACGTCGGCGACGTCGACTCCAAGGCCAAGCGCCTGCAGGTCGGCATTGAGTCCGTCGCCTCCGAGGAGGAGGTGACTGCTGCGCTGCTCTCCTCTGTCGAGGAAGCGCGTAAGCCTATCCTGGCCAAGTTCCTCGTGGGCATGCTGGCCAAGTTCCGCGAGCTGCACTTCGTTTACATGGAGATCAACCCCATCGTGCTCGTGGGCGACCAGATTTCCGTGCTTGACATGGCTGCCAAGCTCGACGAGACTGCCAACTTCCTCGTCGGCGACCGCTGGGGCTCAATCGAGTTCCCTCCGGCCTTCGGCCGTGCAAAGTTCCCCGAGGAGGAGTTCATCCAGGACCTCGACTCTAAGACGGGCGCTTCGCTCAAGCTCACGATCCTCAATCACACTGGCCGCATCTGGACTATGGTCGCTGGTGGCGGTGCCTCGGTCGTGTACGCCGACACCATTGCCGACTTAGGCTACGGCCACGAACTGGCCAACTACGGCGAGTACTCGGGTGCTCCTAGTGAGACCCACACTTACCACTACGCTAAGACCATCCTGGACCTTATGACGCGCAACTTTGACGAGCGTGGCAAGGTTCTGATCATCGGTGGTGGCATTGCCAACTTCACGGATGTTGCACTGACCTTCAAGGGCATCATTCGTGCTATTAAGGAGTACCAGCAGAAGCTGAAGGACAACAAGGTGCACATCTGGGTGCGTCGTGGTGGACCCAACTGCCAGGAGGGTCTGACTGTCATGCGTGAGGTCGGTGAGGCCACTGGTGTGCCTATTGAGGTGTTCGGCCCCGAGACGCACATCACGGCTGTCGTCCCCATGGCTCTTGGCCTTGTGGAGAAGCCCACGTCGGTGGTCGCTCAGCCCACTACCAAGGCTATTGGTGGCTCAAAATCTAGCTCGACTAAAGCTACTTCGGAGGAAGGCAGCGCCGCCAACAGCGACAATGAGGAGACCGAGACAGCGGATGATCTGGAGACCAAGGGCGTCGCCAAGAAGCAGGCACCCGTGGTGATCCAGGACGAGGGCATTGTGCGCATGAACGACAACACGCGTTGCATCGTCTACGGTCTGCAGCAGCGCGCCGTGCAGGGCATGCTCGACTTCGACTACCTGTGCAAGCGTAAGACTCCCAGTGTGGCGGCTCTGATCTTCCCGTTCTCGCCCAACCACTACCTCAAGTTCTACTGGGGCACTTCGGAGCGTCTGATCCCGGTGTTCCAGAAGCTGTCGGATGCCGTCAAGAAGTTCCCGGACGTGAGCGTGCTCATTAACTTCTCGTCGTTCCGATCCGTGTACCAGTCCACCATGGAGGGCTTTGAGCACAGCAACACACTCAAGACACACGCTATCATTGCTGAGGGTGTGCCGGAGCAGCAGTCGCGTCTGATTTCGAAGAAGGCGCGTGAGCTGAACGTCGGTATCATTGGCCCTGCCACGGTCGGCGGCATCAAGCCTGGCTGCTTGCGTATCGGTAACACCGGTGGTATGCTGGACAACATTGTGCAGTCGAAGCTGTACCGCCCCGGCAGCGTGGCGTACGTGTCCAAGTCCGGTGGTATGTCAAACGAGCTGAATAACATCGTCTCGCAGACGACCGACGGTGTGTACGAGGGTGTTGCTATTGGCGGTGACAAGTACCCGGGATCCACGTTCATCCAGCACCTGCTGCGTTACGAAGCCAACCCGGATGTCAAGATGATGGTACTTCTCGGTGAAGTCGGCGGCACGGACGAGTTTGCTGTCTGCCGTGCCATCCAGTCGGGTGCCATCAAGAAGCCGGTGGTTGCCTGGTGCATTGGTACATGCGCTAAGATCTTCCCGTTTGAGGTGCAGTTCGGCCACGCCGGTGCTTGCGCTACGGGTGAGTCGGAGACTGCGTCGGCGAAGAACGCGGCTTTGGCTGCTGCCGGTGCCATCGTCCCCGAGAACTTTGACCAGTTTGGCAACGCCATCCGCAAGCAGTTCGACTCGATGGTTGCGTCGGGTGCGATCGTGCCGCGTCCGGAGGTCCCGGTTCCGAAGGTGCCCATGGACTACGCGTGGGCCAAGAATCTGGGTCTAATTCGTAAGCCTGCCAACTTCATCTCGTCCATTTCCGATGACCGTGGTGAGGAGCTGCGCTACGCCGGTACTCCTATCTCGAAGGTCTTCGAGCAGGACATGGGCGTTGGAGGCGTCATCGGTCTGTTGTGGTTCAAGCGCAATCTGCCGGCCTACGCGTCCAAATTCATCGAGATGGTGCTCATGGTCACGGCTGACCACGGTCCGGCCGTGTCGGGTGCCCATAACACGATTGTTACTGCCCGTGCCGGCAAGGACCTGATCTCGTCGCTGATCTCGGGTCTCGTGACGATCGGACCCCGTTTCGGTGGTGCTCTGGACAAGGCTGCCGAGATGTTCGCGGGTGCGTTCGACTCGGGTGTTTCCGCGGCCGACTTCGTTGTGGACATGCGCCGTCAGAACAAGCTCATCATGGGTATTGGCCACCGTATCAAGTCGCTGTCGAACCCGGACAAGCGTGTTACCATCATCAAGGAGTTCGCCAAGGCCAACTTCCCGGCCACGGACGTGCTTGATTTCGCTCTGGAGGTGGAGCAGGTGACCACCAAGAAGCGTAGCAACCTGATCCTGAACGTCGACGGCTGCATTGCCGTCTGCTTCGTCGACCTGCTGCGTAATTGTGGCGTCTTCACGCTGGAGGAGGCCAACGAGCAGATCGCGGACGGCTGCCTCAACGGCCTGTTCGTGCTGGGCCGCAGCATTGGTTTCATCGGCCACTTCCTGGACCAGAAGCGTCTCAAGCAGCCGCTGTACCGTCACCCGTGGGATGACATCTCGTACCTGGACGAGGAGTTCTAGATGGACGGAAGTAAGAGCGAGTAGTAGATGCTAAGTAGTAAGCTTTGAAAAATGAGTCTCTTCATATCTACCTGGTGTCTTTTCCTTTCATTACGCGCTTGCAGCGATTGGAAGTGTGGCGACAGCAGCGTTGTTTTCTTCAGAAGAGTGCGAATGCAGTCGCTGGATGGCTTTCCGGATGCGCAGCCGGTGTGCGAACTTGGCGATTCCTACCTCGCTCATGGCCTGATCCACGTCGTCATCGCTTTCCAGCTGTGCCAAGTCCTCTACAGTCAAGAAGCCGTGCTCCTCCAGCTGCTTGGTATACACGCAGTATTCTTCCGACCGGGAGGTGTCGATCTCCGCGAGCCATTCACGCAGCGGACCGCCATCGTTGCTTCCATCGTCGTCCTGGAGATCCAGCAGAACACTTTTCACTCCCGTCTTCTCCGGGGAAATAGCATCAGCCTTTTCAGCAAACAAGCCATCCCCGCTTACCTGCCTCACAGCTTCTACGTCCAGTGTTTCGCTACTCTTGGAGTGTCTTCTGGTCTTTTTGGTCGATTCGAGAATCTGATCCAGCGCTTTCTCCGTGTCGGACGCCAGCGTTGAGAACACCTCCTGCTCCTTCTCGAGGCTTGCTCTCTTCCAATGCGGCGACGGATTACTCATGGCTCGTGCACGTTCCTGCACCTTGCGCTGTTTCCAGCGGGACGGTCGCGGTTGCTGGTCTGTAGTCACGGGCCCCCATCGCATGGTCGGCGTCTCCATCACACGTCGACGTAGCTCCATCATAGCTGCCTCTGAGAAACGCTCGTCCTCCGTCAGCAGCGTCTCCTTCTGCTCCTCGTTAAACTGCTGGCGGCGCTGCCGCAGACGACTGAAGCACGTGGTGAAGGCTGCCGCCACATTTGTAGCTGCCTCACTCGCCACTTCGCGTGGACTCAGTACGAACGGGAGACTCAGCGCCACCACCGTCTTGACAATCGCTCGCGCGCAGCCAGTAGGCGCGTCGTTCGCTGCGTCCATCGTAGCGTATCGGGCGTCCATGTTGTACTGTACTTGAGCTCTTGGAATGTGAGATCGAGTTGCGTCGGTTCAAGATCGGAAACAAGATCGAAGATTTTTGTGGAAGGCAGAGACAGATGGCTACACCTTGTTTTGACAAAATCCGTATCAATTTTTTCTTTAAACTCGAAGTATTACTTAAGTACTGGTTAGCGTTACCTTTTCTGCTTGCTTCCTTAAGCTTCGACAGATATGGCGCGACGTAATGAGGCCTTGACTGTGTTGTATTTGCAGCTGGTTGAAATCTTGATGTACTCTTTACCACTGTCGAGAACCACCGTGAGCCATTCCGGCACCAGTGACTCGAGCAGGTACAGCTGCTCCTCGATCTTGCCCTTGATCGGAGCTCGCACCGCGAGTCTGCGCACCACTTCCGCCTTGGGGAAAATGGACTTCTTAGTGACAATCACAAGCGACTGCAACTGGTCACTTAGCTGCGGCAGCGTGGCCAGCATCCGCTTCTTTAAGGCCTTCGCACTATTCTCTGCCACGTCCTTGCGGCTTATTTCCTGCTGCCGGACCTTGTTGATTAGCCACTCAGGTAAAGACTTTAAATCCTCTGGCACAGGCTTTGCAAGCGCCTGCTCCAGCTTTTCCTTAACCTTGGTATCTGTCATGCCGTCCGTCTGGTCCTTGTTTTCTTTCCTTTCCAGTAACGCTGCGGGTCTATCCTCAGTCTCTATATCCGACGGAATCTTTGGCAGTGGTGCCTTCTCGATCTCCACGAGTTTCAGAGCGTCTTTTAGCTCGTCGTCTGTAATGTCTGGGAACTCATTTTTAATGACCTGTACATGACCGTCCACGTAGGCGTTGACCTTGCTAAAGAACAGGGTTATACGAGCCTCGAGGCTCTCGCAGGTCTCATTGGGAGGGGGAAGCTGCTGCTTGCGAAGTGTGAGTACTGGCGGCTGCTGCTGGAGTCGCTGACGCTGCGCTTGAAGATAGTCGCCACCCTCCTCCTGCGCTTGGCGTCGAGCAGTTCGCGTGTTCTTCTTCCATTCGAGTGTGTAGGCACCAGGCAACAAGTACAGAATCTGCTGAAGATGTGTAGGTGTGAAGCTGAGCTGACACGAGCTCTCCACGGCGCGCTTAACAGCGGCGAAGTCAGGCGTGTGTTGATAGAGCGTCAAGGCACCGAGTCCAAATTCTAGCGCGGAGAACAGCCGAGCGAGAATGCGCAGAGAAGGCGGAGCGCGCTTATCGAGTCGTCGGGTCGAGCGCCGCACCTCCATTATACTATCGGTCATTTTTCTTTAATGAGGTTATTGACGGCGAAAACGTATTACAGTCGTGCACCTCCAATTCGACACCGGTATCAGTCGATACCCTGCCAGATTTTATGATTACGCGAATTGGATGCGCAATTACCTTTGCCTCTCACCACCCTAGCAATTAACCTCAACGGTTTTCCCCTCCTCGCGGAGGGATGACACGCCGCATCGATCTGATTTTAAATTTTGAATCGGACGTCTTAATACAAACACACACTTTGATTTTTACCGCCAAAGACAATGGGACATCGCCCTTCCTCCTACATGTCCCTAGCTCTAGCACAAAAGCAGTCTTTGTGCGAGAAGCACAAGTCAGATCCTGCATGCGCTCACTCCGAACTTGCTCGTTGGGCAACGGAGCGCTTTAAGACCCCCCAAGCAGTAAAGCGCACTACCGTCCTGAGTATTCTTAAGCGGTCGGCGGACGTTGCCGCCTTGCCGGATTCCTATCGCGACCAGAAACGCTGTTGCGCGCCGGCGATTCGCGCGTCTGACGCCAAGATTATGCAGAAGATTGACGCAAGACTTGGCACGGAAACGCAACTTTTCAGAGCTCTACGGTACTAATGATTGCAAAGCGTGAAGGAGTACAGCTACCAGGAGGCAATGCACCTAGTCGAGGGTGGCTGTGCTTCTAGCAGCGCACAGGGCTGTGGTTTTCGCTACGACATGGGGAGGGGGCCTCCATGGACGACGCAGCAGTGGAAGAGGGGCTTAAAGATCTTCGAGCACTTGTTTCAGAATACCACCCCCGGGCGTCTTTAATATGGACGAGACCGCGTTCTTCTACCGCCAGGAACCGCGAGGATCACTAACAGTGAACAAGAAAGAGAAGGGGAGGAAGCAGAACAAGCACCGGATCACCGTGTGCGTTGCCACCAACGCCGATGGCACGGAGCAGCTTCCGCTGCACTTTATTGGTCGGTCTAAAGTGCCGCGCCCCCTAAAATTCGCGACCTTTTAGTCGAAATTGGAGCTACCTACACAAATACGGCGAAGGCGTGGATGAATACGGTAAAGTACTGTGATTGGCTCTTGGCGCTAAATGAACGTATGCAGCTGGAAGAACGACAAGTACTACTACTTGTTGACAATGCTTCGTCGCACAACGACGCTTCTATTGAGCTATCCAATGTTGCTATTCGCAAGCTCCCGCCTAATACAACTGCCGTACTGCAGCCCATGGACCAGGGCATCATTAAATGCCTGAAGAATGAGTACCAGAACAAGAAGCAAGCCGCGGAGCTGGACCTGTTCTACAAGGGTGTTCCTCACCCGCCGGTCGACGCTTACTCCGCCATGAAGTGGTTGTCTGAAGGCTGGAACAACATATCTGCAAAGACTATTAGAAACTGTTGGTGCCACACAGGCATCGTCTCAAAACTAAACGTTAATTTTGTACTGAATTAACAAAACAACATATCAGTGCACTGGATTTGCGTTTGTTTTTTTGCTTTACGTTGTGCACTTATGCCCTGGCACTGTTGATATGGTCCGCCCTGTCGAATTGGAGGTGCACGACTGTAATATGGCTTTCATTAAAAAGTAGCAGTTTAAGATACTGTACCCGCAAACAGCGTGTATGGATGGCATTGACTTCTGACCAAAAGAGAGTCCTCGAGGGGACTCGAACCCCCAATCCCCGCCTTCGGAGGGCGATGCCTTATCCATTAGGCCACGCGGATATGCTGACACATTGATGACCCATTTTTTTAACGTAGGCTCGTAACAAACGCTTTGAAATTACAAGCCAGGTTTTGGCACGCGACGCAAAAAAACGCCGTAGCGGCCGTAAGGTTGCGTCATCATTTCGAAGACAAAAAACATGTCCTGCATATGAAACAGTTGGCGGGACCCCGGTGTCCCGCAAAAATTATGTCGGGATCCGGAATTATTTATTTTATTACGGGCATGTACCACACAACCTATAAAAAAATCCTTTCGTGACTTGCTTTTTCAAAATTTAGCTTGCCCAGCATCCCGTGAACGAGCATCCAGAAGCCATTAGCGGCCCTATTGGACAGTAAAATATCAGATATTGCTGTGAAGTCCCTGGGCCCTGCAAGCAAGTGCATCTAGAAGCCGTTAGCTGCCATATTAACCCCTTGAACGCGACGGCCTGTATTAGACACGATATCAGAAAAAGCTTATCCTGGACCATACACGATAAGGAATTTTGACTTGACGTTTGTATGGAGGTATACAAACTTTAAATGAAATAGGGGACGGGGTGCCGGGTTGTCTTACCTACTTCTTTCCGGCTCGAAGTGCGTCTTTCCATTTTCTAAAAATTAAGTCTAAGAGGTTTTAGTGTGGTGTGGACAACGTACGACACATTCTTACAGTCAATAGCTCACACGCCACTCATTTCACTCATTAAAGAATTTGCGCCGAGTCCAAGAGGTGTCAGGTTTTCGCGCCCGCTGGGCTGAGCTGAAGAAGGAAGGCTGGTCTTCGAAGAGGCCGGCTGGCCTCTCTGTTGACTTCACATACTTGAAGCCTGGTAAGACCAAGAAGGACACCCGTGGCGTCGATTTTTTCGTCGGAGAAGAGGAATTAATGCGCTACATAGACCGCATTGATCTTGGTAAGACCTTGAATTATTTTGCATCGCATAATGACAGTCTAACGTGTTATATTGAAACAGAGAAAGCTGCCAAAGAAGCACAGCAGCCTACACTACCAGAAGCAGCCTCTGCTACGACTGCTGAATGCGTTGAGCCTCAGGAAGACGTCGATGCCACGTCTAGCGGTATTATGATGCTTGGTCTTGAATATACACGATATTCTGCCGGCTAGTGATGTATAATACAAACGTGTTACTTACAGCAGTTACGTTACGCGAGGAGAGCAATACAGAAGGTGGTGATCAGCAAAATGAAGACAGCAGAGAAACGAATGATGCTGCTGCCCAAAAAACAACGCCAGTCACTGGTATGATGCTGTGTTTGCCTGTATTATACCGTTTAGCGTGCGATCTAACATGTATATTGCTGCTGTGTTGTAGATGGAGTTAATGGCGTCTTGCGCAGTGATAGTGATGGCAGCCAGCCTTCACCGACGTTGCGCTGCACATCGCCTCATCTCTCTCCGACCCCACGAGTCGAGTACCCCGACGTGTCAGCTCGTATGACTTATAGCCTCCAGTCTGACGATGAGCCAAGCTCGGAAGATGATCCCGAGATTCAACGCAATCTGGACCCGGCGTTTGACGAGGTTGATGAGACCGTACGACAAGGAGAGAATACGGGTCCTCGCCGGTCGGCAAGGATTGCTGCGTTTTGTGATGGTGCGTTTTAGATCGTATGTACACGTTTGTGATACAGGATACTGATCGTAGATTGTATTCTTGTGCTGTACCAGATATCAACATTACTGTAGACGCAGACGATCCTGAGGAGTACCAAGCCATGGTCTCCGATGCTGAAAACGATGACGGGTGTTCTGACGGCGCTGACAGTGCACTCGGAGATGAAACTGAAGGCGGAGACGAAGACGAGCTGGAAGAAGATGATGAAGATCCAGCAGAAGCATTGTTTGACGACGATCTTTTAACTGCGGTTGGTGGTATGGCTAGTATTACAAGCGGCACGATTAGCGCTGATATCCTGAAGGATATGGCAAGCAATGGATGGTCTAATCCTGTATCATACAGTCCATTTCCATATCTCGACCAGCCTTATGAGCCTCGCACGGCGAATATGCAAGAGGATTACCCGCAGTTGTTCCGAGAACACTACGGACCTACACCGAGAAGTCTAGAAGCGGCCACGACAGTTTCTGGGGTGCTATTTTACTTCATGTAGCCTCGCTTGTGGGAAGACATCGCGGAGGCAAGCAACGAATACTTTGATGAAAAGATCGACGAACGGGTTGAAGGACAGTATACGAAGCAGGAACAAAGAGAGAAGAAGATTCCTGGATTCAAGAAGAGCACGCGCGATGCGATCAAGGCTGCATTACTCTCTACGCCACCTATCACTGCTCGAGAGCTGTGCGTATTGGTTGGGCTTCTATTTGCTCGAACAATTGCTCCCAACAAGGAAAAGCTGGAGAATCACTGGAAGACGACAGACGAAGGAGGAATTCCTCGTGGACGCTTCGGGATTTTCATGTCGCGGGATCGCTTCATGCACATCTCTCGAAATCTCCACTTCAGCAGCAACAACGACCCCCGCGCCGCAACAGATCGTGCCTGGAAGCTGCGTCCTGTGATCGACGCGCTCCAACAACAGTTCAAAGCGGGTTACATACCGCCTCCAGTGATGGCATTTGATGAGGCAATGTTGCCTTTAAGATCAACGTTCAACCGGATGAGAGTCTACATGAAGGACAAGCCCCATAAATGGGGGACCAAGCTCTTCATGTTGTGCTGCTCTGCGTCAGCATACTGTCTCAGGTGAGTTGAGAGCGTGCCTCACGGCACGCTCCTTTTTTTTTGGTTGTAAAGTTCTCTTAAGCTGTAGGATACAAGTATGTAACAACATAAATGTGTATGATACAGGTTTGAAGTCTACTTAGGTAAGCGGCAAACGGACAGGTCATCCTCTTCGAAGGACACCAACTGTGTACCAGCTGCCGTTATTCGCAACCTGAGGCAAGTTTTTGGAGCAAGAGGGACCATTGAAAAACGTCTAGTGGTCACTGACCGATTTTACACGTCACCGACACTCTCCATGCAGCTCCTAGCAATGGGGTTCTACAGCATAGGCACAGTGATGACCAACCGGCGTGGGTTTTGCAAAGAGATTATCGTGAAGAAGAAGAAGCGGCCTGCTGATGTACACCGCGGTACCTACGCTGTTGCCGAGTCAACATTAGTGCCGAGTATGAAAGCAGTGTGTTGGTGGGACAACCGTCCTGTGCATTTGCTGTGTGCGGGTGGAAGTACTGAGCAAGATCGCGTAGTTCGCCGAGCGAAGTCTGGCGAGCAAGTCGAGGTGGCATGTCCAAGAGTGCTGAAACATTACCAAACTTTCGTGGGCGGAGTTGATGTACACGATCAACTTCGCCTCCAAAGGTGAGTACATTTCTGCTGTATGTACAAGATAGTGTTGATGCTAACCCTGTATAATTCATGTTGTATCAGGTACTCTCTTCAATTGGCTCTAAAGTATAAGAAATACTACAAGTCGCTTTTTCTGGGCTTCATCGACCTGGCAACAGTCAATGCTTTTATTGTGTACAATCGACGGCGTGCTATTGATGGAAAACCCAAGCTCAGCCATGTCAAGTTCCTGAAGCAACTACATTTGGAGCTGACGCAGTTGCAGGAGACGGATTGGGATGCTCTCCGCGCGGTGGAGGGTACCCCGAAGAAGTCACGCGCTCCGCCAATGCAGCGAGCCCACGTACCGGTGCAGGTGGATGAGTGGAGGGATGGAAACAACGGGAAAGGTCGAAAGCGACGTCAACGAGCATGCAAAGTATGCTCGGTGCTTAAGGGCTCCGACGAGTCGCGAGGGGGCGAGACTACATTCTACTGTAGCACCTGCAAGCTACACACAAGCTCAAAGCAGCCACTGGCGTCGCGTGTGTACCTGTGCAACAAGGTCAAGCATGTAAACAACGGTGAGTCCGTTTCGTGCTTCGAGATTTGGCACAAGCATTGGCGTAACGGCAGCCTGTTGCAGCCGTCACAGAGAAAGCGAAAGATCCGCGCGCGCAGGCCAGCAGCCGGTAGTGTCGAAGAAGCAAAGTCTGCGACTGGTGACAGCGGGGATGATGACACCAGTAGGCCGTCAAAGAGACGTCACAACGACGCTGCGACACCTTAAGCAGATGATTTTGCAATCTTAAATGTCTTGATAAAAGTATGAAATCTGTATCTCCCTTTTTATCTGAACTTGAAGTCTATATTTAGGAGAAAAGTGCGCTGGGCTGTGAGCAGTTTTTGTACGTTCCTGGACACGATATCTTGGTATAGTGTATTTCAAAGTCAAATATTCTTGTAGGATACACGATATCAAATTTTCACCATCCTAGGTGTTGGGGTTCAATGCGTTTAACCATCCTACAGGATTAATTTTATACCAGTCTAACTATTAAAACCCTTCCCCGACATACACGTTAACGTCGAAAGGGTTTCGGTAAATGGGTGCACTGGAAAACCTTCGCGTTCAAGGGGTTAAACAATAATATGTCAGATATTACTGTGAAGTCTCTGAGCGTCATTTCAAGGCATCGTTATCGCCCCAGAAAACACCCATGCTGACAGTTCGGCAGCATATCAGCTCTACAAATGTAGTCGTGGATGTACCACTTGAGACAACAGCAGCCAAAACAAAAATTGGTACTGTTTTGTACCGGTTACTTATGAGAGCCCCGGGGTCCGGATGGGACCCCAGGGTCCCGCCAATTGTTTCATATACCCAGCCCGTCAGCAATTGTGTTGCTGATGGCTGACCCAAATGGCAAAAACGATCTACCGTATTTCGCATGATAGACCGCTACCACTACTATTGATAGAGCGATACACCCGCCCAGCAGCGAATCATTGATTAGACCTGAGATCCCAGGAAATCGCATGTCGAGCGATACACGACACTAAAATGAAATAGTGACTATCTAATTTCAGAAATTTCACCGCAAGCGAATGGCTCGTGTCAAGCCAAAGGAACACCCCGACGAGGAGGACGTGGCCGCCACGTACAGCAATACAAGCCCAATGCTGAATCAGTTGACAAGAAGCTTGCGGTTCTAGTGATGTTAAAGACGACGGAAGCAATGCGAGCCACATTTCTCGTTTCTATCCTAATCTAGCCGCCGCATCGTACAAAAGCAAGCGTGTACAAATTCTCCGATGGAGACGCGAGCAACCCAAGTTGGAGGATGCAGCTAGAGCTCACAAGGGAGAGCACAGGAAGATTCGAGGGGTAGGTACAGCTACTTTACTTTCTAAGGACACTGAGATAAATATTGTAGTGTGGATAATGAGCTCCGGGGTGAGGGAGTTCCAGTCTCTACGAAAATGGTGACAATCAAGGCCCAAGAGGTCGCAAAGGTCGCCAACCTCAAAGATTTTGCAGCATCCGACAAATGGGTAGAAGGTTTTAAAAGACGCCATCGGCTTAGCCTGCGGACTCCCACACGCCAAGGCCAACTCAGTCCGCCTGATCTTGCAGCTATTGCAGCCGGGTTTTCGGCTCGTATAGCCTCTACAATGCAAGACCTTGGAATCAAGAGGGTTTACAACGCTGATCAAACCGGTAATTATGTTTTTACTCCTAACTTTTTTATGCTGATTTAACGATTTATTCAGCCGTGGTTTTTTAGTATGTAGCTAAAAAGACAATCAGCAGACATGCTGAGAAGACTGTGTGGGTACGATGCAGCGGGACATCGAAAGAATGCGTCACCACAATGCTACTCGGTGATAGCGATGGTAACAAGTACGCGCCGTTTGTCATTATGAAAGCTAAACCCTCAAAAATCGAAAAAAACCCAAGCAGAAAATATTGGAAAAAGGAGTGGGTTCGTTATTCGTGTTTGGGCCGACGTCAAGGTGATTAAAGCAAGACACAATTTTTTTATTCATGGTAACATCAAAGGTATGGTTTAAGGAATGGTTTTTACTCTCGCTACGAGAAGGGCAACCGGTAGATGAAAGTGATGACTTCGCCGTTCAGGACATCATCGAAGAGGCAACTGTCTTAAAATAGGGATTTTGTTTCTTCAGCTTTTAACATCATTTTTGAAGGGGAACCTATTCCTCATATCATGGGGTGTATCGGTCTACATGCGAAATACGGTACTGTAAAACCAGAGTTATTAGTAATACCCACCCCAAAAAAGGGGGGGGGGCTATTAGAGGGGGAGGACCTATCAAAGGGTGGGGTACTAGCGAACATAAAAGTGTGGTGTTAATCGCTGGTTATTGTCTGTTGCTCGTTAATCATTGTCTAAGGCCGGCTCCTAACGGGATCACGTGAAATCATGATCTATTTAGGGTAAGGTATAGCAACGAATCGCCAATTCTTCATTCCTAACAAGATCATGATCTGAAGAGTCGCAAAGTCTGCCTCCATTACTATCATTACCGTCGTTGAGTAGAAATCGCAGCGCGTAGGAGGGTGGATGCGCCAGAAACCAGTGAATCGCAACAAGGAAGCAGTGATCCAAGAATTAGTGGGAACTGGACAGCCGTCTAGAAGCATGGATGCCCCCCCTTCTTCCCTCGCCGTCATCGGATGACTACAGTACCTGGACAATAGATCCGCTGAAGCTAGAGTGTACTCCACGCAAACTATCTGTTGCGAAGAATACGAACAAGGCTGCTCGAGTGGCTATTTTGCAAGGCTACGAAGAGTTTCAAACAGCCATGGAGTTGCTTCTCGAGAATCAGCGCTTTAGCAAACGTGGTCACGACACCGGAGGGGACACAACAGAGCGGCGCTCGCGGCATTGTTTGTTTCGGCTACTAAGCGTCCTCTTCTTCTGTGTTTGAACGTTTTATCACTTCAGGTGACACACTAACACGACGCGAACTCGGTGAAGGAGGTCGGCGCTTTTGGGAAGAGGTTGCAGAAGCCTTTAATACAAGCAATGATGATTTTAATTGTCTTGTCTCTGATGGTACACTGTTCGATGGCATCGAACCACAATTGATCACTACTCATTCTGGGGCTAAATTAAAAAAGGATGTGGAAAGAGTGTAGTGCACGGTTCTCAGCAGCCGAAGGAAGGTGCAAATTATCCGGATCACACGACGAATCCTGGAACTTCTGTCAAGGCGATGAAGTAGCCATGTACGTTCATCTCTGGTGCGAGCAGCGTGGGTGTGGCCGCGAGTTCTGTTCAACACGCATTTATGGAGATAACGAAGACGATGAATCAAAAGAGATACAATTGGCCAACAAGAAACAAAAAGTAAATAGGAAACGCTCCAAAGCCCAAGAAGAACGTAGAAACAGTGTCACTTCTGTTGCTATTCTAACCGAGCTGTTGCAAAATTGGTGGACACTGAATTTGCAAGTATAAAGGGTGGGTTAATCGAGGAGAAAATCGCAGTAGCCCGTCTAAAACGCGAAAAAATGGAGCGGGATGTCATAGTGTGGAAAAAATAGCTACAGTAGATGGTATTCTTGCTCGACGTCGTCAGGCTCTATCCATCCTGGTCATACAGATCCATGATAGATTATCCAAAGGGATGGACGCCACGGATCTTAGGCGGGAGCGTGAAGTTGCCATTCAACGCGTTCAGACAGCTCAAACTAAATCGGACGACCTTCAAGGTCAAATTTTGGCTGCTAAGCTATCAGCTGCGGCTCGTACGCATAGCGATAGGTCGGTACATGTTGTACCGCTGAATATGACCGAGAACAACTTTGCGAAGTATATGACCATTCACGACAGGCGGCTCACAGTCGTTTGTGTCTTCACGTACAGTGGATAAAAAGGTGCAGTCTTCCATTGCATTGAAATATCTTATTGCTGCATTGTTTAATCCGCCGCTGTTAGGCTGACCAATGCGTACATTGCTGCAGTAGTTATGCAGCTTCATGCAGGTTTTAATGACAAGCCCTGCATGAGTGTACATAGTAAAAAAGCTAAGGGACGCTTCAAAATTTGCCACTTGTTAACAAGAAGACCAAAAGCCATTTCTATTTGTATGCGTAGCTGAGAAAGATAAAAATTGTAGCCAGAATATTCACTCGATTTGATTTCAGGTTTTGTGAAAGGCACCAGTAGCGTCGACGACAACGGATATGCGTTATCTCCAATGACATAATATCCAAAAGGCAGACTAGCTATAGCTACACTCCTGGACACAATTATACGGCCACCTCGTCGAGTGCCCATAACTCAGTCAATTTTTATTATTTGACGGTGCGGTTTTCACACAAGTTGCAAAACATGCTTCAAAATAGCAAGGATGTGCTAAGGCTCGCGGTTTTGCACTTTATAGGGGGGGCTCACATACAAAAAAGAGATTTGTCAGGCTGGACACAATTTACGGCCACCATCGGCCCAATACAAAAACCTATATAAAAGAAAACATGTGTCATTTTGGCTGACTAGAAATTTGTATGGGCTGAGTTTCTGAGGGCGATTAAATGGACACTAGGGATCGAGAGCTCAAATTAGTTGCATGGGGGTGTACACAATACTGTTATATGTAACGTGTTGCACTCGCACCTATGCTTGATCAATATTGATGGAGAACTTTTAGCTAGCGTCAATAGACCCATCCGCATTTTTTTACTGTAGCAGATCATATGGAGAACACCGTGTAGTCGTCGCGATCTTACATTTAAAAGTTCTCCATCAATATTGATCAAGCATAGGTGCGAGTGCAACACGTTACATATAACAGTATTGTGTACACCCCCATGCAACTAATTTGAGCTCTCGATCCCTAGTGTCCATTTAATCGCCCTCAGAAACTCAGCCCATACAAATTTCTAGTCAGCCAAAATGACACATGTTTTCTTTTATATAGGTTTTTGTATTGGGCCGATGGTGGCCGTAAATTGTGTCCAGCCTGACAAATCTCTTTTTTGTATGTGAGCCCCCCTATAAAGTGCAAAACCGCGAGCCTTAGCACATCCTTGCTATTTTGAAGCATGTTTTGCAACTTGTGTGAAAACCGCACCGTCAAATAATAAAAATTGACTGAGTTATGGGCACTCGACGAGGTGGCCGTATAATTGTGTCCAGGAGTGTAGGTGCAAGGGCCACTTCTTAAAGGCAACGCTATCAGATACCTTTCCAGGAGAATTGAAGCAAAAACCAGTGAATCTGCATGCTGAATCACACATCGCCTGAACATTGATCCCGTGGCGGAGATAGTATCCCGAAAAGAAGGCGGAAACGTCAGGTACTTCTCGAGTACCTAGGGCTTTTATAGTATACAACCATCCGTCCACGCATCCAACGCACCCCGTAAATTTTTTTTTTTACTGATATCAGCAAAATCTGACGATGCACGCTGAATGGAAGTAGAGTCGTATACAGGGGCAACTATTTGATATCACGGATGAGCACAAATTGCTTCCATAACTTCGATAATAGATGCGTAAAAATCGGACTTGCTTACACCTGCAAGAGCCCTTATAGAATGATAAGAGCCTCCTGCTAGCCACGATACAGTCATTTGGACTTTGTTCACAGCCGATATTGGACCAGCACTAGTTCGATTCTTTGACTTCACTTCATCACGCTCAAGCACGGGCCGGATAGATTCTGCAAGCACTTCAAACGACACGACATCCATTCTGTAGTAGCGCTCTAACTGTCCTTCCTCTACTAACCGATCGTGGTGTAACTCTTAATCGAGCCGCTTGCGAGATACAACATTAGATCGCCTATTTAGTCGGAATACGTTCGCGACTACAACTGCCGCAACACAAACGATAGCAGTAGTGACCTTCATTATTCTGCCTTGATAGTATGTTGTGACCCGTGATCTGAATATGACTGATGATCCCAGCTTGAGATCACAAGAGCTGCCCGGTGTCAGCATATGTATTCTTATCAGCCAATAAGATGTCTAAATAGCGGATCATGCTCCGAAGATGATCCCGTTAGGTGCCGGCCTAATAGAGATCAATGTCGGCGAGGTTGTCGATGAGGTTATCTGCGCTGTCCGAATCACTGCTTTCCTCTAGTATGTGATTAGCCTCGATCGACGTAGCAGCTGAAGCGTATAGGTAGCACGCTTCGCGTCAAGGGCCTCCTTGAAGGCGACACCACAAATGGAATGGACCAATTGACCATCTGATCCAAAACAAACAACGTTTCGTTACAATGGTTTCGCCTTCCAGATTTTTTCTCCCCTACTCAGATTTGAGGTGGAGTACTAATAAAGGGTGGGGCACTGACGCACTCAAATGCCAAAATTTTTGGGGGTTAGGTACTATCAATGGGAGGCACTACAGCGCCCGCCAAATCATCAAGACCCCCGATTTGGCGGGGCACTTTTGACGATATCTCGGCTTGTAGCCCGAGTTAGAAGCTGCTTCTTTGATATGTTCTCTCTATTAGACTTAGTAAGATGCCACTTGTTTTAACAACTTTGCTTTTAATGTGTCTGGCAGCGCTGTTATACAAATTCAGGGTTTTGGCACCAGCGCCAAATTATTAAGACCGCCTTCTTTTTATGATAGAAAAACTTTTTTTATGAGCAGACCATACAAACTTCTATATCATAATAGTGATGGTTAAAAAGTAGATGGTTGGCGGAAACGAGCTGTTACCTGAAGGCTACTGAGGCTACGAGCCTTTCATTTTCGAATGGGCCACGGCAAGGCCCTCACCCAGCAAGAACATTGGTTCATCGTCGGTCTCTACGACGGAGTATTTTCGCTACGCGAGATCGCCAGAAAGACAGGCCGGTCTCGCACGTCCGTCTGGAACGCAGTCAAGGCGGAGCGGGGGGGGGGGGGGGGGGGCAAGAAGATAGCGGTGTGCAGGGAAGGGCTGGGCAGCAACCAGTGCTGACGGAATGAGAGCTTCGGCAGCTAGTGCGTACCGCGGCGACAGGCACGTTCTTTGCCGCTGAGCTCAAGGACAAGCTCGGCATTAAGGCGTCCGTGAGGACAATCCAGCGCGTTCTGCAGCGTGTGGACCATCTGGTCTACACCAAGATGGATCGCACACTGCCCCTCACGGCAGCGCACAAGGCAGCACCCATGGAATGGGCGGAAGTGTACAAATGGAAGCCTGGTAAGCTTGGCATAGTTTTTTTGCGGTTATTTCGTATTCTAACATGTTTCTCCTTTTTTTCTAAGAAACTTGGGTTTATACAAATTTTTCAGATGAAAAGAAGCATAATCTAGATGGCCCTGGCGGTTTTAAATATTACTGGCGGGACATGCGCCAGCCTCCACGGTCTTATTTGCGTCGCCAAAATGGAGGAGAAGCGTCATGGTGTGGGGCGCTTTTAGCGCAGCAGGTAAGAGTAAGCTGGCTATCTTACAAGGACGTCATAACTCAGGTGCCTATGTTTGCACGCTATCTGAATATCCACTTCCTTTCGCTCACTCGAACTATGGTGTTGATTTTGTATTCCAGCAAGACAATGCTTCGATTCATGCCCCGCGTGAAACGAAGCAATTCTTGCAGGAGATGCAAATCAATACCATGGTATGGCCAGCTCGCTCGCCAGATTGCAACCCCATCGAGAACGTGTGGTCGGCGATGGCGGCCAAAGTGTACGCACACGTCCGCTAGTACCAAAACGTTGCTGATCTGGAGACAGCTATCATGGCTGCATGGGACTCGATTCAGCTGGAGTACTTGCTAAAACTGGTAGAGTCCATGCCCCGCCGTTGTTTAGCGGTCATCAAGAAGAAAGGTGGACTGACTAAGTACTAACTTTTAATAAAGTAGTTTGTATGGTCTATTCATAAAAAAGCTTTTCTATCATAAAAGGAAGCGGTCTTAATAATTTGGCGCTGGTGTCAAAATCCTGAATTTGTAAACCAGCGCTGCCATTGAAATCTAAGTTGTTAAAACAAGTGGCATCTTACTAAGCCTAATAGAGAGAACATATCAAAGAAGCAGCTCCTAACTCGGGCTACAAGCCGAGATATTGTCAAAAGTGTCCCGCCAAATCGGGGGTCTTAATGATTTGGCGGGAGCTGTAACACAAGTTTTTCAGTCCTTCAAGTACAGTACTGTATGTCCTCGAAATGTTGACGCCTACGGCGTTTTTTTGCGTCGTGTGATTTCAAATCGTTGGTTACAAGCTTCCTTTGGAAAAAAAAGCCTACAATCGGTCAACATGTCCGCGTGGCCTAATGGATAAGGCATCGCCCTCCGAAGGCGGGGATTGGGAGTTCGAGTCCCCTCGAGGACGCTCTTTTGGTCAGAAGTCAATGCCAATTCATGTGGTCCACAGGGCACGTTTCGATTAATAATGGCCCGAAATACCGCGAACGCGACGATGCTGCGCTACCTTCCTGGTCAAAAATTGGACGTCAGAAATGCCTCGCAAGATGTTCTTTGCAAAGGAGTTAGCTGTCACCCCGCATTAGCATTCCTACGAACGGAGAGAAAGACAGCAAGCACTTTTTCGTGTTATGCTCAAGAGTACAAACGAATCCCTTGCAAATACCAAGTCAACACCTTCGTCTCCGTCGACGCCAGGCCCACGCAACGCTATGAAGGTTGTCGTCGTCGGCTCCGGCATTGGCGGTACCTCCGCCGCCTACCACTTGGTCAAGGATGGCCACGAAGTTGTGCTTCTCGAGAAGAACGCGACGCTGGGCGGCCACACGTACGAGATGGAGATCGACGGCGAGATGGTAGACATCGGCTTCATGATGTTCGGCGACTCGAACCCCAACATTAAGGAGTGGTTCAAGTCTCTGGGCGTCACGCAGCCGAACGGCACGACGAAGAAGCGCATTCCCATGAGCCTCACCGTCACGTCAGACGTGAAGGGCGACCTCCAGTTCTCGTCGCGTGCCCCGTTCCATGGCAGCTTGTTCAACCTCTTTGATGTTCGTATCTGGCGCGTACTCATCGACATCTACAAGTTTACTATGGACCTTATGACCATGCCGGTGAAGGAGAACATCACTACGCGTGAGTGGGCTGCCAAGGGCCGCTACTCGGATGAGTTCTTCCGTCACTATTTCTTGGCCTTCGTCTCCATCCTCTGGACGGTGCCCAAGCAAGATGTGCTGGACCTGCCTGTGACGCAGTTTCTTCGTTGTCTGAAGACGCATTCCAACTCGCTGTACATTCCGCTGTGGCAGGTGATTCTCGGTGCGCTGGGACGCCGTACGGACCGGCCGAAGCACCAGTGGTGGTACGTCGGCTCGGGTTACATTGAGCCATTCCTTAAGCTCTTTACCGAGGAGTACAATGGCACAGTTCGTTACAACGCCGCCGTTGAGCAGGTGGAGAAGGGCGGCAAGGCTGTGATTCTGAAGGGCGGAGAGCGCATTGAGTGCGACCACGTCGTGCTCGCTACCCACGCTGACGAGAGCGCTGAAATGCTGCGTTGGAGCGAGAAGGCGTACCGCTCGCTCATGCGTTTCCACTACCACAAGAGCATGATGTATGTCCACCGTGACCCGATCATGCTACCTCCGTCGAACAAGGTGTGGAGCAGTTGGAACGTCCTCATCGCTGAGGACGAACAGTACATTTTGACGTACTGGATGAACCGAATCCAGCGCCTGAACAGCAAGAAGGACGTCTTTGTGACCATCACGCCGCACGACTTCCAGGGCAAGCGTCCCGATCCTGAGCAGGTCATCTCTGCTTTCCGCTGGGACCACCCGCGGCTTCTGGCGGACTGTATCCCACAGGATGAGATCATTCAGGAGGAGGGCGTCACGCTCTCCGGATGCTGGCTGGGGCGTGGTTTCCACGAGGATGGCTTCGTCGCTGGTCGCCGTGCTGCTGCGATCATCCGCGACCCGAAACACAAGAAGACGCCGCTGTACGAGGATCCCGGCAACGTTCCGGTCCCGCCTGTGCCTCCTTTCGGCATCCCGCTGAGCATCCACCTGATTGGCGCGGCTGTGTTCGGTCTGGTGGGCTACGGAGTTTCCAAGCTACTGGAGAAGTAATAGAGCACGACTTTGCTTTTTGTTGGTTAGACAACACTAAGCACAAACGAATGTCCATGGTCTGTACAGTTGTTATCGAAGAGTGAGTGAAGCTTAGCCGGTTTATACTGTATCGACCTTTGAGAATTTTAGCGCAACGAAAAATCAGCGACCAGCGATAAGTGATCGCTTGAATGCTCGGTAGTAGGTAGCTCATTGTACTTGAACAGGAGTCCAGCGGGGATCATTTCCACCACACCGTGGCAGTGCAGCGAGCTCCTTGTGTACCAGATATAGTCGACTGTGCCTTTGGAGCCACTGTGAAATATCGTAAACTTCGGCTCACCCGTGCATTTATCATCGGGCAACTGGGCATACGCGCTGGCGAAGTCAAGCTGCACAGTGTCATAGAAGCTCGGTGTAAGTCGGTTTCTATCTCGTTAAAGGTGTAGGATCTGGCTGACCTCATGAGAGTAGACCGTGTTGGGTTTGTAAACGCGAAAATCACTTCGTTGAGCTCGGTCACTGATAAACTTGCCAAATGCGGTACCATTTCCGTGGTGACGATTTCGATCATTTTCGTTGACTCGAGTTGCTTTCTATTTATTTACAAGAACAGCGAGGCATTAGCATGCCGTTCTGCAATCACCACCACCAATCAACAGCAGAAACTTAACATACCTTGAGCGCATAAGAATCCAGATTTTGGCCAGATAAACCAAAGCGAGAAAGACCAGACGCATCCAATTTCCCCGTCGATAAAAAGTGATACAGTGGGCTGTGTGGCGCTAAATTGAAATCCCCGGAGAGGAGGACCGGAAGAAGCGAGGCGTTCTCCTGTCGTAGAGACGTCAAATGCTTCAGTAGCATATCCAGCTGCGCCAACTTGATCTCACCACGCTACACAGCAAGACAAAACAAGCAAGCTAACGTCAACTATGGGAGTTAAAGTATACAGTACAAACGCCAGTTCACAAACATTTGGGTTGAATAGCAAGTGTGTGTTCGCCACCACAAAGCGAGCAGGACTGTATCCACCCACGCAGCTCTTGGTTTCCACCACTGCGGTCAATGCAATGTTGTCTCTGTCTAGCACAGGATGGTCTGGCACGTGGTACTCGATCGGGTGCGAGGATACGATGCGGAACATGCTCTTTTTCACGAAGATCGCGCAGCCGTCGTGTGTTTTCTCACCCGTTCTACCAATAGCACCGCTCAATTTGAGTCACTTATCATTGTTCAGGGCTACCCAGGACACCCGCACCTTCTTTTATAAACACCCACAAAGCCCGCGTTCTTCATTTTTGGCTCGAAAAAGTTTTCAAAATGATCCACCTCCTGCAGATTCACGATATGCGGCGACCAGCGCGAGATTTTTCTCATCAGGCGAGTGCTACGATACTCCCAGCTGCGCGATTACATGTTAGCATTGCATCCGCCCAACACGTAGAGCAACTGGGCCAACTGACTCGTATTTCTGATGACGTTTGGCGGGTTCGTTCTCGCGGTCGTTTATCACCAAGTAATCTACAGTAAAAAAAACATATTATTTCAGCATCGATGCAATTCACTTGGCTTTTGTAAAATCGGTACCTGCTAGTACGTTGAACGACATGAAGCGGAAGGTGGACGCTGCAAGAGGCACGGAGGGGTCCTCAGCGCTTCTAGGCGGCGCGTACAGCGTCCACGGTCGATGGATCGGTCGCGGCTTGTAAGCCGTCGTGCGCTGTCTCTTATCATCGGTTTGCGAGCTGCTGGCATCGGTTGTCGGGCGCCTCGAGCGCTGACGTTGACGGCGTTGAGCGTCGGGCACTTCCCTTTTGTCCTCCATCGAAATGGCTTCAGACCTAGAAGGCGAAGTGTACCACATATTATTCACTTTTCGGTACACCACATTTGCATCTTACTTTTTTAGGGAACAAATTCACGATGAACGCACCAAACCGCAGCGACTCGTACCTGCTGCCCGAGGGCGCGCAGAAGGTGACGTACGAGAAGGACACCAAGATCTCCAATGCCGGGAAATTCACCATCCTCCGCGAGGACCACACCATGGGCAACCTCATCCGCATGTACGCTACCAGAAGCATAATTAAGTTGCCACGGGGTTCTAAGTGTTTATCTCTTTCTCCTCTTACCAACCACTTGCAGGCAACTGTTGCGCGACCCAAATGTGACTTTCAGCGGATACCGCCACCCGCACCCGCTTATCCACGACATTACTGTGCGCGTGCAGACCAACGACGCGTCATCACCTGTGGAGGCTTTGGCTAACTCCCTCGACGACCTCAGCACTGAGTTCGATGAAATTGCGCAGAAGTTCCGCCGCCTTACCGGCAATACTAAGAACCACAGCTCCTTCAGTTAGATCAGCTTTGCCTCTGTCCCATTTTTTTAGTCTCTAGTCAACATTTGGACGAGAAACAGCGAAGTACTTTAACAGTTAGACTGTTCTATCATGACGCGATCAAAGTTTTCACTTCACTCAAACTTCGAACTTCAAACTACCGAACATTCAAACGATCACTTATCGCTGGTCGCTGATTTTTCGTTGCGCTAAAATTCTCAAAGGCAGATACAGTATAAACCGGCTTCGATAACAACTGTACAGACCATGGACATTCGTTGGTGTTAAGTGCTCGAATCAACGAGAAAACAAGGTCGTGTTCTATTACTTCTTCAGCAGCTTGGAAACTCCGTAGCCCACCAGACCGAACACAGCCGCGCCAATCAGGTGGATGCTCAGCGGGATGCCGAAAGGAGGCACAGGCGGGACCGGAACGTTGCCGGGGTCCTCGTACAGCGGCGTCTTCTTGTGCTTCGGGTCGCGGATGATCGCAGCAGCACAGCGACCAGCGACGAAGCCATCCTCGTGGAAACCACGCCCCAGCCAGCATCCGGAGAGCGTGACGCCCTCCTCCTGAATGATCTCATCCTGTGGGATACAGTCCGCCAGAAGCCGCGGGTGGTCCCAGCGGAAAGCAGAGATGACCTGCTCAGGATCGGGACGCTTGCCCTGGAAGTCGTGCGGCGTGATGGTCACAAAGACGTCCTTCTTGCTGTTCAGGCGCTGGATTCGGTTCATCCAGTACGTCAAAATGTACTGTTCGTCCTCAGCGATGAGGACGTTCCAACTGCTCCACACCTTGTTCGACGGAGGTAGCATGATCGGGTCACGGTGGACATACATCATGCTCTTGTGGTAGTGGAAACGCATGAGCGAGCGGTACGCCTTCTCGCTCCAACGCAGCATTTCAGCGCTCTCGTCAGCGTGGGTAGCGAGCACGACGTGGTCGCACTCAATGCGCTCTCCGCCCTTCAGAATCACAGCCTTGCCGCCCTTCTCCACCTGCTCAACGGCGGCGTTGTAACGAACTGTGCCATTGTACTCCTCGGTAAAGAGCTTAAGGAATGGCTCAATGTAACCCGAGCCGACGTACCACCACTGGTGCTTCGGCCGGTCCGTACGGCGTCCCAGCGCACCGAGAATCACCTGCCACAGCGGAATGTACAGCGAGTTGGAATGCGTCTTCAGACAACGAAGAAACTGCGTCACAGGCAGGTCCAGCACATCTTGCTTGGGCACCGTCCAGAGGATGGAGACGAAGGCCAAGAAATAGTGACGGAAGAACTCATCCGAGTAGCGGCCCTTGGCAGCCCACTCACGCGTAGTGATGTTCTCCTTCACCGGCATGGTCATAAGGTCCATAGTAAACTTGTAGATGTCGATGAGTACGCGCCAGATACGAACATCAAAGAGGTTGAACAAGCTGCCATGGAACGGGGCACGCGACGAGAACTGGAGGTCGCCCTTCACGTCTGACGTGACGGTGAGGCTCATGGGAATGCGCTTCTTCGTCGTGCCGTTCGGCTGCGTGACGCCCAGAGATTTGAACCACTCCTTAATGTTGGGGTTCGAGTCGCCGAACATCATGAAGCCGATGTCTACCATCTCGCCGTCGATCTCCATCTCGTACGTGTGGCCGCCCAGCGTCGCGTTCTTCTCGAGAAGCACAACTTCGTGGCCATCCTTGACCAAGTGGTAGGCGGCGGAGGTACCGCCAATGCCGGAGCCGACGACGACAACCTTCATAGCGTTGCGTGAGTCTGGCGTCGACGGGGACAAAGCGGATTCTGAAATGCCATTGCGCACGTCTGTCAGCGAGCCAAAACTCCCCTTTTCGCCACCACAGGACCACGTCAGGTTGTTGACTAGGTATTTGTAAGGGGACACACAAGTGAGCGGATCCACCTACAAAGAACAAGCTATTTGCATGAGGATCACTTCAACCGCCATGTCTAGCTGTAGAAGTTGCATATTATTGTACTATGGGGTGCCAAAGCTTGATCTAGGCAACCATGACAGCTTTACTATTGACAAACTCACGACCTGCTTGAAGCATGGCGGGCTCGCAGTGCTAGGGTACTGCTATTATAACCTACACGGTGAGCCGTACACCTCTTGTGAAAGTCTAGTTGCTTCAGCTTGTTCCCATCACCTTACCGCAGTGGATGACGTCCGTTCGTCCACTTACAAACACAAAGTCAGTAGCAACGAACAGAGCGACCAGAAGTGTACAGAGCGGACAAAGCCCGACCACACGTTGAACGCGTATCTATTCGCTGTCGAGGCAGGTAGATACGCGCGCTTGCAATGGCGAACCCTGCTTCAAGCAGGGTTCGCCGTTGCAGTGCTTGCCACTGACATGTTTTATACATGTACATTACATTGAGCACCAGCGGGAAAAACCCAGCTGAAATTTTCGGGCACTTTGACGAATCAAACGGCGATTGCTACGACTGCGGTGTTTCCAACCAAAACACGTTTCCTTGTTAACCGCGCGACAATATTATTGATAACGTTGTCCCTACAAAACCCATCCCTTCTAAGCAGTGTGCGTACTTCCATTACAGGTCAAATGGGCAGGCTACTGTTGAGTCTGGTTTCTGCATAGCTCGACTGTCAGCGTTTCTTTTGCTGTGCCCCGGATGCTTTAGGTATCGGACTCCAGCAAGCAAAGCCTGACGACCATTAAATGATCGTCAGGCTTTGCTTGCTGAGAACCCGGGCATGTCTTGTATTATTACGTGGATACTGGTATCCATTTTTATCCAAAAACCATGCCTATTATGTACTTGTAGAGCAGGATGCACGCGAGATCATGAAGTACATTGAGGTGTGCAAACAGTTTAAACAGTGCACGACCTTTATGTGTATGGCGGGCGCATGGATCTCATAAGAAAGGACAAGCAGGCGCAGCGATTTATGCAAAACATTTTAGCCAAAATGCAGTTCTACTGGCCGTAACGGGCAACCTATTACTTTCACGACGACAATATCCAGATGACACTTTTTATCATTCGCTAGTACCTCTATCAGTTTGACTGTCAATGCAATATTCGGGTGCTGTGATGCTGCTTGGTAACAGATAGCTTGCTAGCTAAAAGCAAAAGTATCTTTGCACTTCAACCTGCTGACTCAAAAATTAATGCGGATAGCTATTTTTGTAATATATTGTAGTTTGCAAGTGTACCGTTTCGCGTCACTAAAGTCCGATTTTACCTTTTGGGGGAAGCGAGGAAGATTTCTTTCTGGCGGGGTGTGAAGCAACAACAGGAAGTGACAGGATGACCGTCGCACTCGGCAGTTCTGGTACGTTATCTGGCGCTGGGAGTGCTTCCCCCTATGTATCCCTTTACCCGCTCCGTTTCTTCCTCCATTATATGCAAGCCGGTCCTCCCACCGGCCTCTGAAGCTTTCACAAATCTAACTTTACTCGGGTGGATCTTTTGTTTGTATCTCCTCAGCTGCGGGCGTTCTCGCGCTTCTAGAAGAAGAAGACAACGTGCTTAAGGTGCGTCAGCTTACATCACTTAAATCTGGTCGATCCATCTTCAGGGATCCATTATTAACGCCGCTATGATTGCAATCATCAACCAGACCCATGCTCTCCAGAAGCTAAACCAAGTGGTGGACCACTACTGGGCCGAGATCGCAGATGCCATTCCGCTTATCGAGGAGTTATCGGAGGAGAAGAACTTTCCAGACCGCGAGTTGGCAGCCTACGTCGCCTCCAAGTGTTTTTTCCACTTGGAGGAGTACGAGGACGCACTGCGTTTGGCTCTGGGTGCCGGCAAATACTTCGATTTGAACACGCGTTCTCAGTACACAGACACGATCATCGCTACGTGCATCGACAACTACGTAGCTGTACGTGTCAAAGAGGATTTGGAGGCCGAGAAGGCTCTGGACCCACGACTCACTCAGGTGGTGGAGCGCATGTTTGAACGCTGCTATGCCGCGGGCGAGTTCCGTCAAGCTATGGGTATCGCATTGGAGGCTCGAAGATTGGACCAGGTGAAAGAGTGCCTTGCACGCTCAACTGACGTATCGGCAGCGCTGTCATACTGCTTCGAGATCTGCAAGACTGTGGTCAGCAACCGCCACTTCCGTCTCAAGGTGTTCGAGGTTATGCTGGAAGTCTACCGCTCCCGTCCCACGCAGGACTACGCTAGTGTGTGCCAGATCCTACATATGCTGGATAACCACGTGGAAGTCAGCAAGATCCTGGAGCAGCTCGTGCGTGGCAGCGACCGCGACTGCCTCGTTGCCTACCAAGTCGCATTTGATCTCAATGAGAACGAGAACCAAAAGTTCCTAATGAATGTCTATCACGCACTACCGAGTCCACCGGCACCTGCGGCAGAACCGGCGGCAGACACGACCACGACGGCTGAGGAGGGCAAGACAGAGACGCCTGCACCCACCCTAGCTGTACCTGCTACGCCTCCACCCGCTCCTGCTGGAGCTTCTGCTGATTACTGGGACAAGGTGGCTAAGCTGAAGCAGATTCTATCGGGTGAATTCCTTGTGGACTTGAAGCTGGACTTCCTCCACAGCCGCAGCGACTCAGACCCGCTTGTTATGAAGACTATTAAGACGGCAGTGGAGAACCGCAACTCGGTGCTGCACCATGCGGCTGTGATCGCACACGCTTACATGAATTGCGGTACCACGTCGGATTCCTTTCTGCGCGAAAACTTGGAGTGGCTGGGCAAGGCTACGAACTGGGCGAAGTTCACAGCCACTGCAAGCCTGGGTGTTGTGCACAAAGGCCACGTTCGTGAAAGCATGAATCTCTTGGCTCCCTACTTGCCTCAAGGCGGCATGACGACGTCTCCGTACTCGGAAGGCGGCGCTTTGTATGCGATGGGGTTGATCCACGCCAACAAGGGCTTTGCGGGCTCGGGCAGCAAGACCACGATGGAGTATCTGCGTAATGCGCTCAAGAATGCTGGATCAGACGAGACTGTGCAGCATGGCGCGTGTTTGGGTATCGGTCTGTGCGGCTTGGCCTCCCACGACTACGAGCTGTACGAAGAACTCAAGACTGTGCTGTTTACGGATTCCGCCGTCGCGGGCGAGGGTGCTGGTATTGCTATTGGTCTTACTTTGCTTGGTGCTGGAGGTGAGGGGCGCAACGGTGAGATCGTGAAGGACTTGCTGGCATACGCGCACGACACGAAGCACGAGAAGATCATTCGTGGCTGTGTGATGGGCATTGCGCTGACGATGTACGAGCGTGAAGAGCAGGCCGACACGTTGATCGAGCAGTTGACTCGGGACAAGGACCCGTTGATCCGCTATGGAGGCATGTACACTATTGCCATGGCGTACGCTGGCACTGCGAACAACACTGCTATTCGACGACTGTTGCACGTGGCTGTGAGCGATGTGTCCGACGATGTGCGTCGCGCTGCTGTCACGTGTCTGGGCTTCATTTTGTTCCGCACGCCTGTGCAGGTGCCCAAGTTGGTGTCACTGCTGGCTGAGAGCTTCAACCCTCACGTCCGCTACGGTGCTTGTGTGGCTGTGGGTATTGCGTGCGCTGGCACTGCCAAGAACGAGGCCATTCAACTACTGGAGCCGCTACTTGATGACGCTGTAGATTACGTGCGTCAGGGTGCTTTGTTGGCCTTGGCTATGGTTATTATGCAGGAGTCTGAGGGTCGCAACCCGAAGGTGGCTGCTATCCGCGCAAAGATTCTCAAGCTCATTACGGACAAGCACGTTACGACGATGACTAAGATGGGTGCTATCCTGGCTCAGGGTATCTTGGATGCTGGTGGACGCAATGTAGTTATTTCGCTGCAGTCTCACTCTGGATTCACTAAGATGGCTGCTGTGGTGGGGCTGGCCATTTGGGCTCAGCACTGGTTCTGGTACCCTCTGTTTAACTTCTTGGAGCTGTCCTTCCAGACGACCATGGCGGTTGGTTTGAACAAGGACTTGAAGCTCCCGCGTAGCTTTGAACTCACGTGCAATGCTAAGAAATCAGCGTTTGCCACCCCCAAGCGCATGGAGGAGAAGAAGGAGGAGAAGAAAGAGCTGGTTGCCACAGCTGTGCTGTCTACAACTGCCAAGGCTCGTGCGCGTCAGGCGAAGCAGGACGCGAAGGAGAAAGTAGCCAAGCCTGATGCTAGTGGAGACATCGTAATGGAGGAGAAGGACAGTTCTGCTGCCGACGAAGAGAAGAAGGATAGCGATGCTATGGAGGTGGATACTGAGGGATCCAAGCCGGCAGCCAGCAAGAAGACGCCGGCAGCTAAGGAGCCGAGCGTGTCCACATTTACGACGCCCGCACGTGTGACGTTGGCACAGGAGTCTGTAATCTCTCTGGACACAGCGCAGAGGTACGTTCCGGTGATGCACCCTGCACAGAGACTGGCAGGAGTTATCATGCTGCGTGACACAACGCCCGATGAGGCCGAGGATGTGGAGGCCATCAAGGCGCCCGCCGCCGCTGGCGCGGAGAACGAGGCAGAGCCGCCTGAGCCGTTCGAGTGGGAGCCACCGCAGTAGGTATGTACGTACAAGACAAGAGACCTCAAACTCGGTAATGCAGACCGACATGGGGATCGGGCACCCGCCATACTCGACTCGACTCCGACGGATGCGCAGTAGCAGAAGGGTGAGGTCAGAAACTGTGTGCGACAAAAACAACTCGGAATATAATTTTTCAATCAAGCGTTCGCATTCTACAGCCATCATGCAAGCCGATAATCCCAATCCAAAGCGATGATACCTTTTGATTGGCATGAGGCACCCACAGCTCATCTGCATTATTTCCCCCTTTTCCTTGACCATTAAACCAAAATGTTGGACGACTTTAAGGGATCTGTGGCGAGCCCTTTGCTACCTACGGAAGCAAGCGAAGGGTTTGCGAAGGTGACGGGGCCGCAGATCGGACAGCCTCTGCATCGGAAGCTGTTCGTGTTTACTAGGCCGGGATGGCGAGCGTATCTTAAGCAGTTTATGACGTTGCAGGAGCTCTCTGGAGCTTTCGGGGATATCGGATTATTCCTGCCGCTGCTCACTGCGCTAGCCATTGGACGAGTGCATGGTGCACCGCAAGTTGAGTTCGGCGCAGCTCTGTTCTTCGCGGGCGTCTTCACGTCGAGTTTGGCTCTTCACTTTAATGTACCGATCCCGGTGCAGCCCATGAAGACTATTGCAGATGTGGCTATTGCTGACAAGCTCCCAAACGAGCAAATTATCGCCGCTGGTATTCTAATGGGGGCCATCGTGGGGTTCTTGGCAGTGACGAACATTATCACGCATGCCAGCAAGGTCGTGCCTGTGGCTATTATTCGTGGAATTCAGCTGGGTGTCGGCATTAACTTGATGGGCAAAGGCTTCAAAACTGCGTATGTAAAAGCTACAGCACAAACCAAGGACGAGGTCGTTTGGTTTGGTCTCGATTCGGTGTCCGTCTCACTGCTGCTTGGAGCGTCGTGCATCGTGTTCATTCGCAGCAAGAAAATTCCTATGGCACTTGTACTATTCATCTACGGAATGCTCGTCGCTGTGTACCAGTACGTGCGCTTGCGTGAGGAATATCACCTACCTGCGCTGTCGTTTTTCGGCTCAGTGTTCGTTACACCAGTGATCCCGTCAGCGCACGATTTCGGCGAGGCTTTTGTGTATCTCGCCTTGCCCCAACTACCGCTCACTCTGCTGAACTCAGTCGTTGCTCTTGAGTCATTGGCGGCGGAGCTCTTCCCAACACACGACAAACCCGCGGGTGTACGTCGTGTGTGCTTTAGCATCGCTGGCGGGAACCTGTTATTCTCGTGGTTCGGCATGCTGCCTGTCTGTCATGGTGCCGGTGGTCTGGCCTCTCAGTACACTTTCGGTGCACGCAGCAGCCTAGCGATGGTATTTCTCGGGACTTTCAAGATGTTTTTCGCTCTGCTTCTGGGATCCACGTGCGTGTCTCTACTTCAGACAGGTATCTTCCCGTCATCCGTGCTCGGCGTCATGCTGGTCTTCAGCGGGTTGAGTCTCGCCATCGTCGGACTCAAAGTCGAGCACGATGCTGCACTGCTGCTACTGGCCACGACGTCGGGATGCCTTGCCTTCAACACGGGCGTGGGATTTCTGCTCGGTCTCGGATGCCATGGGCTTCTTTCTACGCTTCACCACTTCAACATCCAATTCGAATAGCATTTCTTCATGTACTTTAAAGTAATAAGAAGATTTCTTGATAAACAAGGACAATTTCCGGACTAGATTGACCCTCTCGCCTGGCGCAGCCCAGATAATTGGACTCATCGTCAGCTTTCATAAGGCGACGTTACCGGGCAGGGGAGACATCGTCCCGGACGTTGATGCTTTTGTCGCCGCGATGAATTTTATTACTTCGAAGTAATATTTGGGTGGAGATCTCGAAGATTGGCGCTCATAAACCTTTCTTTACCGTATTTTTATTGTAGAAAGTCAATCCTTATCTAATAAAGCGTGCGAAACAGCCGTCAATTCAACACTTCTTCCGTAGGTATGAATACATGTACTTATGGCGTAAGTCTCTTCCACACCACACACACTTGAGCAGATAGAGTTTTAAAGTATTGTGCTTTGCAGATGGAAAAGTGTTCGGTTAAGTACGAAGAAGGTAACCGGGTTTTCCGAGCCGCACTGAACAGCGAATCCCTGTCATTCGCCGATTTGCCGCCAGGAGCTCAGAGCTCGGCCGGCCCAAGAAGCGCAGAGTTTACATGAAGAAGCAGCCAAGCTGCCAGCGAGATTTTTTTTTATGACGCCCGTTATCGCAGCATGTCCGTCCATCCCAGTCCGGAACCCACCGCACTCGTCGTACGCCGACCTCGGGGGTCGCATGGTTCGTTTGGAGGCGCCCGACGAGCTTACAGGCCGTCCTGGCGTTTCTTCTTCCGGGACAGCGCCGCTCGGACCTTGACGCTGCACTCCTGGAGCACGTGGACGTCAAGTACTGGATTCCCCACTGGCGCTTCACCCAAGGTAGTTACGACACGACAGCGGAGCTCCTGGAGCGTCCGCTGCTATCTGTGTTTCGGTTTCTTCGGTTCACCACTTTCTTTGTGGCGTCTGACGCCCATCCTGACAAGTGCATCCGCCGGACCTCTGAGGTCTTATTGTGTGGACAAGTACTCGAGTACGGACACGTCACTTCCATCACGTTGGTGGACACGAACGACATAGTCCTGGACCCCGACTGTGACTACGTATGCACAGTGGCTATTTCGTGGCTACACTCAATACGCTCGACAAGTTGTCGTCCTTCCCTTGGAAGTGTGCCGCAAAGCGATCTCTGTGAGGAATTTATTCTGGGCTTCTGCCACGGTGCACCTGGTGCTTCCTACCCGCCCCCGCTCAGAACGGCTTGGCAGGATTTCACTACGCCGCCTCCGACCCGTCCAGCCGACATTCGCTCGGCCTTTTACCGAGCCTTTCCCGCACCAGGTGCGGAGGGCTACTCCACTGTGGATATGGGCTCACGAGCCATTACGTATGTATCCCCCCGTGGGGCGAAGGTCTCTATTGTGTCTGCGGATTGGGCATGACACCTGGTGGCCCCACACGGGTACAACGACGCCGCCCCACAGGACATTGCCACTCTTAATGCACACGACGACGACAGCCTGCGGCTGATCACGACCGCAGACAGCAGGCCCACCCCATGCACGGCATTCGCCCCCCCCCCCCCCCCCCCCCCCCACAATGGGTGCAACACGGACACCAGGTGTCCCCTCGACTATTGCCGTGGCCTCCGTTCCAGATCTTCTCCAGGCCATGATCCAGGAGCACCGCCGACCAGCGTAGCCTTTACCACCCAGATGGCCACAATGGCAGCCGCATCCCTGCAGCAATAGGCACGAACCGCTCAGGACCAGGGCCCGCCGGTTCCTTCTCCAACTCAGCGCGTGCGCTCTCGCCCGCGTTCCAGCTCACCTGGTGAGTCTCGTGGACGACGCCGGCGCCGATCCCCCATTCGCCACAGATCCACCCGCTCGGTGCAGCGTTCGCGATCTCGCAGCCCACACCGACGGCCAGGCCGCTGCCGTTCCCGTAGCCCAGGGCCACCAGCCCGCCGATCGTGTTCGCGCAGCCCCACGCCTCGGTCTCGGAGACACTACCGTAGACGCCGTAGCCGCTCGCGGACGCCACTCTCGCTCCACCGGACGACAGTCCCGATCTCCAGATCCTCTGGCCCAGGGCCACCTTCCCACTGGAACACATTTGTTTCAACACTCACCGAGTGAGGTGTCGGTCCATCAAGCCGCCCGTGTCGACCCGCGCTCCCCGGTTCCTAGTGCAGGTACGGACGATTTTTTTTACTTTCTTTTCTCTAACGCGTCCTGGCACGACAGAGTCTGCACCAGGGGAGCTTCCGGGGACAATATCGTGTCACCACAGCGACGGCAAAGCTGCTATTTTCATTGGATTTGTTTAGTCGCCCATTCGAATATTTCCTGTCTTCCGAGCACACAGAGGGCCTTTGGCAAGGCCGGACCGTGGTCCACGATGATTGACTCTGGAGCGGCTCTGTGCTTCCCCCATCACGATCCGCCGGGCGGACCAACTGCACCAGGTGCTTCATGTCCTCCAGGAGGCAGCTGCATTATGGTACCCTTTCGATATCGCAGCCGCATTTCGTGTCATACACGGGACGCGACCCAGAACATCGCTACAGCGGGGCTGCCGTAGCTTTAGCATCAAAGGAAGACGTTCGACTCAAAGAGTCCCTAATACTAAGTTGCTTATACAAAGGAGCTTACAGTTCAAGACCAGGGCTCAAAGTTAATACCTTAGCTTTTATGCTTCAAACCAGAAGTGTTTTATTTACTATTATTGCGGCCAAGCCGCCTAGGGGTAAATGTATCTGTTTAATATCTAGCATAGTTAAACCTAATCAACTGCATAACGTGTGGCTAGCCAACGTACTGAGGGACCTTGTTAAGTCTCCAACTTATGTACTGATATACTGATAAATATTCAACTTATGTACTGAGAGTCTGTTAGCTCTCCAGCTTATGTAGTGAGAGTTTGTTACCTCTCCGGGTACTTCATACCCCTGTGTGATCCACACTATGTAACCCCGTTACACTCTCCCTCACTAAGATGAGAATATTCTGTTCTCGAAACGTTCCTCAGCGAGGTCACGTCTTGTCAAGACGACGGAGGTCACTAGACCTCATCTCTGCGTTCTGCAGCTCCGCGAGCTCACAAACGCTTTCGCATCCTTGATGCCTGGCACTTCGACTATGGCCCACGGCCCAACGTCTCCAGCTGGTCGCGCCGCCCCTGCCCCGACGATCCCACACCCACAACTGCGCTCCGCAACTGCTCCAAGAGCATCTTCGTCTCTTTCCTTGCCGGAGTACCACCAAGAGTATCGCCGTCGACACGGTCAGCGCTCAATGAGCCGTCAACATGAAGAGAGAAAAACTCAGAGCTCACCAGAGCCGCGGGCGCCGCCCAGAGGGAACGATGTTCTGTTCTCGGAACTTGAAGAGGGCCAAGTCGACTACGACGAGCCCATGGGTAGCGAGGCCCACTCCAACCCAACCTTTCCGAGGTCGCACACTGGTGCCGCGTCTTCTCTAGAAGCCTCTGTGAGGTCTAATCGCTCGGCGGCGCGATCTCCAACAAGAAGAGACCATCGGACACCGCATCCGTTCTCTGAACGCTCGAATTCGATTCGCGCGCTGCGCGATGCACCACCGCTATCGTCGCGGTACGACGAGGATGATCGATACGATCACAACGTCATTACGAATGACCTGGACGAGGCCCAAGGCCGTCAGTTGTCCAATGAACAGCGCTCACAGTCGTTTCGACCTGCGGTCCGACCACTTGTTCTCACGTCACGCCGTGACTACGGCCTCCAGACGCGGAGCCCTGCCGAAGCGGCCCGCCTCGCAGCGCAGCAGCCGCTGGACACGTACACGTGTGGGCCTGCGGCCTCGACTGCTAATAAGCAAGTGCAGCGGCACCGGCTCCGGGAGCGATATTTGACTCCACAAGTCACAACCCCTCGGGAGTATCAGGCGCGCCTGCAAATGCAGCTCAACCGCAAACCGGTTCCCTCCATGCGAACCATTCCGGTTGTTTTTAACCCTGGGGAATCCCAGCGTGCTTATGAATCACAATTTCAAGCTGGGTGAAGAGAGCTCGACGCCCCCCCCCCCCCCCCCCCCCCCCCCCCCCCCCCCCTCCTACAATGCTCTTCGAGCAAGTTTCTCTGAAACCGATATTCGCCTTGAGAGACGTTTGCGCATAGACTTCGCTAAGTCGAAAGCACGCCGTCAAACCCTGGGACCCCGTCCCCATCACCACGAAGCGTCACCGCCTCCCGCTTATAATGCGAGCGCCGCTCATTCCTACGAGCCGGCTGCTACAGCCACTGGTCGGAGCTTGGGCTCAGCCACCGACCTGTCATCCCCGCGTTCTAGCGGCGGGGCAGTGGGTGTGCCCGATCAAAAGAGTCGACAACGTCAGGGCAGTCCTGCCGGAGGACAACCTCACACCCCCAAACGTTTTGTGAGTGAGGATAACCCCTATATTTCACAAGGTACTGCGTACGACCCTGGCGCCTGCGCCTCGCCACCAGGCGTTCCACATGAGAGTGGAGCTCGCCGTGCTCGTCGAGCAAAGCAGGAGGAGGCCGAGCCTCAGCTGGACTCTCGCGTCGCGAGTCGCAGCGACGTGTTCGCGCTGGAGCAGCGTGTGGGCTCTCTGAACCAGTATCTCCATGATACGACTGACTCCCTGAGTCGCCTTGCAGACGGTCTCGATTAGACGAACCACCGTGTGGACTGGTTTGAACAGCCACAGTTGGTTCAGAACCGAGTCGCGGGCATTGAGCGTCAAGTCGCTCAGCTGCAAGGTCAGATCGACTTGCTGTTGCGTCTTGTGGCCCCACCACCTGCTGTCGTTCAGCCTGCCGTGGTTCGGCCTCCCGCTGTTGCACAGCCTGTCGTGGCCCAGCCACCGTTGGCGCCAACGCCTCCGCGCTTACCTGAGCAGGGACCTGATACGGCTTGAGCAAGCCAACGTAGAAGACTGGATGCGTGCGCATCTTCTTCGGAAGGCTAAGCGTATACGCTAGGCCCTTCTTGACCACGACCTTGAACGGTCCTATGAACCGTGGTCTTAATTTTGTCTTGAAGACTGAAGACACTGGATGAGTAGGTAGGTTTTTTGCATTTAATAAAACCTGGTCTCCGACCTCAAACCTTTCTTCATTGCGTCTGCCCTTGGCATCTACATGTTCTTTTTGCGTGTCTTGGCTTTCAGTCATAGTGTCGCGTACTTGACGCTTAGTCTTAAAGAGACAAAGTCATCGACTTGCTTGCGAACCGCAACAAGGCTGACATTAGCTAGCCGCTCGGCGATCCCTCCCCATTAAGCCCTGAGCCACTGCGTGGCGGCGTCAGTGGGACGCGAGGGTTCACCAAGCCGTTTACATAGAACGGAGTGTAGCCTGTCGGGGCGTGCACTGCATTATTTAATGCGAACTCAGCGAGTGGGAGCATCTGGCTCCAGCGTTTTGGCGCCTCAGCGCATAAGCTTCGGAGGATATCCTCCACAACGCGATTCACGTGTTCGGATTGGCTGTCGGTCTGCAGAAGGTCCGCTGTGGACATGTTCAAACGAGTGCCGAGCACTCTGAAAAGGGACGTCCAGAACTTCGCGGTGGAGCGCGGGTCTCGATCCGAGACAATTGCCTCAGGCAAGCCATGTTGGCGGAAGACTCGATCTAAAAACAGCAAAGCTGTACCCTCACCATCAATGGTGTCCGGCCCCGCCGCTAAATGAGCCATCTTGCTCAATCGGTCTACAAATACCACAATACTTGTGTTTCCCGCCTTATCCTTGGGAAGGCCAAACACAAAGTCCAAACCCATGGACTGCCAACATCCCTTGGGGAGAAGCAAACTCGCCAATGACGCTGCCGTGCTCGGCGCGGACTTTGGCCGTTGACACGTCTCACACGTGCGTACATAGGTGCCGACCCACTTATACATCTTAGGCCACCGGAAAATCGAGCTCACCGATCCATTGGTTTTCTCCCGACCTAAGTGCCCGCCCACGGGCGTATCATGAACCTCATGGAGGATTCGATACTTTAGATCCTCATCATGAGGAGCGACTACACGAGGGTTATCCTCAGCGTAGGTGCTGTAGTACAGCAGGCCGCCATCGAGCGAGTATCGATGCAGCCTCGCGCGTAAGCGCCCAGACAATTCCTTGTCAGAGTCTTAAACCTCTTCGCTCCCAAATGCCCGTAGCAGCGCCACACACATGTCGTCTTGTGCATACGGTCCGCGTATCAAGTCAGGCACTGACGACGTCACTGTCGTGACATGAGCTAACTCGTAGTCTGGTCTGCGCGAGAGCGCATCGGCCACTTCATTAAGCCGCCCCGGCTTGTACTTCACCTCGAAGTTATACTCGGCAAAGAAGGAAAGCCATCTTGCTATTCTCTGAGAGAGATGAGGCGACTGTGTTGCAGTGCGTAGCGACGCATGATCAGTAAAGATCACAAAAGGCTTAGAGCCTAGCAGGTGTACCCCGAATTCGACAAGAGCATACTTCATTACAGGTAGCTCTTTGTCATGAACTGGATAGTTCTTCTCTGCAGTTTTGAGCAGGCGAGACTCAAACGCAATCACGCGTTCACTCCCTTCGGCGTCTGCTTGTAGTAAAGCACAATTGATTGCAAAATCGGAGGCGTCACAGACGACGCTTAACGGACGATCCGGGCCCGGGTAGCGCAAGGATCGGAGCCTGGAGAAGGCTCTCCTTCACAGCCTCAAAGGCTCCGTCGTGCTCGACGTTCCAGCACCATGGTGCGTCCTTCTTAAGGAGATCTGATAATAGCCGAGCCATCTCCGCGTAGTTCGCGCTGTACTTGTGCAAGTAATTGGCTAAGCCTAGCCACTTGCGTAAGTCTTTTTGGTTCTTGGGAACCGGCAAGTCCACGATGACCTTGACTTTGGCAGGATATGCCCGTAAGCAACGCTTCCCAATGAAAAACCCGAGGAAAGGTATCTCCTCCTCGCCAAAGACGCACTTGTCCAAGTTGACATACAACTTATTAGTGCGCATGCACTCGAGCACCGCTCGCACGTGGTCAATGTGGTTCTCCACGCCTGACTTTCCGTGCTCAGCACGACTATGAACGAATATTTTGTCAAAGTAACGGGCCTAAACAGCTGCGTCACAAGACGATTGAACGTCGCTGGTGTGTTCGACAGCCCCTGGGGCACGACCAGCCACTCCCCGATAATACCGCTCGAAGTACTCACCGCTGTCAGCGGAATGTCGCTCGCTCTCAAGAGCAATTGGTAGTGACCATCGACCAAGTCGAGTGCGCTGTACAGCGTACAGCCTACCATGTTGTTCTGCAGAACATTCTTGCGAGGAATCGGCGTTTGCGCCGGGATAGTGGCCGCATTTAGCTAGTTAAAAGCATGAACAATGCGCCACTTGCCGTTCGGCTTTCTGACACAGAACGTGGGTGTCGCGTGCGAAGACTTACTCTCACGCATCATCCCTGCCTAGTGGTTCGCACGGAATAATGCGTCAATGACGTCACACTGCTCTCTCGGCAAAGGCCATTGCCTTGTTACGCAGTGTCTGGTTTCAGGAACCAGGTCAATCTCATGACACACGCCTCGATCCGGAGGCAGGCCCGTCGGTGGGTCTTTCGAGACAGCGTCTCCATACTCCTTCACCACCGTCCAAAGGATCTTTTAGGATCGCCGATCCACTTCTTGTACTCAGCGCTTTCTTGGTGTCCTCTAGGACCGCGTCGCTCACGAAGGATGAGGAGTTCAACCCCTCCTCAGGTCCCAGCAGGACCACCTCGGCTAGCTCGTCTGCCTTCAAGGCTGCGCCAAACTCGGCGATGGACATCCCGTCCAGCTCTAACAGAGCATCTGCAACGGGCAGAGTGTCAAGGCTGATGTCGCCTTCGACATCCCACGGTACTCCATTGACCAGTATGTACAGCTGTTCACAGCAATCACGTGGAGCCTCACCGCTCATCACGTTGGGCACCTCGTCCGACGTCGAAGACGTCACAGACGCCCTGCGTCTTCTTCTCCTCTCCCTCCGCGACCGAGCCCGGCCGGATGAGGGCGGTGTGGCGACATCTCCATCACCACCACCGGGTGCAGTAGTACCATCACTCCTCGAAGAGGATACAGTGTCTCGCAAGACACTTGGCTGAAAGCCAAGAGGTCCTTGACCTCACCCAGTGAGCTAGGTGTCACTTCGCCTGCATCTCCTGGGCCGCGCCCATGACGCCTCGACTCGCAGTCGACCTCGACCCTCGGGTCCCGCAGCGGTAGGTCATCGACCAGACTCGTACCACTCAGTGGATTACGCGCCACTCCGCATTCGTCCTCACCAGGACCCAGCAGTTGGTCATTGACCTGACCTGCACCGCTCAGCGGATAACGTGCCGTGCCACGTACGACCTCAGGGCAAACAGCAACCTCGTTGCTAACAATTTCGGACATACCAATGTCCAGCACTACGGCCACCACGGCCTCGTGCTCGCGCCAAAAGCGCTTCTGCTTCCTAGCGGAGGTGGTTTCATAACTCACTAAAGCTCCACTAAGAGTAGGGTGCGACGCACCCAGCGTTTACGACTTCCAGTCGATCCATGGCTCATCGCGTTCCAGCCGTGCCATGCTAAGGATGAGGTCATACCTCTCATCCAGGTCTAAGACTAATCAGCGTTTCACGCTATCGAAGCTCTCAAACTTCACTCCAAGGTCGACAGAGACCTCCGACACAGTTATCCCTTCGCGAGACGGACAGAGATCGTATCTCTCGTTGGCACTTCCAGTGCTTCAGCATACAGCTGACTCCCTTCCAGGGTGGAGCGACGGGCGTAGTTGCCCGAGGCTCCCGAGTCAATCAAGACTCTCCATGGCTTTGCAAAGCCCTTCACGTTCGCTTGAACGACCAACAAGCCCGGCTTGCACACACTCTTTTCGTAAGAGAGCTCAGCTCTCTTCGGGGCTGAGCCCCGTTGCCCTCTACCTCCTCGAGGCACAACAGAACTCAGATCTTCCCCACTAGGCCGCCCCGCCCCTACTGGGAGTTGCCATTTCCCGGCGATGACCCGGAGGGTTGGCTCGCCGGAGCCTCGTGCTTCTTGCACAGAGGGCAATAGGCCCTCAGGTGCTTAGTGCTATTGCACACAAAGCATCGGCGGATGCCGGCGCGCTGCTCAGCAGCAAGAAGCTCCGCTTCTTCGTCCTCAGCATAACTGAGGTCCATCGGCTCTGGCCACCTCGAAGAGCTTGCGCTACCAGCGCTCCAACCAGATCGAGCCGACCTGAAGTTGTGCTCGGCATTCAACGCCACATCCACCGCCTCATCGAAAGAGTTCGGGTGTACACGGAACACTTCCGTTCGAGCTGCGCTCACACGAAGTCCCTCCATGAACACGGTCACGCTGACCAGTTCCGGATGAGGGTCCGCCGCCATTCCGGCGATAAGAGTTCTCAACGCTTGCACATAGGCCAATAACGCCTTCTTACCCTGGCGGGTAGCAAGGAACTTCGACCGCATACGGTACGCCTGATTAGGCGACGCGAACACGTACGAAAGCTGATGCTTCAGCTGATCCCAAGTGGGAAATGCAGCGTCAACAGACGTGCCGCACGTAAGTGCCCATTTGCGAGCCGGATCTCCAAGACAGGAGATAGCCAGCCATACGCGCTGATGCTCAGACTGGGAGCAGGGCCGAATCATGGCCATCTCAACCTCACGGGTCCAGAGAAGTAGGTTCTCTCCATCCTTCCCCTCGAAGGCGTTTACGCTCACCACGAGCGGTTTCAGTCTCATAGACACTTCACGCGTCATCGACGTCGCCGCCGTTGCGACGCTCATCTTCTCTTGGACGTGCTCCAAGAGCGCGTACTAGAAGCGGGAGAGCGATTCCAGCCTGGCAGTGACCGCCTCTGGACCTTGCGATGCAAGATGAGCCGCGCCCTCCGGGTCAAGTAAGGCCATAAGCTTAGTAAGCGCGTCCTGCTGCGCCAGAGGCATATTCGCGAACACGGGGTGTTCCATCCTCGCAGAGGATATAGTCAACCGACTCAGGAGCGGGATGGACTACAAGTGCTACAAAGTGCAGCGGGGCTGCCGTAGCTTTAGCATCAAAGGAAGACGTTCGACTCAAAGAGTCCCTAATACTAAGTTCCTTATACAAAGGAGCTTACAGCCCAAGACCAGAGCCCAAATTCAATACCTTAGCTTTTATGCTTCAAACCAGAAGTATTTTATTTACTATTATTGCGGCCAAGCCGCCTAGGGGTAAATGTATCTGTTTAATATCTAGCATAGTTAAACCTAATCAACTGCATAACGTGTGGCTAGCCAACGTACTGAGAGACCTTGTTAAGTCTCCAACTTATGTACAGTACTGATATACTGATAAGTATTCAACTTATGTACTGAGTGTTTGTTAACTCTCCGTGTACTTCGTACACCTGTGTGTTCCAAACCATGCAACCCCGTTACAGTCGCTCTCTCAGCACCCACGCCGATGGTCAATGCCATGTGCAATTTGTACCAGGCTGTGTTTTTCCAACTTATTCGACGACATTCTGAATGGCGTCTCTGAGCAGTCGAACATATCGTGCGCTACGCCGTAATTCCCCCGAGAGCGAGCGTTTTGTCTCACGCGTGGTTAATGATGCGGTCGTCCAGTCCGTCTTCCTGGCTCAGATCACCGGGTCACCCCGCGGACCACGGGCCGGGGATACAACTCGACAAGGCGGCCGCCGCGCTGCTCGTCCGGAAGCTTCTACATCAGGGCGTCCAGGACGCGTCTCGACGATGATCCCAGAGAACATCCTCTCCCAAATTCCCGTCATTCACGGGAAGCAGGTTTGTATTCGGTTCCAGTCGGTGAAAGGATGCACATTCACCACGTGTAAGCAAACACCTCCACGAGCTCCACCAGTTGCCACTAGATGTGGTCCACTGGATCAATGTGATGCACACGGGTCTCAAGGCCGCGCACCCCCAACGCGAGTGAAATTGTGGAGGAGGACCGTGTGGCACCTCTTTCAAGCTCTTACTTAACATGGATCGTGCAGTTTTTTCTCCTCCCGTGCATTCTAATGCGTCTGGGTCTTACCCTTTCTTGACGCCAGTGTCTGACACTCGCCGCCCCTACCATCCGTACACAGGCTTCAAAAGCCTGCTCATGCTACGTCGTTCCACCTGACGGTGCCATTGCGACGTCGGACGTCTCCATGCCTACCGTGAGTGTTCTTGCGTCAGAAGCACACTCACGTCGATTTGGTACACCAAGTGTTCTTGCTTCGTCACCGGACGCTAGCATGACCGCTCAGAGCGTGTCTGCTGTGAGATCCGTTGCGTCAGACGCACACTCGCATCAATTTGGTTCACCAAGTGTTCCGGCTTCGTCACTGGACGTTGCTTTCACCGCATAGAGCGTGTTTACCGTGGGGCACGAGGCGTCTGACGCACACTCACGTCGATTTGGTTTACCAAGTGTTCCTGCTTCGTCACCGGACGCTAGAATGATCGCTCAGAGCGTGTCTATTGTGCGATTTGTTGCGTCAGACGCACATTCACATCGTTTTGGCTCACCAAGTGTTCCCGATCTACCATTCTCCGTTGATATGGCCGCTCGGAGCGTGCCTCGTGTGGGCCCATCGGCGTCGGACACTGACTCACAACGCCCCAGTCTCCATCATTCCGTCATCCTTGCTTCCTTCGACGGGGATACCGGAGATCCGACGATCAAAGTGCTTACGCGTGGTGTGTCTGGTCCCGTACCGAGTCGCTCCTTCGTTGGGAAGCTCGCACGTTCTCCACAGCAAGGACCAACAACGTCATGGAGGCCCAGGGTCTTCTTGCGTGTCTTCTGTGGCTCCGATCTGCATTTCCAGGACAGCACACCGTTGTGTTCGGGGACTCCAGTGTCATCATCGGCCAGACTCTACAGATCAATGTGTGCCGGGCACCTGGTCTCCGGTCCTGGATTGCTACTATTCGTGCCCAAGGCTCAACCAAGTCGTGCACGTTTCTTCAGCATGTCAGTCGTACATACAACATCGCTGCAGACGCCTTACGCATCCTAGCGAGGAACTGGTCCTCACGGGAGCACTCTGGCCTTGTTCGACATCGTATCCGCGGGCTTTGACCCCTGCGCGTCTGAACCAAGTCCCCACATCACCGTCGTCCCAGGAGGCCGCCTCGGAGGCTCACCAGAAGGCGACCTGGTCGCTTGCTCTCCAGGATTTTGCCTACATGGCACACCTCGTCCGGCTTCGTTTCGTGCCAGCCATGGATGATCGGCCTCATCATCCCGTGGTCCAGTTCGCCAACTCCCCCGCGCAGGTAGCGACTTTGGCTCGCCGGCTTCCTTCCGCATTCGAATCGCCCCCGACCAGGTCGTGCAGGGCTCACGGTCGTGCTCACTGCATTTCCCGATTCGTGCTCAGCGCCATCCACAATGCGGCACTCCGCGTGGGGGTGTCATTTCCTTTGAACACGGCGTTTCTGGCACTCGGGCCGGGCCCACTGTCGATCCCGATTGCTGACCTTTGCATCCTGGATGCGCTCGTGGCAGATCCCCAGTTGGGAATTTCAGGACCTTGGCGTTGCTCCGCGGTCAAACTTCAGCCGATTCCCTCCCGAATAAAGCGCTGCGCCCGTGGCTCTACCGTTTTCACCTTTCATCGTACCCGCTTCTGGAAACTTTGCGCAACATCGCTCACGTCGATTTGACACCCTCCTGGAGAGATGCGCCCGTGTGTCAAGGTGTTCACCCCATTCCCACGAACTACCCGGGAGCAACATTAGGGGCATCCATCGTCACGGATAAGTTACTAGCCGACTATTACAAGGGGCGGTGTATTGTGGTCGAGATGGCCACACTGGTCCAGGATCTTACGTTTCATTCGAGCGCCTTTGCGCTAGTCCCGAAGAAAGACAAGCCACTCTATCCGGACGGGCGCATCATTCATGACCTGTCTGCCCCTGATGAACTATCTGTTAACGCGCAGACAGCCTCGGAGGCCGCGCCTGACGCAACTTAGGACCCATTCGTCTCGATCGCCCGCAGCGTCTGCGAGCTCCGTCGACGGTACGCTGGGTACAGCATCTACGCCATGGTCGAGGATATCGCTGATGCTTTCCATCATGTGCCGGTGCACTCTCGTCATGCCTCAGCTTTTGGGGGCTGTTTGCTGCAGTCATCCCGTGGCATCGTCTCAGACATGGCCGTCTTTGGGTGGACATCTACGCCAGGATTCTCTGCGGTATTCGGTAAGGCTGTTCGCCACTATCAGCGCACCGGTGCCTCAATCTTATTGGGGCACATTGAACCCTTCTGAACATTTCAGTGGGTGGACGACATCGTTCTTATCGAGGTAGACATTGGTGATCACTTACAGAAAGCGGAGAAGCGTCTCAGAGACGGTATAAAGCTCGTGTTCGGGTCTGACGGCTGGCACGAAAGAAAATTCACGACCTGGTCGCGTAACTTCCACGCTGTGGGAATTAACGGGAGCATCCCAGATGGGTGCATCAACATACCCCAACGAAAAATCGATAAGGCCCAATCGGCGCTGGCGGAAGCACTCGGGAAATCGTTTGTGCCAAGGAAGAGATTGGACAATGTGATTGGAGCTCTTCGACATGTAATCAGCTTCATCCCGATCATCAAACCGTTCATCCAGCGACTAACGAGGACTCAGAACCACTGCCAAAATAACAACAAGATAGGAGTGCCGATGGCACAGTTCCTTCGGAAGGACCTGACGTGGTGGAACGACCTGGTCTTCCATAACGAATTTGCAGGAATGTCAATGGAGCTATTCCAAGAGAACAACGGATTCGAAGAGATATGGCTCGTAGTCACAAAACCGCAAGTGGTTATTCTCACGAGCATGCGGTTAAGAGAACGCCTTGTACTCACTGAGGAGGGGCCCGTCCAGGACGACAAAGATATTGCGAGGGCCCTATTTACCGCAGATAATAAATGGGGCGATCGGTTAACGAGTACAGGCACCTGGTGCCGCATCATGGTACACGGCAGAAGATGGATCACTGGTTTGGTCCGCAGAATGTATTGCAAGTCAGAATACGGACAGCAGGACCTGCACCGGTGTGCACCGAGCCAGGCTCAGTACAGGCTAAGCTTTTCCACTCATACGTACGGGCGAAGTATGGAGCAGACTCGAAATTGCGATGTACACACAGCCACTAACAATTATGCTATGAACCAGATACAACACGGATCCGATGAGTGAAGGCAAAGCGTGATCAGCTCAAACAGGCTTCAATCACAACCAGAACGCTCGGGAAATATGGCAAGAACTTCAAGTTTCGGGAGTCGTTCTGTAACGACTTTAGATCCCCCGTGTGGATTGATGACTTGCCAAGATCAAGACAAGCTAGGATGGTCGGACTATTCGCAGGATTGTGCGCTTCAGAAGGTCACAACAAGGCAGGACGAGGGAGCAAGTACCAGACCTTTGACGGGAAATGGCAGCGGTGGTATTCGCACACAAAGCCGTCCGGAGCGCAAGGCTCAATTACAATGCCCCAGAATTTGAATTGGTCGCTAAAGGATACAAACGGACCCAGAGTCAAGTGGACAGGAAACAGCCAGCTACTACACTGATGCTGTTCAAAATGCGAGAGCTCCTAGGAGAGCCTGGCCTACAAGACAAAATTATGTGGGGGTTCATCGTACTAGGGTTCTTCTTTCTCGACAGATGCTCAGAGCTATGGGGACCTATCAGCGTCCATCGATCGATAGGAACGGATAGAGTCCATTGCATAAAGGCCGCCAATGTGGTACTGCGCGACAAGCACGGAATTCGCGTTGGATCTGAAGCCCCAGGGGCCGTGCCAGTGGAGATGATATTCGACTCCCATAAAGGAGATCGAGCTGCGCAAGGCACCACTACTTATCCAACAGCGATACGCTGTGCCCAGTAATGGCACTTCGTACGTATCTACAGATCCGAGCCCAATGGCTTTGCGAAGGAAAGGTGCTGGGACCATACCTTACCTCAGTTTCGAGAACAGCTACGATCTAGAAGTCACGCGTGAGCAATCTAATTAAGGCGGCAGCGGTCGACCTAGGACGCCCAAGGAAGAATTACTCAACACATTCACTACGTACAGGGGGAGCTTGTGCACGCCTAGCAGCAGGAAAGACTGACCTGGTCATTCGGTTAATGGGAAGGTGGTCAAGTCGGTGCTTCACAGTGTACACCCGTCTCAGACCAGGAATGATCCGAGACGCGGCAAGTTCGATGATCAAGGCCTCGATGTGGGAATATCACGAAACAGACAGCGTCCCGCGTCAGAGACCGTGTCAGCTCGTAGAGGAACTCAACGAGTCTAGCTCTCCAAAGCTAATTAAGCCAACTTGCCCCTAGCAATGAAGTCCGAAGGAGAATAGTGTTCGGTTCAGTACGAAGAAGGTAGCCGGGTTTTCCGAACCGGACCGAACAGCGAATCCCTGCCAATCGCCGATTTGCCGCCAGGAGCTCAGAGCTCGGCCGGCCCAAGAAGCGCAGAGCTGACGTGAAGAAGCAGCCAGGCTGCCAGCGAGAATTTGTTTTTCTCTTCTTCAAACCTTGATTAGCTAGTAGAAGGCTCTTCTAGGACGGGTTTACACCTGGAAAAGGTTTCGTCCCGTGGGAGGCCTCAAGTAGGAACTACAGCGAGTCTAATTCTCCAAAGCTAATCAAGCCAACTGGCCCTAGCAGTGAGGTCCGAAGGAGGAAAGTCCATTGAGAGACTTCCAAAAATGACTTAAGTACCAGAAACTAACCGCTCCTATATTGCGTATTATGTGTGTACCAAAGTCGTACCAAACGAAGGTCAGACGCAGAGGACGTCCAACCAAACGCTAGGTTTGGTACGAACCAAACAATCGAATTAGGGGGGGAAGGGTTCGCTTCAGCATCCTGACGAGTTCTACCAGTTTGCAATTTCACTGAAAGAGCGTATAAGAGCGGGTGCGAATGGCAAAGGGCAAGACCAAAGGCAAGAACTTCACCACGTCTGAAGTCATAAGTAAGGGATACGGTTGTTCTACTGGTGTTTAAGTCGCTAAGCTTATTCGCGACTTTCAGGAATGCTGAACATCGCTAAAGATATATTACCGTTCGGCTCTGAGCAGTGGCAGACCGCTTTCTCTCAGTTCCATTCAAACAAACCTACCGGGTGGACTGAACGAGATGGGGAAAGCCTAAAGCGTACTTCTCCGGTCCAGAAAAGAATTAACATTTAGGTTTTTCTATAAAAACCTCGCATGTTTGATTGGTCAATGTCCATTCTGAGATGGGTACGATTGGTTAAAATGAGTTCGTATGTGGATTTGTATGCACACGGATTGAGAGTAATTGACGCGAAAATAAATTCAATTGCTTTTAGTGATATACCACTAGATTAAGCTCAGTTTGCGCTTTTTCTAGTATATTTTAAGGTTTAATTCTGATTTTTTTCACGTCAAAGCAAAAAAAAACTCCACCCCTCCGTAAAGTGATAGTTTAAATGGTCAGGCATTGGCAAAATTGGCGGGAAATTTGTTCATATAAAAATTCGTGATGACGCTACGTAAATAGAGCTTTCAAACTAGCTCAACCACGCTTCCGTTGGAGCTGTACGACCGAAGTTATCTCCGATTTAAAGAACTGTTAATTCTTTTTCTGACCAGACAAGTAAGTTCCATAAGCTCGTGCGGGTTCCAAAGCCCTCAGGTATGCGCTGTTAAAGTACAATTTTTTTTTTAGTACTGTTTATTTAATCTTTTATAAAGGTAATGATGTATGTCCCGATGAGGTACAGCGGGCAAAGCGTCGTCTGTATGCTATAGAATCATCTATTGCAGTGATCGATCTCCACGATGAGAATGTTGATACAGTTAGCAATGACAATGTGAGCAACAGTATTGGGACTCTAGATAGCACACTCGACGACGACTGTCTCGAGGGAGTTGGGGTGCTTTACGGCACTGCCGCTTCCGGTTCTGAAACCTCGCGGCCCCCAATACCACGCCAAGGACTCAGATCAACATACATTCTGCTACCTCAACCCCGCTGCAAGCAGCAAGTCGAATGATTGAAAACGTGGAAAGTGATCTGCGTTCCCCGACAGCTGCTCCGCAGACCCGGTAAGCCCCATGGTAACGATTTTAATGGCAATGGAAGAGCGCCACGACGCACGAGAGGCGCAATACCGGAGGGGGCGCGCAATTTACCAGCGTCAGCTCGACGAACGTGAATCGAGAAGCCAGCAGATGATGATGTTGCTTTTAGCGCGTCCAGTAGGTGGGAGCGCTGATTTGCCGCTCCAGCTGAACAACAACGACGATGAAGACAAACGAGTCGCTTACCGTTGTATAACTCAGTCAGAAAGTGATCGCAGCTTATGAATATTAAAAAAATGTATTTTTTGCATTCATTAAATAAAGGTGTCGTTGTTACTCTGTTTAAAAATAGGCATGAGTGTATCGAGGCCGTGTTGATAAAAGATTTTCGCGCCGCAACTTTTACATGTATCACCATGCGCAACACACGTTAGTTGTCAAGGCTGTAGTTGTCAAATAGCCACGCTCTCGCAATAGCATGCGTAGACGAAGAATATAAATTAGGCGTCTACGTAGCACTCGGTGCCGTCGTATGCGCTGGTGCTGCTGGGCGGAGCGGATGACTTGAATCTGGAGCGCAATACGTCTGCTGCCCATGTTGTCAACCCCTTCGAACTGTTTTAGTGACATATTGAGTGGCCACCTAGCATTACGCCGTTTGGACCATTTTTGGCAGCCGATGCTGAGCTAAGCACAGAGTTGATGCGTACCAAGTAATGTACGATACCGCGCCAAGATTTGGGCTTGGTTCGCAGGCTAGGAAACTTTTGGAAGTCTCTCATTCGTTTTATAGCCTAGATCGAGCATGGTCGGAGCATAAAACCATGCATAAAAATGAGATGGAAAGAGGCAGGCATCGACTTGATTTATATGTGATCGAATTACCATTTCAAAACGGCAAAAATGGTCGGTTCACAGGATATCGATGTGGATTTGGTGGTCGATCGACCCCGGGCGGTCGATTTGGCTTCCGTAGCTCGATTTATCAGTTGATCGATGTGTTCTTTTTAAAGACCTCGATTTAATAAAACGACCTCTATTTATGAAAAATCGAGCATCAGGCTAAGTGAAAAGGACAAAAGCATTGAAATACACAAAAGATCAGGTGGCTTTTTATTTCGGGTCGTACCCTGACCCTAAATTTCCAGTGTAAACAGGTAAAGTAGTGTTGCTGGAATGTTGCATATGGTGTTGCTCACACGACCAATCTCTCAAATAATCGTCTTTTGTCTGTCCCACTTACAACGCGAATTCGCTCTTGAAGCGGAACCAGACGTTTTACCTTTAAAGGTAGCGCTCCCAATCGTATCGGAGCGTAGGATACAGTAACTCCTTCGCGAGGGCCGAAAAGCGGGAACCGACATGGCGGGCGAGCGCATGAGCCGCAGCTTCGAGACGCAGCGTCTGGTGCCATCTGGGCAGCAGCACGCGAGGGGCTATGATGGCTACGACGGCAGCTTCGACGGCCGAGGTGCAGCAGTCGGTGTCCTTTCACTGGTGGGCAGCAACCACGCCGATTATGGCGCTACGTCTAGCCGGAACGCGAAGGATTCGCGAGACGTCTGGCCACCGCCGGTTGCGATCCAAGTTGCGGCGCCCACGTCCAACAAGCTTTCAAACTGGCAGACGTTTTACCATTTGCTGTCGTTCATCACCGGCACGGGCATGCTGTGCCTGCCATTGGCGCTCGTGGAGATCAACTGGTACGGAGTGCTACTGCTTGGCGCGGCTGCGGTGGTGAGCGCATACACTTCGAAGCTATTAGTAGACGCGCTGGAGGCGGTGCGCTGGTTGAGAGGCACGAGCGTCTCGTACAGCGACCTCGGACATGAGTGTTTCGGTGCAGCTGGAAAGGTGATCACAAGTTTGCTGGTGCACGCATCTTTTCTCATTCTGTCCACGGGATATCTTACACTGGCGTCGTGGTGTCTGGTGGATGTCTTGGGACTTCAGTACGGCACGGTCATGATGTTGGTGGCAGTGTGCGTTTGGTTCCAAGTGCTTGTGCCATCGCTAAAGGCCCTAGCGGTGTTTTCAGCGGTGAATGTGGCCTTTAGTTTCTGGATCGAGTCGGTCATCGTGGGTGACGCCATGTACCCGCTCAAGCAGATTGCACTGGAGCATTCAGACTTCATTTTTGTGACGCCTGACCTCTCGAACGTGTCTATGATGGGGAAGCTCTCGTATACATTTTCGCTACTCCTCGGTGGACTCTTCGGCCACTCGATCATACCTACATTGTACGACGCCATGGCAGATCCAAGCCAGTGCAGCTCGGTAGTGGCTCGCACGAAGTTGGGGGTTACAGCGCTAATGTATCTACCCATTTGCTGTGTCACATATGCCGTGTACGGAGCGACGCTACAGGCACCCGTCTTCTTCAACATGCGCAACGTCGTCGTGCGTAACGTGGCCATTGTGATGTACAGCATTCATTTGTTGCTATCGTACACCGTCACCTTATTTCCTCTCCAGCGTGCATTCGAGCAGTGGATCGTAGAGCCTCCGAGTGGAAGCGGTCATAACAGCCCAGTTGAAGCTGCCGCTGCCGCAGGAGAATTACCATTCGTGACCTTCAGCCCCACACTTCAGAGTGATCAAGAAGGACGGTGCGGAGGCGTTGAGACCGCTGCACGTGTGTTCTGTCGGAGTATTTTGGTGCTAACTACACTTCTTTTGGGTTATTTCACGGCACCCAGTACGATCGACGTATTCGCGTGGATGCTGATGCCTACGGCACTTTTGGCGCTCGTGCTACCTTGTGTCTTTTACTGGCAACTGTGCGGTGAGGACGCAACGAACATGGACCGCGTCGCCTCTGTCGTTATCAGTGTGGTTGCCATCGTAACCGCGTGTTGGAGTCTTGCTGTGATTGTCGAATGTTAGTGCACTGGATGAGCGACAGGAATGAAGAATAAATTAAGTGAGCTTCCAGCAGCATAAGAATAAACATGTAAGAAAAAATCTACTTCAACAAAACTATGATAATTCATATTTTATTTGATTTTGCATAGAAAACTTCTGTTATAGGACTCAGCGTATTTTCGGCTCCATTTCTAACAGAAAGGTCCACCGGACAGGAAGCTCGAAGCTCGTCAGCCGTATAGATATGGCCATGGACGCGATCGCCAGTGTGAAGAACTACCTAGAGAAGATCATCTCAGACCCGCAGCTAGAGGGGATGAAGGCGCTGCTGTTGGATGCTGACACTAAGAGCGTCATCAGTATGGTTATGTCCCAGTCGCACATCCTGCAGCGCGAAGTGTTCCTAGTGGAGCAGCTGGACGCAACCCACGAGCCCATGCTGCACCTCAAAGCCGCTGTCTTTGTGCGACCCACCTCACGCAATGTGGAGCTTCTACGCCGAGAGCTTAAGTCGCCCAAGTATGGCCGCTACCACCTCTTTTTCTCCAACATCTTGCCCGTCGAGGTGCTCGAGAAACTCGCAGAAGCGGATGAGAAGGAGGTCGTAATGCAGATTCAAGAATACTACGCTGACTACCTGGCGGTCAACGACTCGCTCTACGACTTTGGCCTACACAACTCCATTCAACTCAATGTCAAGATGCCCAGTGCTTCGCCTGGAGGAGCTCTGCTATCCACTGCCACGGCTGGAGTTCTGACCACAGATCCTGTGGACAAGACCAAAATGACACCCCCGCAATTGTTTCAAAGAAGCGTAGAAGGGCTACTATCTGTGCTGCTATCCATGAAGAAAAAGCCGACGATCCGGTATGCCAAAGGATCGGAAGTGGCCGAGAAACTGGCGCGTGAAGTGTCTGCACGGATGCAACTCGAGCAAGATGGACTTTTTGACTTCAGACGACCAGAGGTGGCCCCACTCGTGTATGTACTGGACCGTAAGGACGACCCCGTGACACCATTACTTACTCAATGGTGCTACCAAGCGATGGTGCACGAACTGCTTGGATTGCACGAGAACCGCGTGGATCTCCGCGACGCACCCAATGTGCGTAAGGACATGACGGAGCTGGTGCTGTCTACAACTTCGGACGATTTTTTCGCCCAACATGTGCACGCCAACTTTGGTGACTTGGGTATGGCAGTAAAGCAGCTCGTGGACAAGTATCAATCGCAAACTCAGACCCACGAGAACATTCAGTCTATTGATGATATGCAGCGCTTCTTGGAGAACTATCCAGCTTTCAGATCCCAGTCGGTCACGGTATCCAAGCATGTGACGCTGATGGGTGAATTGGCACGTCGTGTGGAAGTGGATGGACTTATGGACGTGAGCCAATTGGAGCAGGAACTCGCATGCGGAGACGACCACAACGCGCATTTCCGCGATGTGGTGACGAAGCTCAAAGATGCGCAAGTGAAGCCACTTAACAAGCTGCGCCTAGCAATTCTATATGCTTTACGCTACGAAACACACAGCTCGGTGCAGCTCAAGACGGTCAAGGAGTTGTTGGTAGCCCCGCACGGAGGAGGGTTGCCTGCTGAACGTGTGGCTTTGATTGATGCGTTTCTAAAGTTTGGCGGCCAGAAGGCTCGTCAAGGCGACTTGTACGGTGATCGTGCTGGGCTGAAGAAGTTCATGCGGGCAGTCACTCAAGGTGTGCAAGGGGTTCCGAACGTGTATGCACAACACGTGCCGCCGCTAGTTAAGAAGCTAGAAGTTATTTTAAAGGGTCAATTGTTGGATCAAGACTTTGGCGTGGTGAATGGAGGTGCTGGTGCTGCAACGTCCACTGACCTTAGCGGAACCAACGGCGTAAAGCGAGTCCGTGACGTTATCGTGTTCATGTGCGGTGGTGTCACGTTTGAAGAGGCCATGAAAGTGGCCGAGCTTAATCAGAAGGCAGCTTCGACAAATTCAGGCCAGCGCATTCTCCTTGGCGGATCACGCATTCACAACTCGACGAGTTTCCTCGAGGAGGTAGCGGCGGCATACAGCTTGTCCCCTCTCCATGGACACGGCGGCGCGAACGCTAACTGGAACTACGATGGCAAGAAACTCTAGACGTGGTAGCAGCAGAAGAGAATGGAGGAAGCGGAGTTCGAGATCAGCATGAGGTTACGAGAAGAAGAAATTGTGTATTTCTATTCAGAAGTGAGCCGGTTATGCTTCCATTTACTACTAAGTTAGGACGAGAAAGTGATGCGCTCGTAGGTAGCGTGGTCGTCGTCGACGTGCGTACCGTAGAGGTCGACGTACAGCACCTTGGGGATGAAGGCAACGCTGTTGATAGTTTTCACGTAGATCTTCCAGAGACGCGACGGCGCACCATCGATTGTGGTTTGTAAGATGACACGCCCTTTAGCGTCTACGTAGAGCAGAGAAGGGCGACTGGGCAGTGCATTCAATGTCACCGTGTAGCTGCTGCCGACCGCTTCAACGGCAACAGGGCTCTCTGGCTTTAGGGCTTTGTGCGAGTAGCCCCATGCCAGCTTTCGTTCGATCATTCCAGTGGAATTACTCGTGGGGTGGTCCGTCCAGCCGAAGCTTTGCCAGTTGATGTCCAGCGGCCACTTCGGGTCTAGCTCACGGCGCTTCTTATCACGGAAATTGGCCGAGTACACGACGAGCTGCGCATTCTTGCTACGCTCGAAGACGACAATTCGGTCTTGATTCACTGGCAGATAGGCCGGCCAAAGTGGCGTCTGCGGGTGAGAAGACTCGGTCGTGCATTTATAGTCATGCTCGGGAAACTCCTCGGTGAAGTAGTGCTTCTCGTTGTTCTCGCCGCTCATGTAGCTCGTCAGCGACTGATCTGGAGGCGTCTGTTTCAGGAATGAAGAGAACGGTTGCCTCGCCGTTTCGGGCGTGAAGCGTTCTTGGTGCCGGAATTATCCTGTTGTCTTGCAAGACGTCTTGCAGTATGCGTCTGAGCAAATATAGCTCGTGTCTGTCGCGCGTTGTGACTGAATAATGTCGCTTCGAGGTGACGTTCAAGTACGGTGTGGTGCACACAGAATAACTTGAAGCATTTTTACCGGCGCCGCTCTTGACTCTTCATCTCAGATAGTAAAGATCTAATGGTGTCATATCGCCGGTCTTGGGCCCAGCCGGTGTGAAATGCTTGTAGACAACAACCAAACCGGAAAAGCAACTCGGCTATACTTTTATCCCAACGAGGATCGTATCCTTCGTATCCTGATGCTTCGATCGTCTCCTTCACAAACTGCAGACGATCTTCAAATACACCAACAGAGTAGGGTTCGTCACGGCACCACCCTCGCACTTCGTTCAGCATCTTCTTCAGTTGTTCTTGGACATCCACCACCTCTTCAGCTGGAGTCTCGAAGTTGGCAGCAATGTGTTTGCGTAGCTTTGCGGTCTTGGGAAACTCGCGAGGTAAACGCTGCAGAAGCAACAATGTACTGCTCAGCTCTTTCCGACCGAAAGGTACTTGCGTGCCAACAAGACACGGGGCCATAAAGGTTAGCACTGCCTGGATGTCGTCCATGTACGACGCAACGTCGCTACCTCGGTCGTTGGCATCTGCAAGCTCACGGCACGTGGACTGCAGCTTGCTGATGCTCGTGTGGGATGAGGAGTTTCGTGCTGCTAGCAAGCATGAGAGGACCTTTTCGCCATGCTCTCCTTGTGGAGCAAGCGCAAGCCTCTTCTCGAGCAGTTCCCATCGGTCGACCTTCTTCACTGGAGGAAGTGCGAGCGGAGCAAGGTAATGCTCAGGAGCCTTACGTTTGCGAGTGCTCGGACTGCGTAGGGGTCCCAGGGAACCCGAAAAATAATATGCGTAAAAATTAAACCTAATTTTTTAATTTAATTATTAATTTATGGCTGTCAACAACGGGAACAACCCCAATTTTGAGTAAGGTCTAGTCAAGTTACAGCGTGGGGACGCGCTGAACGTCGCGGAAAAATTAGCCTGCGCTGAATTTAGGTCGCCTGATCTCGAACGGTCGTCTTCAAGAGCCGCCGAAGAGCGTTCTATTGTGAGAGCGGCGTTCAAGAAACGCAATTGCGCACTACGTCGACGTCGCGTACATCCCGCCAACGTCTAACGAGTGTGAGCGCTTCTTCTCTCTCGCTAAGCTGGTGCTGTCTGATCTACGGAAGCGAATGTCTCCAGCCAGGCTCGAGATGATAATGTTTCTGAACTACAGTCGTGACTTGCGAAGTTTTGCAAATAATTGAATTATTAATTTTCTCAGCTCACATCGATGTATTAATCTAAGTATTGCATTTTCGGGTTCCCTGGATCTACCCCTCGGCGCTCGAGTAAAGGGGCGATTAACTCTAGCAACACCATCTGGGGTTCGAGATTGTGACGAAGAAGCTGGCACCGTTGTAAACTTACTTGTATGCGGTTCGTGAGGCGAAGCTTCACCAAAGACCCCATCGTCCGCTCTTGATGAAGAAAGATTTAATTGTTCGCACTCTTCTCCGCGCGATGATGATGGTTGTGTGGCTGGTTCATCGTGTTCATCAACGAGATCGATGATTTCGTGCAGTGGCATCTCGCCCTCATCTTCCGTCGCGGAAGAATTCGCATCGTCATTAGTAGCAGCAGGCACGCTCACAGCATGATGTAACTTCTTCATGAACGGACCAACTTCATTGCAAGAGCTCACGACACTCGAGATCATGCTAGAAACGTCGGGCGACTCGTCCACCAGCGCCAGTGAAGACTTGTGTAACTCTCGCGACGCTTCCGCCACTTGTAAGGCGCGCTTTAGTGCTGCCAGTGCCTTTTGCAGCCTCTTATCCGCCTCCTGTAGCTCATCGCAGACAGCATTGGAACAGTGCGCACGAAGCGCGGTGTCGCTCACGCCCAAGATTGCGTCCATGATTCCTAGTCTTTGTTTTGAGAACTGTTCATTCCTTTTTACAAAAATGGGTAAACTTTAGTACACGGACTCATTTCCATTGAGTTAAGCTTAGATTTTTTTAAGAAACATAAAATACCTGTAAAACTAAAAAAATCATCGAATCTGTCATCGGTAGGCTCGAAAGTGGAAACTGGGATAGACTGTGTACACCGCTTCGGAATTCGGAGACATAATGGTCATGTTCAGCAAGGGCGTCTGCACGACGTACACGGGTGGTGTGGGGCTTCGTTTTCATTGTCACTTGACCTGAAGTCAGCCCAACCCGCATATGACGACAGAATAAATCACGGATTCCGGAAGGCTTCGACCGACTTTCGAAGGCAAAAGCGTCCAAGTCCTTTGTATTTCTTGCGATAACGTAGTACACTTTTCTCGCCACTGCCCTCACAGCTCAGAACCGAAAGCTGCTGCCAATCAACGAGCTTATTCGTTTTAGCGAGAGCGTCCAGTTTTTGAAGGAGCTCAACATTGAAGGAGAAAGCTGGGCAGTCCTCCAGTCGTATCAAGTGCTTGAGAAGATCCTCTACCTAATGCGTCTGCTTATGCACCAGCATCCAGAATACGTGGAGATATCTGGCGGGTACGCTTTTGCGCTTGGTTGAGTTTGTTCTGTTGCCGCTGTGTTACTAAATTTTCTGCTCCATATTTTTTGTCTCCAGTACCGTCGACACACTGTTAGCACTGTTCCCGCCATCGAAGCGGCCGGTATACGTGTATCCAACCAGCGCAACCGTACCAGAATCTAACCCCGATCCTGGCAGCGACACTTTTATTGATGAGCTTAGCGACGACTAGCGAGGCTACGTGCTAATCGTGATCCATGGCGATATGATGTTTTACATTTTCAGCGAGTACAGTGGTCTAGTAAGTTTGTCATTTGAATGGTATGCATAACCCAGCACGATCTTTTCATCAGTTCTGCGCAATAATTCTGGCTTTGATCTTTCGTGGTGGTAACGCTCTGCAGTCTTGGCGGTACTTCCACCGCGGTAGGCTACGTCTACACCTAACGTAGATGTAGAATCATTCTGACAGCTTAACCTCGCAGCTACGCCGCGTAGTGCGCGTGCAGCAAAACAAACTTCAAGAATACGAACTGCTTTGAAAAGTATGCTACATGTACATGTACGGTGTTACAGCTACCGGTACGACTTCCATCATGCACAGTTACGCGCCGTGAACGGCAGTGTAGTTGTAGTATACTTGGTTCTCGTACTCACTATCGCAGTACGGGAACTCAGCGTCCGAATCCGTCGGCGCAAACAGCGTCTTGCCGGACGTGTACGTCACGTAGCAGCCCAGGAAACCGCACACAACCACGACGATCAGCGCCGGGATCTTCTCGTACAGCGGGATCTCGTGCCACAGCTTCTTGAGCAGGAAGATAATGGGCAGCAGAATACTGATCAACGTGATGCACGAGGCCCCCACGAAGTCCACCAAATCGGAGAAATGGTCCTTCAGGATTATCGATAGGATGACTAACACCACAATGATGGCGACACGCAGGATCACGTACTTGATGGCGTTGATTCCACGATACTCGGCAGCTTCCGCCTCAGCATCATCAAAGTAAAGGCTCTCGGCGTCGGCGTTGGAGATGTACAACATCTTAGACGAGCGGCGATCGTCGCCGTTAGCGGCGTCCTTACCGGGCGTGTTGGCAGCGACGTACGAAGAAGCCCCGTAGGTGAGAGCATTTTCCACATCGTCCTCCTGCTTTTGGTGCATTTTTAGGACCAAGCGTTCAGCGAGGTAGAAGGCCGGGTTCAGGATGACCGAGAAGGCGATCGTAATGTGCAGCTGCATGAAGAAGTAGGCCATGACGACGGCGCCCCAGTCCGACTTGAACCCCAGTGTGGTGAGGCCGCTCGTCGAGTCCGTGTAGATGGAGTATAGCAGGTTGCCAGTGATCTGGCAGCCCACGGACGAGTACGCCGTGCTGGCAAGGATCAGGAACAAAACCGAGATAAAGGCCATCGTAGCGAACACCACGCGAGGCATGCGTGTAGGCTCGCTGTGCTGACGCTGCAGAGCTGGGATCACAATGCCGGCGTTGTAGGCCAGCGAGAGGTTACCGAACATACCCGCGACCTGCGAGAACTTGATGTCGGGTGACGGAGGCGTTGGGTGTCCCCGCATGCCATACATGACGACGGCCACGCCGATGACGTCGGCAATGAGCGTTCCTGCGCAACCGGCAAAGGCGGCACCGGCACCTTCCTTGAGTGTCGGAATGAGGCACACGGGTAGACACATGAGCGCCATGAAGCAGATCTAGTAGCTAGTGCTGAAGGCGTCCGGGAAGAGGCCGTCCAGTAGAGTACCGCCCAACACGAGGAACACGCAGGGCACAAGAAGACACGAGGCCATCTGCGAGACGACCGAAAGCCAGCGACCCCACTTGCCCATGCACCATTCACCCAGGTCGCTGTAGGTCCTGACACTTTTGGGAGCCAAAAGCATGACGCGGCAGATGGCCACGGATGCATACACGTTGGCAAATGCCATGAAAGCCATGCCGATGACGGCCAGGACGGGCCCAGCGCGCGAGAAATTGCCGGGCATACCGAGTGTACCAATTCCGTAGACGCAGCAGAAAATATTGAGCGCCATCTTGAGATCCTCCGCGGTGAGGAATTTCTTGATGCAGGCCATGTTTACAGGTGGCAAGTCGGCGAGGAAGGTCGGTTTGCGCGCCGCGGGGCAAATTGAAGAATGGCAAAACTAAGTCGATGCAGCAGTGAGTGTATCGGAGACGCTACGCGGTAGGTGACCCGTGTTTGTCAAAATGCATCGGACAAGACCGAGTGCAACGTAAGAGATACGGAGCTTGCCGACGAAGGGGATGCGCATCCAGACCGCACTCACTGAGTCGGACGTCAACGTTCATCCAATTCAGGCATTCGTCCAAACACCTCAGTGAATCCTGCTCGGCGGCTCTTTGCACAGTGTTGTCCACTACAGACAACGACGGTGAAACTCAACCCCCCGTAGACATGCATTTTCAAGTCATTTTTAGAAAGGCCAACAAGACAAAAAAACTCGACCCCTTTCGTGGTATCACCTGCGATTGGTCAAAATTAAACCGACCCAACAGTTAATTAAAAGTAGAAAAAACAATTTAAACAAACACCGTTAAAAAGCAAAAACATGTATTATTTTGCTCTACACCATCACGACAAAGTGTTTTGGGATTGTTTTTTCAAAGCTTTTAATAACACATTCCGTAGATATGTTTTCCCACGCTCTAATTGTGCGTGTTACGGCAGCCAGACGCTTTTCCTTCGCGGTTCTTGTAACTGCCACCTTCTCTCGTAGCCATTCAGCTGTCAACTTTTTCTTGAGTGGCCCCATAACGCCCACGTCAAGGGGCTGACTCACAGAGGTGCTGTTAGCAGGCACGGGGACAGATATGTAAGCAATAAATATTGATTAAAAACACAAATAAAATAGGATAAATTGATAAAACGTTTGATTAAACCAACATATTGGAAAACGAGATGCTTACCGAGCTGCAAACCGCTGGCACATACGCATCAACGCGCTCAATGCGCGCTCAGGAGATGATTTATCGGCTAAATACTGCTCCAGCCAAGCCCCCTGCTCCATCTTCATATACTCGATCATGCCTCCAGTACACAAATACTATATATACACGTTAGAATCTGCAATAAATAATATAACAAAACAAATTTACCTCTTCATCCCGACGGACGTCTTTCATGAAGGTGACCAATTCGTGCTCAAATGTGATTTTAGTCTTTGCGTCTTGTCCTTTTGTCGTTCTGCTAGTTTGAGGTCCCTTAAACTCAAACAGCAGCTTTGCCTTCTTTCTCCAGCCCTTCAACGTACCTAATGGAATATTAAGCGCCCGAGCGGTAGGCTTACATCCCTCCAGAGCCACCCGCTCGAGCGCTCCCCGTCTCTGCTTGACGGTGTAGCTGTTCTGCCGACGACGTTCGTCCATCACTTCGCAGAAACAGCAATAGCGTGATTATTTAAACGGCGCCAGTATGGCGTGCTGTCCAGCAATATATTTGAAAGTATATTATTGGCTAAAATTACAAATAACATTTTTACTTGAGTTTAAAGTTGCACTGTAAGGGGGGTCGAGTTTTTGTGGGGGGTTGAGTTTCACCGTCGTTGTCTGTATTATATCGGCGTATCATACGCATCTTGACGATGGTCATGTTGAAGTGCACAGCAGGGGCGACAAATGTAGATAATGTTTTGAGCTAAAAGTTGGCCCCTTTGAGTATCTTCATGATCTTGCGGACTCCGCAGCGGAGGGGCACGCAGCATTACCTTGCGTACGCTTGCTGTATGCAGCCATGACCGAGTACGTGTACTTGTACATGAAAGTATAAAGGATGAGGTCATTCCGACGCAAGAAGCTGAAGAACTGTAAACGTACTTAAGCACATGCACCCATACTATGGGTGCATGTGCCTATGGGCCATAGGGTGCGACTTCAATGAGCTCTTTAAGAAACACATCGACTCGATGATCGAGGTTGAAATGAAACGATTTGGGGCATCGAAGACTCTTCGACGAAGAGGGGGCCATTAAATCAGCTGCACTACCTTCTCGCCGCTTTCACTTGCCAAACGAATTCGTCTTCGATACGCTCGCACTGCGAATCGCAGGTGGAGCCTATGCGACCATCAAGTGAGATTTCGTGAGTTGGGCATAAGGGCTTGTTTCGCGTCGCCGGCGATCACCTTGCGGGTATGTCTGTTAATAGTACCTATAAGGGAAACTACTATGGACTCCAAAAAGTTTGAAATGGACTGAGCTTGAGTTTTTGCCAAAGACTCTTTGGTATACAGTTTAGTGATGCGCTCGCCCGCACGGCTGCTGTCGACGACGACTCGAGAGTCTTGAGATCGGAGGAAGAGTGCGAGCATTCTGGTGCCTTGCGAGGAGCATCACCCGATGATTCGCCGCGGGTCTTGTTGCCTACAGTTGCATTGTGATGGGGGGGTCTCCGATACGGTGCATGTACATGTACTTGTTTAAAATCCGGTGCAGTGCATCGTGCACATCCCGCGACGTGACGGGTATCCGGCGATTCGCCGGAGGCGAATACAAGTTGTATAACCCGATCAAATTGATTTGATTACCAGTTGCCGCATACATGTAAATATGCATATTTTGGGATCGAGAGTCGAACATGCAAGTAGAAATCGTGCGGCGAATTTATTAAATACATTACCGGTACATTTATTAATCGGATGGCTGGCTGTATTACCAGAAACGGTACACATTCACTTTTGCTGACCCAATCCCCGGTGACGGCTTGCGCGTCGACCGTGACGCCTCCAGGGTCACGAGCGGGGGGCTGTAATTTACCACTTGCAAGTTTCTGGTTCTGGTAAGTGGATAAAATTAGCGAGCAAAATCACCGACTAGCACTCCTAGCAAATTCCAAAATGAAGTGATGGCTATAAACCAATATCATCTCCCCCTTTTCTCCGTTGAGCGCTTTTCTATTCCCCACGTAGACAGTTGTGACCGGTAGAGCTCACATCATGATTAGCATCATGGCTCATCATGGCTCATGGCTCATCATGGCTCATCAAAGTAGCGGTGTTCGTACATGTATGAACACCCCTACTTTGATGGCGCTGTGCTTGAGACATACTATGTGGAATACGATTCTTATTGACCGATATGGTGGTGTAGCGTTGCGAATTTGAAAGTTTGTTTGGACCTCACATATTTTAACATTAAAAAATGATGGTAAAAGGGATGAATGGTGTGAGCTCTACCGGTCACAACTGTCTACGTGGGGAATAGGAAAGCGCTCAACGGAGAAAAGGGGGAGATGATATTGGTTTATAGCCATCACTTCATTTTGGAATTTGCTAGGAGTGCTAGTCGGTGATTTTGCTCGCTAATTTTATCCACTTACCAGAACCAGAAACTTGCAAGTGGTAAATTACAGCCCCCCGCTCGTGACCCTGGAGGCGTCACGGTCGACGCGCAAGCCGTCACCGGGGATTGGGTCAGCAAAAGTGAATGTGTACCGTTTCTGGTAATACAGCCAGCCATCCGATTAATAAATGTACCGGTAATGTATTTAATAAATTCGCCGCACGATTTCTACTTGCATGTTCGACTCTCGATCCCAAAATATGCATATTTACATGTATGCGGCAACTGGTAATCAAATCAATTTGATCGGGTTATACAACTTGTATTCGCCTCCGGCGAATCGCCGGATACCCGTCACGTCGCGGGATGTGCACGATGCACTGCACCGGATTTTAAACAAGTACATGTACATGCACCGTATCGGAGACCCCCCCATCACAATGCAACTGTAGGCAACAAGACCCGCGGCGAATCATCGGGTGATGCTCCTCGCAAGGCACCAGAATGCTCGCACTCTTCCTCCGATCTCAAGACTCTCGAGTCGTCGTCGACAGCAGCCGTGCGGGCGAGCGCATCACTAAACTGTATACCAAAGAGTCTTTGGCAAAAACTCAAGCTCAGTCCATTTCAAACTTTTTGGAGTCCATAGTAGTTTCCCTTATAGGTACTATTAACAGACATACCCGCAAGGTGATCGCCGGCGACGCGAAACAAGCCCTTATGCCCAACTCACGAAATCTCACTTGATGGTCGCATAGGCTCCACCTGCGATTCGCAGTGCGAGCGTATCGAAGACGAATTCGTTTGGCAAGTGAAAGCGGCGAGAAGGTAGTGCAGCTGATTTAATGGCCCCCTCTTCGTCGAAGAGTCTTCGATGCCCCAAATCGTTTCATTTCAACCTCGATCATCGAGTCGATGTGTTTCTTAAAGAGCTCATTGAAGTCGCACCCTATGGCCCATAGGCACATGCACCCATAGTATGGGTGCATGTGCTTAAGTACGTTTACAGTTCTTCAGCTTCTTGCGTCGGAATGACCTCATCCTTTATACTTTCATGTACAAGTACACGTACTCGGTCATGGCTGCATACAGCAAGCGTACGCAAGGTAATGCTGCGTGCCCCTCCGCTGCGGAGTCCGCAAGATCATGAAGATACTCAAAGGGGCCAACTTTTAGCTCAAAACATTATCTACATTTGTCGCCCCTGCTGTGCACTTCAACATGACCATCGTCAAGATGCGTATGATACGCCGATATAATAGTGGACAACACTGTGCAAAGAGCCGCCGAGCAGGATTCACTGAGGTGTTTGGACGAATGCCTGAATTGGATGAACGTTGACGTCCGACTCAGTGAGTGCGGTCTGGATGCGCATCCCCTTCGTCGGCAAGCTCCGTATCTCTTACGTTGCACTCGGTCTTGTCCGATGCATTTTGACAAACACGGGTCACCTACCGCGTAGCGTCTCCGATACACTCACTGCTGCATCGACTTAGTTTTGCCATTCTTCAATTTGCCCCGCGGCGCGCAAACCGACCTTCCTCGCCGACTTGCCACCTGTAAACATGGCCTGCATCAAGAAATTCCTCACCGCGGAGGATCTCAAGATGGCGCTCAATATTTTCTGCTGCGTCTACGGAATTGGTACACTCGGTATGCCCGGCAATTTCTCGCGCGCTGGGCCCGTCCTGGCCGTCATCGGCATGGCTTTCATGGCATTTGCCAACGTGTATGCATCCGTGGCCATCTGCCGCGTCATGCTTTTGGCTCCCAAAAGTGTCAGGACCTACAGCGACCTGGGTGAATGGTGCATGGGCAAGTGGGGTCGCTGGCTTTCGGTCGTCTCGCAGATGGCCTCGTGTCTTCTTGTGCCCTGCGTGTTCCTCGTGTTGGGCGGTACTCTACTGGACGGCCTCTTCCCGGACGCCTTCAGCACTAGCTACTAGATCTGCTTCATGGCGCTCATGTGTCTACCCGTGTGCCTCATTCCGACACTCAAGGAAGGTGCCGGTGCCGCCTTTGCCGGTTGCGCAGGAACGCTCATTGCCGACGTCATCGGCGTGGCCGTCGTCATGTATGGCATGCGGGGACACCCAACGCCTCCGTCACCCGACATCAAGTTCTCGCAGGTCGCGGGTATGTTCGGTAACCTCTCGCTGGCCTACAACGCCGGCATTGTGATCCCAGCTCTGCAGCGTCAGCACAGCGAGCCTACACGCATGCCTCGCGTGGTGTTCGCTACGATGGCCTTTATCTCGGTTTTGTTCCTGATCCTTGCCAGCACGGCGTACTCGTCCGTGGGCTGCCAGATCACTGGCAACCTGCTATACTCCATCTACACGGACTCGACGAGCGGCCTCACCACACTGGGGTTCAAGTCGGACTGGGGCGCCGTCGTCATGGCCTACTTCTTCATGCAGCTGCACATTACGATCGCCTTCTCGGTCATCCTGAACCCGGCCTTCTACCTCGCTGAACGCTTGGTCCTAAAAATGCACCAAAAGCAGGAGGACGATGTGGAAAATGCTCTCACCTACGGGGCTTCTTCGTACGTCGCTGCCAACACGCCCGGTAAGGACGCCGCTAACGGCGACGATCGCCGCTCGTCTAAGATGTTGTACATCTCCAACGCCGACGCCGAGAGCCCTTACTTTGATGATGCTGAGGCGGAAGCTGCCGAGTATCGTGGAATCAACGCCATCAAGTACGTGATCCTGCGTGTCGCCATCATTGTGGTGTTAGTCATCCTATCGATAATCCTGAAGGACCATTTCTCCGATTTGGTGGACTTCGTGGGGGCCTCGTGCATCACGTTGATCAGTATTCTGCTGCCCATTATCTTCCTGCTCAAGAAGCTGTGGCACGAGATCCCGCTGTACGAGAAGATCCCGGCGCTGATCGTCGTGGTTGTGTGCGGTTTCCTGGGCTGCTACGTGACGTACACGTCCGGCAAGACGCTGTTTGCGCCGACGGATTCGGACGCTGAGTTCCCGTACTGCGATAGTGAGTACGAGAACCAAGTATACTACAACTACACTGCCGTTCACGGCGCGTAACTGTGCATGATGGAAGTCGTACCGGTAGCTGTAACACCGTACATGTACATGTAGCATACTTTTCGAAGCAGTTCGTATTCTTGAAGTTTGTTTTGCTGCACGCGCACTACGCGGCGTAGCTGCGAGGTTAAGCTGTCAGAATGATTCTACATCTACGTTAGGTGTAGACGTAGCCTACCGCGGTGGAAGTACCGCCAAGACTGCAGAGCGTTACCACCACGAAAGATCAAAGCCAGAATTATTGCGCAGAACTGATGAAAAGATCGTGCTGGGTTATGCATACCATTCAAATGACAAACTTACTAGACCACTGTACTCGCTGAAAATGTAAAACATCATATCGCCATGGATCACGATTAGCACGTAGCCTCGCTAGTCGTCGCTAAGCTCATCAATAAAAGTGTCGCTGCCAGGATCGGGGTTAGATTCTGGTACGGTTGCGCTGGTTGGATACACGTATACCGGCCGCTTCGATGGCGGGAACAGTGCTAACAGTGTGTCGACGGTACTGGAGACAAAAAATATGGAGCAGAAAATTTAGTAACACAGCGGCAACAGAACAAACTCAACCAAGCGCAAAAGCGTACCCGCCAGATATCTCCACGTATTCTGGATGCTGGTGCATAAGCAGACGCATTAGGTAGAGGATCTTCTCGAGCACTTGATACGACTGGAGGACTGCCCAGCTTTCTCCTTCAATATTGAGCTCCTTCAAAAACTGGAGGCTCTCGTTAAAACGAATAAGCTCGTTGATTGGCAGCAGCTTTCGGTTCTGAGTTGTGAGCACCGTGGCGAGAAAAGTGTACGACGTCATCGCAAGAAATTCAAAGGACTTGGACGCTTTTGCCTTCGAAAGACGATCGAATCCTTCTTCGACGTCTTCCATTGCGCGGAATCCTTGATTTGGCGTCACATATACTTTCGTCATATGCGGGGGAGGAACTGACTTCAGGTCAAGCGACGGTGAAAAGGAAGCCCCAGACATCTTGTACAGCCACCCGTGTACGTCGAACAGGCGCCCTTGCTGAACATGACTATCTCGAAAAGCGCCCAGCCGAATAATCATGATCCCGATCAGTTCTGCAAGACAATAATCCTTTCGTGGCTCCCATCCTTCGTATGACCCCTCAAGAATTTCCGACACGAATGTCATGATGTCTCCGAATCTCGAAGCGGTGTAGTCATTCACAGTCTCCCACCCCCGAGTCTCAGCTAGAACCGATGACAGCCTCTCTTTGTCAGTCACAGCTTGATGCTCAGGTTTTTTGTACTTTTGCGTGATAAACTTGCGTAGCTGAGTACTGCACCTGTACACAAGAATTTGCGAGCAATTGGCATCATCAATACCAATCTAACACAGTTATTTGTTGTCAAGCTTACGTACCATTTAAAGCGCGCAGCCGATCCAGGAAATGTGTCTTGAAGATTTTTGAGAAGGTCAAGTAGATCACGCAGTTCTGAGCCCTCCATTTCTCCATTCGTCTCCGTAGCAGCACGAACGACCACAGCCAGAATCTGGCGTATATCTTCAAGACGATCGAGGGTATCGGGCAAGCTGAGGTCCCGATCTAGCAGCTCACTTGCAGCAGAACGAGAGTCGTTAACAGCGATCTGAACACTAGCCTCCTCACCTTTTACTTGCGTTAGTCGAGCTACCTTCAGTGCAGACTTAATACTGGAGGAAAAGATGTTGCCCTGCCCTTCGTCTGAAAGCTTGGACAATCGCTTTTGCAGGCCGTCGATCACTTGTGCCACCTTCTTTTCACTTTGCTGTACCGGGGAGCGTGGTCTGCTGTGAAGGAGCTGATATTGGCCGTGTCGCGGCCAAATACTTTGTCGTTCGAGCTCACGACGGATGAATAGGTCTGCTCCCGTAGTCGGCCTTAAAAAAGAGTGCGCAACTGGAGGCGGGAGACTAGTAGCGCGTCGCTTTTGACCAACATGTTCCGCACCTAATGCTACCCCGTCTGATGCAGTGTCATAGCTTGCGTTCGTCCTCTGTGGACCAGAAACCGCTCGAGGTGTCGGCTCAACGGTTCTCCCTTGGTCACGCACCCTAAAGAACGACGGTGCTGCAGCTGACTTAGGGCCACTCGTACGCGGATTCATGGACCATCCGGGCGACCCTAGACCCGAAGCTCGGTACGAGTCTGAAGATGGAGGCCCTAAATACTGTTGCCTTGCTCTGCCCTCGTTCATTGACAACGTCATTTGTTCTTCGTCTTCATCCTCCGTCGAATATCCCGATGGTCCGCGTGATCGACTAGAAATAGTGAACGCGTTCAGCATGCACTGGATATCTTGCAGTATTGGACCTATCTGTGCGCTGGACTGCGCCATCTCTTTAACAGACGCCTCTGCATCAGGAGGTAGCGTTACGACAGACCTCTGTGTATTGTGCACGTCTCGTGCGACACGCACCACGTCCTGTAGTCGCTTTAGCGACACAATCGCGTCCGTCAACTTTAACTCAGTCTGTTTCACCTCATCTTTAGCAGCGTCGAAGCACAGCGAGCGCTGCTGAGAGGCGCTGAGCCCGGCGCGAGTGAGGATCACGTCCATCTTAGCCAATTCTGAAATATCAAAGCGCGGGAACAGTACGATTTAAAAAAGAACTACCCGCAGAAACAGAAAAATTCGCAAAATGAAAAGTATAATATAAAAGGAGGTAAAACTGGGTTTTCCGCAAAAACACGAAGTTTTTTGTTGTTGTCTATTTCACCATCACTCGTATCCGTGGTGATATTCTTCAAAGTCGTCGTCATAGCAACTATCACCGTCCAAAGGGTCGATGACTGCCTTTGCCGAGGCGGTAAGTGATCTGCGCCGAGTGGCGCCTTTCGATGCAGGTGCGTTGTCATGAAACTTGCAGTCGTTGTTGATGCTGTCCATGAGCCGTCGAATCCGCAAGTGCGACGACGAATCGACCTCCTCTGTCTCAATGATTTCCTGGATGTCATCGCTGTCCCAGTCGGTGTTGTTATCGTGTGTGTTAGGGGTTCGGCCATTCAAACACCGGGAATGTTTTGACTTTGCCGAGGCTACACTTGAAGCTTCCTTTTCTTCACCCTTGATAAAGGCAACACAGGACTTGTAAGATGAGATGGGGCTCTCACTACCAGCAACATTTTGGTCAGCTTTAAATTCTCTCTGATGCGATGTCTGCTTCTCGCCTGGTATGTCTTCCTCAATACCTTCGTCATCTCTCAGACGAGATGCTCGCCCTGAACGGCGTCTTTTTTCACGATCTCTAAGTTCTGCATCTCTAAATGGCTTCAAGAACGGGTGCTCAAGGCACTGTTTAGCCGACAAGCGAAGCTTTGGCTCAAGCTGCAAAGTGTTGACGAGAAAATCCAACGTTCCTTCAGGAAGAGGTCGCTCGCCTAGCAACTCCTGAAAAGATTTGGATGCTGTTTGAACAGAGGTGACACCTCGTGGTACTCTAGCATGAAATGCGGCCGGGAGGGGGCCCAGGTATCTCTGAATGAGGTTACTGTGCACATTTGAATACTAAAAATCAGTGATGCTGCACTACAGGCAAAACGGATGATAGGAGCACCTACATTTGTTCGATTTGGGTATTTCCCGGGAAGAGTGGTCGACCCGTTAGCAGTTCCATGAGAACACAGCCGACGCTCCAAACGTCGGCATCAAATGAATAGCGGTCAAGACTAACAAAATTCACCGGTTATAGGTATGTTGGTGAAAGAACCTCTTCACCGCAAACCTACCGCAACTCCTGCTCTGGAGGACGATACCAACGCGTTGACACGTAGTCTGACAGCGGGTCACCTTCAAATTGCACAGTTCGTGCGACGCCTACACTACAATGTTATCTTGTGGTTCTATGCAAGTCTTCCAGTCTGATGATCGACTTACCAAAGTCGCACAGCTTGATGTCACCGTTTTCATCGATAAGAATGTTGTCCGGCTTAACATCTACATAGTTTATCATTTAGACGATAAATTGCAATCATCCAGCACAAGAATTCACCGTCCCACGAGTGCTTACCTCGATGAATGATGCGGTTGGAGTGACAGTATTCCAGAGCCTTGCACAGCTGAAAAATAATTCTTCTGGTTTCCTGTGGTTTTACTCCTTTTTTGTTTTTGGACAGAAGCTTTCAAGAGCAAAAAGTGAATGAGCTTGGGCGCCGACCAGCATCAAAACTCTATCATCGCTCGTACCTCCACCATGCCTCCGCACACATAATCAAATACTAGGTGCAATAAGCCCTCGTGTCGGAAACTGTTACGATACGACACAATGTTGGGGTGGCTGAGCATTGAGCATGCTTGAATCTCCCGCTTCGACATCTGCTCGTCTACAGCAGTAGCTAAACTGTTAAGCGCTGCTACCAAAATCTACAGACGCATCGATTGTATGCGCCGAATTACCACCAGTCGACTTGAATTTCTTGATTGCAACATAGTCACCGCTGGCCTGAATCCCACGCGCGATGCATGAGTACGCACAAAACACTTAAGCAAAGCGACGCAAACATACTTTTTCCTTGGCTTTATACACAATGCCGTACGTGCCTTCGCCAATGACTTTCTCCACCACGTATTTGTCCATGTTGCGATTATCTCGACTGTTCACCGGCAGAAAACGTCGTTTACGCTGCTCGTATCCGTTTCAAAGTCTATCTATCACGCTGGAGCTATCTATACGTTTGTGCATCTCCGATCACCACTGAGAAAAATTGCCAAATCCACTGGAAGACTGCTTCTTGCTTTTCTTCTTGCTTTCAATCGCAACAGGCATCGCTGGTTCCAAAGATCGCTTTTTCGACGAGGCGGCCACATTGGTCTGCAGATACTTCCCAACGTTTTCGTCCTTGGTAGTTTCACTGGTGGAAATGCTTGCCTCGTCAACTTCACCCAGATCGTCATAGGCAACCCACTTGCTGCCTACTTTTAAAACAGTTCCTTGCACCTTTGGTTTTGCCTCCCGAATCGCCTTTTCCTTCGCAACTTGTACAACATCCAAGCCGTGCGCTAGAGCTTCCTCATACTCTTGGAACGGGTTGGCGAATACGTGGTTGCTCTTGATGTGCACATCCACGATCGGACGATCATCGGCTCTAGTCTCCACGCACTCAATGGCATCCAGCACCTCCATGCCTCCTACAACTCGGCCAAATACCGCGTGTTTCTTGTCTAGGTGCGGACATGCTTTGAAAGTGACGAAAAACTGCGAGTTGTTCGTCCCTGGTCCGGAATTCGCCATACTCAGCACACCTCTTGAGTCGTGAGACTGCATAAACCACGCACATAACAAACATCGTTACATAAAGAGCTACACTCTCAAGGCCAGGCTTTGTACTCTTACCAATCGACTGTCGATTTCATCACGGAATGGCTTCTTCCAAATGGAGTCGCCACCTCGGCCTGTTCCCGTCGGGTCTCCTCCTTGCATCATAAATCCCTTTATGACTCTATGGAATAGGACTCCGTCGTAGTATTTCTTTTGACACAGGCTCATAAAGTTGTCGGCTGTCTGTGGAACAAAATCACAATCCACCTGCAGGTTGATATTGCCTAGAGTTGTCTCGAGCCGTACAAGACCCTTCTTCTTCAACTTTCGAACAGCCTGCCATCTTCGTTCAAGGAGCTCCTGTTCAGAGGCTAGCGCCATCGCATTTTTCGTTACAGGAGCTCTCACGCTGGACGTGAATGAGCTTGAGCATTCGCCTGCTGTAAATTGCGAGTACTGCAGCTTCCCTGAGCCCACCACTTTGTTTGTTTCTTCTTCCTTGGAAATGTTGCTGTGAGTCAGTGAAGCCACAATCTTGTCCTTCTCACTCACGCCATCAGCTCCACGTTTGATCTTGTCCGCAAGCTCTTTTTGGCCCACTCGCTTGGCTTCCAGCTACAACGGAAAAAAAGAAGCGTTAATATATATCTGCCTTTACCAATATTGCAATCAAGTGGTTTTAAGGTTATCGCCGTACTTCTTGGAGAATGCGATCTGTCGCGGCATTTGTGCGAATATTCCGAGCTCCGGCCGCTGTTGAGGCATTCTGCACCATAAAAAACCGCACCAGCTCGTAATTAAATCCAATTGTCGCTGCCAGAGTGTGCATTTACATGCGTCACGCACATTTTCGCTCACCTTGGCACGTCGTAAGTGCTCGAAGTTTTCGATTTCACGGTTAGAGGGGTCTTGCGGGTCTTGCAGAATGATAATATCTTTGCGCTTAAACTTGGTGCCAGAAATGAGGTCCTATACGTCCAGGAAATGTCATTAGAAAACAAGCCCTTGTTGAAATCTGAGGGGATATTAGCTGTCGCACCGTCCAATTCTTGGGTTTAATGTTGAGTTCTTCAATGGCCTCGTAGCAGAAAACGTTGCCCGTAGTCGCAATTGCGGCAATCTTGGTGTTGTCGGTGAAGACCTTGTAGGTCACAGGGCAGAAATACTCTCCTTGTGAATTCTTGCCGAAGTGCAATTGAATGAGTTCCTTCAACGCCAGCGGCTTGCCCGTCACAGGGTTCTACCAGATACGAATACAAATTAATGGTAATTAAATGGGGATTTTTACATGTGATCGCAGCTCCAGGACGTACGATATGGTGCTCCTTAACGAATGGGACGGCTGCCTCCAGGTCGAACAAATGACCCTCGCGTGTACACACCGGGTTCTAGAAACGCACACAGTGAGTTTAAGGGGTGTACAAGATGGAAGATCGAGGGTAGCAGCAAAATGTACCGTGAAGGGACAAAGAGTGATGGCGCAGCAGTTAAATGGCAGACCTACAACAACGATAGATCTGAGCAAAAAGAAAAACAATTCGAGACGAGAGGGGTGCAGGCAAACGCACGCTTATAAGCGCGGCGGATCTCCTGCTTCTTGCCGCCATAAAGATATTTGTGCTCGGTCTGCGTGATGAACAGCCGGTCTTTGCTGTGGCGATTCTTGCCCATGCTTGTTGCTCGTCCAGGAAATTACTGAAGTATTTTCAGTTTAGTGACATAGTGACGAAGTTGACTCGGAGAACGCTGGACATGGTGCGAACGCAGCTTCGACGAGTGGCGGCCTCGGCGCGTCGCTGGAGTAAGCTCCCATCAGCATCGGCCACCACGAGTAGGTTGTTTGCTGCACCATCTACAAGCACCTCCCCCGTGCTGCCATGCAGCTTTCATCTGCCACTCGCAGCAGGACGGTGCTTTTCGACGTCGTCCAGCAGCATCTTCGACCTGGCGCAGGCGCTTAAAGCTAAAGAAACGTCCACTAGCGACCGTGTAGCTGCTATCAATTCTCTGCAGCTAAGCGATTCGTTGGACAAGACAGTCAGGGAGCGCCATGCACTTAATATCGTGGATAGCGACGCATTGGAGACGCTATTGAGCCTTTTACAGGACAGCGACACCATCATCTCGTCCGATCTGCTGGTGCCCGCCTTCCTGGCACTCATCCGCTTGTCGACGGACACGCTACTTGCCCAGGAGCTCCTGAGACTGGGCACACCGAAGATCCTGACTCCGTTTTTGACGCAGACGGATCCACGACTGCAGGCAGCTGCAAGCCTCACGTTGGGCAATTTGGCACTGGATCCGACTGCTGCTGGCGCTGTTTCTTCTCCTGACGTTGTGAGTGCAGCTTTGAGCATGCTGACGAGCTCGCATGAAGCTATTAAGCGAGCCTCCTGCACTTGTGTGGCTAATATCGCTAGTAGTGCCCAAGGCCGCCGCCAGATCATTGACCAGGACGGCGTGCTGCGCATAGGCGAGCTGCTTGAAGACGAGTATAGCGACTCGCTACGCAGTGTTGCTGCTTTTGCGTTAGGAAACATCCTCTCTGGACGAGATATTGACGCACAGGACCTGGTACGTGAGAGTGGTGCGCTACCGGCTCTTGTACTACTGCTGTCGCCTGTTTTCACCGAAGACGTCAACAGCAGCGCTGCGTGGGCTGTACATCACAGTGTGCACCTTAATGCAGCGAGTCAGTCACTCGTGGTTGAGGCTGGAGGGCTGGCGATGCTGGTACAGCATCTTGCCAGTGGGGCGTTGGAGTCGTTGCAGACCAACGCATTGCTCGCACTGGAGAGCGCTGTGCTTTCAAACGCCGAGAACTTGGACTGGTGCCTTGACAACAGCGCTCTTGAGGCCCTTCAACGTGTCCAGGAGACGGACGGCGAGGCCCTCAATACCAACGCTAAGCAGGCCCTGGCCTCTCTGCTAGAACAACTGAAGTAAACAACATTACCGGGCTTTTGCTACCTAATTGTGTATTGAAGAAATACCGTTGGAGACGTCTAAAGAAAAGTCACTTCGAATTGTCTGTCAGCACTTATTCTTTGCTGCTGTGCATGTGTGGCGCACTGGCACAAAATGTCAGCCGGATTGAGCGCGACACACTGTCATTTGAAAGTGTCACGAACAGGGCAACCACGACAAAAAACAGGAAGAACCAAACTGGAGCGGTGGAGGGGCCCTTAGCTGTGCGATTGTCCACCACTTCTTGCCGCAATCGCGCTTTCGCCTCCTCCATTTGTTCAGCTTCACCAATGTCTGCACCATTCTCGGCGTGGGCGTCTGCAGCATGTCGTGCAACTTCAGCGTGCGGATCATCATCGACAACTGCCTGTTCCTTCGGTGGTAGAGCAGTCTTGTTCGTGGTCTCCAATATTTGTGTTTTTACTCCCTCTTGCTCGACCTCCTGGGCAACCTGTTGATGCGGGGTGGGCTCGGCAGCTCCAGCTGTCGTCGCGTGAAGCTTCCAACCATTTCCCATTAAAGCTTCCACCTCCGTCGCATTTTCATACGGTACCCAGTGGAGCTGCTCGCACGACTCGGTATCGTTCACACCTTGCTGGAACGTCACACCAGAGAACTTCAGATACGACTCGAAAGAGCGCACTGATCCGAAGCCGTACTTATCCAGCTCATACGTGTCGACCATGCCCTTAATGGGCTTACCAACCAGGTGGTTAAAGCGGTTCACAGCCATCTCGCTCTCGCGCTTCTTCACTTGCGGATCCACCGTAATGTGTTCGAAGCGAGCAGGCACCTTGGAGTAGTTGTGGTAGATAACGGAACCCAACACACTGGGAGAGTACATGTCGTATCCACTAGTCCATAACCGAGACGCACGCAAGAATTCCTCACCGTCAAACATCCATAGCGTGTGGGAGTCCACCGGGACACGACGCTCTGCATGACACTTGTTAAAAGATAGGCCAGCACCCCAAAGGGCTTCCAGCTGCGGGAACTTGGAGTTGCTAATCATACTAGCGCCAACAGTACGTACCAGACCATTGGACCCTCGCACGGTCGAGCACAGATGTGGCAACGAAGCAGAAAGCGCGTTGTCGCCGTTCTCCTTGACGAAGTCGTGGATGTGGTGCAAGTACGTGGACAGCACGGCCATTTCGTTGTTGACGCGCTTCCACTCAGCCAGCAGATTCTCGTCCCAAAGGTTCGTGAAAATGCTGTGGCCATCCAGCTGCAGACAGAATTCTTCTTGCTGAATCAACTTCTGCTGCTGGTGGCGCGCAAGAGTGGGGCCGCGTGACTCGGAAGCCTGGTGTACGTCAACGCGGATGTGGTCCTTGTAAGGACACGGTCCCTTGTCAGGCCACTCAGCCTCGGCCATCTTACAAAACTCATCGAGGCAGCGCTCGTCACCGTCGTTTACCTGGTCCACCACTCCAAAAAAGAGGCGCTCAGGGTACTTTGCGCGTTTGAGCCCGGTGAAGATGGTCTTGCCACAGCGAAAGCCGTCACGGAAGACTGAGAGACCAACGAAGATGTCGAAGGACGCAGGGATCTGTGCCGGGGGCGGCCGCAGCACTGCGTTTGCCGGGTCAAGCGGAATGTGTTGCACACTCGGGTCCAGCTTCACGGAGCGCTTCGTATTGACGATACCCATGACGGATTGCAAGCCTTCGGCAGCGGCGTGTGCCATCAAGCTTGCTGCGAGAAGCAACAACAGCATCTTCGGCGCAGACATCGTCGTCGTCTCGAAGCTCAGGAATTCGATACTGAAGGAGTCAGAGCTTGATCAGGGGCAGAGGTGGTGTTTATTGACGTCACTCCCAGCAAATCCAAAACGGTTTTTGTGGGACACAAAATTGAGTCGAATTACTATTTTTGTACACTAATTTGAACGAACTCACTTCGCGAGCTAGTGTCAATGACACGACTGTCATCCGAGCGACTCGAGTGGCTGCGCTTGCCTGATGCCGCCTCCACTGGCGACATTAGGCAAGATTATTCTGCCGCGTCTCCTTAGACTGGGGTCCCATTTGGATAGTGCTTTACTGATTAATTCTTGTAGCCAGCGATCCAATTTAGGCTTGCTTCAACCTCTAGTGATCTAATATGCGGCATTTAACGCTTTTTGTGCCGCGTATTAGATCACTAGAAGTTGAAGTAAGCCTACATTTTTCAGATGCACTTGTTCTGAAAGAAGCATCAATGTCTCCACACGTGCCGCTGGCGTGCTGTCGTTTGACGACCACAGGTACATGAACCTTCCTAGTATAACCTGAAATGTCATCAATAGCAATTCTGTCAATGATGTTACGTCTGGTTGGGTTCTGCTATTTATCAAGCGTGGGAGATGCTCTCATTTTCGAGAGTGAATGAGAGCGAGAGAGAGAGAGAGAGAGAGATTTACACTTCTAGTAACCTCGTTCATAGACTCTAGAACTCTTACGGCTGCAGATTGTATTATTTTGGTGAAACGGCACACTAGTCTGAATCACAGAGGGATGGATCAACTACAACAGCGAGGTGTAAAAAACAACAACATGGCGCACTATTACTGGTGAACCTCAACGTTATTATACTACAGTGCACGCGGAAAATATAGACGAAAAATCGTTTTTCACCATTTTTTCTTCCAATCTCAAGCTCTTTCCAAATGAATTTTAGCCAATACAAAGCTCATTAAAACGATTCGTTTGCGGTGCTTCTTGCCTCTATCCGACAACTGACACTCGAGATTCTCTCAAAAGATTGCCTTTGGCTACGTAGGTGCAGCGCGGAAAACATAGACGAAGTGGGTAAGGAAGACATTTATATCTCTTTGAAGGGGTCTGGGGGTGTGCAGCTCAATGCACACCAGAGAGAGGGCATTGACAAACCTCTACACGTTTATATTTGCCAAAACGTTTGTTTATTTAGATGGGGCGATGCAAACCACTGACAGACTTCGAGAAAGGGCAAATTTTGGCGCTGAAGGAGGAACACCAAAAGGAAAATGCTATTGCGAAGCGCATCGGTCGCTCGTGGAAGGTTGTGCACAGCTTTTTAAGCAACCCAGAGACGTACGGCACGAAAAAAAGTCCTGGCAGGCCGAAGAAGCTGACGCCTACGGCCGAGCGTCGACTGCTTCGTGAAGCATCTAAGACTAATGTAAGCGCTAGAGCTCTAAAAGGTTCGTTACAGCTACCTATCTCTGTTCGTAGGGTACAGGAAGTGCTGCACGACTCAGAGAATATGGTGCATGAGAAGCGGATTGCATGTCCAGTACTCAAACCCGAGCACATTACGAACAGACTGAAGTGGGCCGAACAGCATGTGGAGCATGGCCGCAACTGGAACTCTGTGGTGTTCTCAGATGAGAAAAAGTTTAATTTAGACGGACCCGATGGATACCAGTACTATTGAAGAGATCTAAGAAAAGAGAAGCAAATTTATTCGAACCGTCAGTCCGGTGGAGGCAGCGTGTTCGTTTGGGGCGCCTTTAGTGTCAAAGGTAAGTCCAAGTTGGCGTTCCTGGAGGGCAAGCAGAACGCAGAGAAGTACATTGACACATTGGGTGACTACCTATTCCCGTTTGCGCACCTTTATCATGGCTTGGATTTTGAATTTCAGCACGATAATGCGTCGATTGAGTAGCTAAATGGTATTTGGAAAACCTGGATGTGCGTGTGATGTGATGGCCTGCGAAGTCACCAGACCTAAATCCTATTGAAAACCTGTGGGGTATACTTGCTAGAGCAGTATACGTGAACGGAAAGCAGTATGACACTAAGATGGAGCTTGTAAAGGCCATCAAGAAAGCGTGGGCTGCCATTCCGGTGTCGACTCTGGAAAACCTGGTTCAATCGATGAAAAAACGTTGCATGGAGGTCTACCGCCTCGAAGGGCTCAAGACCAAGTACTAGTACACCTACATCAACCATTTTAACCATTACCTTTGCTTGAATAGCGCTCATCTAGGCATCACTTAGTACTTCGTCTATCATTTTCGCGCTTTGCACACTAAGTCGAAGTCAGTTAATGGGCTGTATCTCGAGTGTCAGTTGTCGGATAGAGGCAAGAAGCACCGCAAACGAATCGTTTTAATGAGCTTTGTATTGGCTAAAATTCATTTGGAAAGAGCTTGAGATTGGAAGAAAAAATGGTGAAAACCGATTTTTCGTCTATATTTTCCGCGTGCACTGTAGTAGTATAATACAACATGTATCAAAACGAAGGCCGTAATAATATGAGGTAGATGCTCCATGTAGTATTTACGTAGTTCGAGAGCGCACACGCATTTTTCTCATTGATATAATTTGGAATGCATGCTGCTTAGCAATCAGTACATGATTGGCTAAAATCCACTCGTGAAAAATAGCACGATCCTCCTCACTTATCGATCTTCCACCATGGTCACGAATTCTGTCGTCGTGCCGGCGGAGACCGCGCATCCGTACTACGGACTGCTGCCGTCGTACGTGACCCCTGATACGGTGCGGACTGAGCGCGGCAACTTTCTGCATCGGATGCAGGTAATTCACACTTTAATAAGAGGTTGACGAATGCGAGCGAGATCACATTGACTAACAACTTGCTTGACGTCTGTCTGTGCGTATGCTGCTGTGCAGGAAACGCTTACTTGCTTGGAGAGTTTGTGTGGTGAAAATGCACAGGAACACGTGATTCAGAACCGTCATTTTCGAGATATAGACACGTTTTTTAAATTGAAGCATGAGCTGCCGTTGGAGTTGCACATACTGCTGATCCGCGTGTTGGTGGAGCTGCTGTGGACGCGTAGTGCACGCGCTTTTATCGATGTGGACATGGAAGTTCGGGCTGTGAAGGCATTACATTTGCTGTTGAAGAAGGGGAAGAAGCGTCCGCTTCGAGAAGGTGCGTTGGGCGATGATCTCGTGATTGATTGGAGATCGGTGAAACGCACGATTGAGCGCGTGTGCTTTCGGTCGCCCGGATACATTCAGCAAGCTTCACAAAGCTATCTGGCAAAGCTTATCAATACAACGATCAAGTGTGCCGAGGTGGCGCGCCGTTTCTTTCGAGCAACAGATCCTTCGGTGCTGCTTGTGTTGGAGCTCTGGACTGAGTTCGGGGAGACTATTAAGGATGTGAAGACGAACGAATGTTTCCGTTCGCTGGCTTTCTTCTCGTTCTTTGTGTCCTTACCGACGTCCGAAGAACCTGCGACAGAGAAGGCAGTACTTGAGTTACTTCCCGACTGGTTATCAACGTGGTCGCTAGTTTCGAGGTGTTCGGAATGGGATGGTTACTGGATGAAGATCCTCTCTCGTGTTACCAAGCGATATCCCAACACAACGATGCTGGATGAATACCTTTCGTTCGTGTTCGCGAAAGTGACGGATTTGTTGGAGTTGCCTTCAGATCTTGGTTCCCCCTTTAAAACGCAGTCGTGGCCATCTGCGTATACTTCAATGAACGGGTCGAAACGCTTCGGACAGTATGCAATGCGGCTGTGTGTATACCTCCTGCGCGATTCAAAAGACGGCGAGAGTGATGGTGCTCCGACTCGGTATCTCCTGGAAGTTCTGAGCTTGATGAAGTCATTCTTGCATCCCTCTAATGTTGCCAATGTCGGGAATTCGCTGGCTACATTCGTGTACTACTTAAGCAATGCACTTGCGAAACGGCTTGGGCGTGAGAAGAAGGATGAAAAGCGTTTGCAACTGCATTCGATCTCCAAGGTGGTGGATGCAATCCTGGAAATGTGCTTGCTGGGGATATACTCGAAGAACCGTGGCGTAGCAACCAAGTGCATGTACGTGATGAAGATCCTTCTGTGCATCGATCCTGCGCGCTGCTCTGCCCCCGTGATGCAGGAGATGCTTAAGGCCCTTGACCCACTGGCCATGAGTCACTCCCACCTGGCAGTCACTGCGATATCGTCGATGGCTGTGTTTTTACCGCAGCTAATGTGTGGACGGCACCCGCAAAGTACGGGATTGTTTTTCACCACATATTTGAAGCCTATCTTGAAACTCACACTACTAGGGATCGATGCGAACGATGAAAAGAAGACACAGGCGACGATCCAGCTTTATTTCCACTTGCTCTCGTGGCTACCTGTCGTGAACGACCCAGCCAAGGGCCATTTCCAGACAACAAAGCAGAGAGGTGAACTGTCAAGTCAGTTGTTTGCTGACATGGAAAATAGTTTGTTTGCTGAAATGGGCGCGTTGGACAGCCAGCTGGATGAGGAAATGTGGGGGAACGGCCCCTTTTTGGAAGAATGGGCGCTTGCGGTGCTGGATCGATGTTTTCAGTTTATCCAGTCGCGCGCTAGTGCTAGTTCTGCTTCGCCTTCTACGGACGCTGAAAAGGGAAGAAACGGGAAGGCCTCCAAGAGAGACGGAAGTGAAGACGCGATCGTGTTGCAAGTCGTGAATTTGCTGGCTATTTTGTTTGCGCAATTGTCCCCAGAGATCTACACTCTCGGCTTGCGGAAGACAGTGGCTTTCGTGTCCAACGCATTCTACACTTCGTATTTTGGAGGAAAGGTAGTCTCAATGCTGATCTTCAATTGCATGCAAGGAAATCCATTCGACGCGATTTCACAGTTCATGGCGCTCGTGCTGGATAAATTTCACGTGACGAAGTCTGGAATTGATGTTTCTAGCTTGATGGCGAACGAAAAAGTGTGGCACTTGCGAATTCTCAGTGGACTAGTGCGCTTCAGCCACCCCGATGACCGCATCTTACTTCGCTACCAACATGAATTGGAAGTGATTCTGGCACATTTTCTGAGCAACGACGATGACAAGGAAGTTTATGAGGCTGCCGGTACTGTTCTGCGCTACTTGCTCTTTGGTCTTCTTGGCGTGTATACGCATGACTTTCGCTCATTACCAGCTGCAGAATGGGCAGATGCAACCTCTAACGAAAGTGAAGCGTTCCAGTATTTGGGCGCTGGTATTTCGTGGAACAAGCTTTCGGTAAGGTGGCATGAACCAAACGAAGCTGAACTTTTATTCGGATTCAAATTGCTACAAGCACACGTTGTTGGTGCTATTGACAAGTTAGATCGTTTAAGGGACGCGAGGGATCTCACTGTTCGTTCGTGGACGCGCCTCCTGGAACAAATATTCCAAGGACTTCGAGGTGCTTCAATTGTGCTCACTGACGAACTCGTGCATGCGAATGGTGCGCTTTTGGATGGTGCTCACTCGTTGCTGCTCAAGGCACTGGGCAATAATCTCGAGCTTTACATGAACTTCGTGTCTCTGAAAGGGTCGCTGATGAATCGGGTGCACAGTGCTATGGTATTTTGGAGAGAGGAGGGAAGCGGGAGCGCAATGGAGAACCAGGTGTGGGATCTGCTCTTGGATATCGCGCACCAGCTTCTTATTTGGAGAGGGGAGCATCTGGACGAGTTCAAGATGAAAGAAGCTCAAAACATGTATTCCAGAATGACGAGCTTGAACGTTGCGTCGCATGCCTACCGGAAAAGTCGACGTATAGCTAAGGGGGAACAAGTGCCGCTCTTATCCCGCAATGAGCTGGTGGAGAAAGTGATGTTTTTCTATGCTAAACGGAAAGTGCAGCAACACTTTGCACTCGCCAATGCAATTATGCAGCTGGAAAGTGACGAGGACACGCGCCAACGTTACGAATCGCTTTTGACGGAGGTTGAGTTGCTTCTGAGAAACCCTTACCAAGATGTTCGAGCCAATGCCGCCGCAGTAATGAAGGAGTGCTCTCTGCTGTACACTAGATGGATATATTTTTGCCAGTCGAGACAGATTGAGGAATTGGACGGACTCCGTGATGTACCGCAACTGACGGAAGAGCACGTCTCTGGTGTACTCCACATGCTTTCACTGCCGCTTGCCCGAAGAAATCTGTGGAAGCGACGCAACGTCCTACTTAAGCGCGTGCTTGTGGTGCTCTTGAAGAGTAACAGTGCGATTGTGAAGCATGTTGACGGCGAGGTTAGCAAGGCGAAGATCGAGGTGAAGTTGCAAACTTTTTTCTTGTCGCTGTTGTCGAACTGGCGATATGTTCACTCCCAGGAAGCGGGGTCTCCCATTCTTGAAGCCCTTTTGACTGCGGAGCCCTCTCCTGCCGAGCATTGGAAGGTCCAGTTGATGCATTTGGTGACTATTTATCCATTCTTGCAACCGAGGACCTCGATTTCAGTGGATGTGTGGAAGCTCGTGGTTCGGCAATTGAGTAATGAAGTGCTACCGGTGCGACAGGTTGCCTTGGAGATCTTCGGGCACCTTTTGAAGGTGCTAAAGCGCGATCGCAAGGAAGACGGAGCTAATTGTGTGGAACTTATTCACGAGCTAATCTACTCTGACAGTACGATGCGTGCTCTTCTGGATGCCTTCGCGAAAAACCACAAGAACTCAAACGAATTTGCGGCATCTGCAGATGGACAACATGCGAATTCAGCCCCAAGCGATTGGTCATTTGGTGTGAACGAAGTTGTCCGGTACATTTCGGGTAGCTCCCAGTCTTTTCCGAAAGCTCCACCTCTGTCATCTGTTCGCCTGCTCAACCGATCAAGTCACGCGATTACAAACTTGAGCTTATCTAGTGTCAAGTTGGTACAAAAGCTCGTGGAGGAAAACCCGAAGGCATTGTTTGGAAGCTGTATGATGACAATTTTGAAAGGCTTGGCCAGCAAGAATATTGGTGCCGACAGTGCTGAAGAGGACCGTCAGGCAGCGCTGAAAACGTTGGCGGGCTGTACTTCAGGCTTGCTCCATTCTTTGGCAAAGCTGGACGATGCGGACGACAAGATCATCACGAACCATATCGCAGATGTTGTCCATGTACTCAAGGTCATCCTACCCCAAGTGAGTATGGTGTTAGTGAACCAATGGGTAGAGGTAGTATATCTCGCCACTCGTCCGTCTAGATCGGGTACCGTGAAGATGCTCCGATTGGAGCCACTCGTGAATTACTTACTTTTTGAGTTGGAAGATTCGTTCGCTCGAGCGACAGTTGAAGATTACGCTCGTCAAGCAAAATGGCTAGCACTAGTGGAAGCTGTTGGTGTTCATTTGCTGGCGGCTGGAGTATCAATGACCGACCGGGCAGTCCACACACTGGCTTGTGAGTTTGGTGAACGGGTACTCAAGGTGATCCGTGAGCACGCCTTAGCCCATCAATACAAGATAATCCGAGACCGTGTAGGAAAGATGCTGTTTCTATTGGGCGCTTACGCCAATTCCACGTCTTCACGGTCAGATGGGTCAAGTCCCCCCCCTGTTGTCCAGTCCGCGTTGCCACTGGGTCAACTTGTGCTGCTAGTGGTTCGACCGAAATCGGCACCGTCAACGTGGACAACGAATCTGCAAAGAGCAACCCCGAGAATGATACCAATTTGCATGCGAAGGAAACCGCAATGCAGTGGCTATCGTGCTGCGAAAAGTATGGCAATGGACGCGATATGCTTGCTGTGCTTAACGAGTTACTCCCAGTTGCTCTATTGACGCAATCGCACCCGAAGGCAGAAGTAGCCGTTCAAGCGAAGAACGTCACGGATGCCGTATCCCTGTCGCTACGAATGTACTTCGTGCTACAAGATACGACCGGCGAAAATGCGTTGACGCAGCTACTGGAGCTGCTGAAGGGTTTAGCTACCTTTCAAACATGGAAGACGCGCGGTGCAGTACTGCGTTTCACAATGACGTTCGCCTTCTATCACTGGGTTTTCTTCACTAGCGACTTGAAGGAGCAGGTGCATACTTTTATCTGCTCATTCTTGACGGACACACAGCGAGAAGTGCAAGCCATGGCAAAATACGCTCTACGGGGTCTCCTCCACAATGAACAACGTGCAGCCGTGGAGGCTCTGGGTGTGCGCTTTGTTGAGAGCGCGGGTCAGGCACGGGAAAAGTTTCCGAAGCTGATACGGCGTTGCGAGCGCCTGCGGGCCGAAGGAGCCCCCAGCGAGGAGCTGAAGAAAGCGCAAGATCGCTTGCAAGACCTCGAGGCGACGATGACGGAGAGCGTGCTGAGCCTGAGTGCGATCGTCCTGGCATTCCCGCATGACGTACCAGCTTTCGTACCACCTATCTTCGAGGAGCTGGGGCGTTTTCTCTACATAAAGCGATCTTCCAATACGATATCGTTCCTGGAGAAGACCGTTAAGGAAACGCTGCTGGACTTTAAACGCACGCATCAGGATAACTGGCTGGAGACGAAGACTAAGTTCTCTGTGGCGCAGCTTGATGTGATTGAAGATGTAGCCATCGCTCCGAGCTACTTTACCTAGAAATCTGATAATTAATACTGTAGTACCACTTACGGACTTCGAAGTACTCTAGTAATATCAAAGCTAACATTGGTATTTTTTAGCATTAAAATGCTAAGCACACATGTGCTTGTGATGATGACTCAAGAGCTGTAACAGTGTCTGTGTACTAACTAACCACGACGCATTTCAAAAATATCAAATTGAGTCTTGTAACAAGCTGTTTGATTTCAAAAAGTTTCTACAAATGTAGCTTATAGGAAATCGGCGACTTTGTCAAGGCAACTCTCTTTACGATGTACTTACGATTTGTAAGAGTACCCTAACCATGACTAAGAGCGGTGAATATGATTCTTGATCTTGTTTTAGATCTCGGCCCATCCGCTGTTTTTTTTAGTATCTTTGATCTTGTCAAAGTACTTTTATTAATAATATTGACGTAAAAGCATACCAGGTAGTACTTTTGATTTGCCTCACTTTCTTTTTGTGCTCAATGTTTTTTATAAAGTGTATGTTTTGACCTGAAAAATCCGTGCAACCTAATGTCTTAGACATTTGCTCGGAAGTTGCATGCTGCTCTTGATTACTCCCATGTCATTGGTGGTCTTAAAGCTGATGTTCAAGCTACCAGAGCCGAGAATCGCGCGTTGACTCAGGGGCTCGGCACTCTTGCTGTTGAGAACGTCGATAAGTCGACTCAGCTATCGTCAGCGAGGCACCAGGTGTTTCGTGTGGAGGCTGATGCCACGCAGTCCGTTAGCCACATCGCAAAGTCGTAGATATGAGTGAAGCAAAACTCGCTCGGGCTGCCGAGATTGAGCAGGGAAAAGTTGAGGCTGCGCTAGGTCAAGTCCAGCTTCACTATCAACAAGTCTTATATTGAGACGCCAAAATTGCGGTTCTCCTCCAGACCATCACTGAGAAGAATACGGCGTACACAACACTTCAGGGTATCGTAGCTAAGCATTTCGAGCAGCTACAGGAACCGTGCAGCTTTATAGCTGGACCGGCAACCAACGTTGAGGCACGCCCAGTTAGTGATCGCTGGCCAGCGGGAGACGCCAGAAGCGGATCCTCCGGTGCAATGGTACTCTTCAGATGCATGATTCCCACATGGCCGCTGCTGCTAGCGCTGGGTTGGACGTTCCTGGACTCGATCCTGCTGGCCTTCATCTGAATGCCCGGTTGTGTCACATCTTGGATTCTTGCTTCCCCGAAGTTCTTGACCTTCCCGCTGGTGAATTCTGCCAGCTAGGGTTGGTGACTCATTCTCGTCCAGACACCCCAGTGGCGCTTTCGGTCTTTGCTGATGGGTCCGCTGCTGCTTCCGGTACTCAACCACTGAATTTAACGTCGTCGGGGCTTCCTACTTCTTCTGCAAGTCTCTTGGTGAGCTCGGTTGCGACGCTTTGGAGCTCAAAGACGGCTGTGACTCAGCCCACGCTGACTCTCACTCAGCTTCATCGTGCACCGCCAGCTGCCTTGACGCCTACACAACTAATGCGGCGTTTTGCGAATCCGAAGTCTCCGACAGCCGTTGGTCCTCACCACCGTGTACCAGCCCTGCCTCCATCTCAGCCGTACGCTTGTCCGCCGCCTGAAGAGAATGGACATGACACCGTCAGTGCGATTCTGCGCTTGAACCTTCCTCTCGAGACTGTGTCTGATGAAGAGATATCTCGTATCGCTAAGTTCTGACGCCGTACTCGGCGTAAGAAGGTTCGTCGTCTTCAGTTGAGCTCTTCTATACGACCAGCCGTTTCCACTTGCTTAGAAGGTGAAGCTGAGGCTTCTAGCGAGGCTGAGTAAGAGTCCAACGTGTCTATGCTCAGTGACGACACAGCTCCTGCATCCGGTTCGTCGACTCTTACGAAGGCTCCGCATGTTGGTACTTCGTCAGTGTCGTCAGTCTCAACCATTCAGCCATCGCCGATGGCTTCTCCCAACTTTACGGCTCGCCGTTGATTGAGACAGCAGTGGGTGCTTTTAGGCATATTTTTGTCTCAAAACCAATTCGTGATTCACCAGTGATGCCATATAGAGTACCAAAATTGGGTACATGTGTTTGTTACCACTCATTGACGGAAACGCCACCTGTAGTGCAGCATGGATATCACTATCGCTTGAGTCTGCAAAGTGCGGTGGAAGTACCGCAAAATTAGTCGAGTCGAGTGGTAAGCCGGTCACAACTCTGCCTAAGAACTGGTCACCAGCAGCTTCTCAACGTATGTAGCGGTCCTGGGCCCCACCAAGGGACCACCCACAACGCAGGCACACGATTTCCAATGATAGACCTTCAGTACTTCCAATCGAAGCAAATGTGGCGACACCCTATCGTATGGAGTGTGTACCATACGCTTTGACGCCAGTTTGTTTCTCCAATAGCACTCCCAACTTCTTTGAGAATCTGCTTTTTTCATTTGAGCCGGGGAAAATCCTAACTAAACCTAGTGTTGGGCTCGAGGCAAAGTAAATACCAAATGCTAAAATACATCAATTGCTCGGGCTCCGCGGGTCGGTGTAATATGGCGGGGTCTTTCGTACCAGTCCCGTCTTGGTTGGTTTTGGTCCTGTGAGAGAACATAGCCGATACTGTCGTCCACGCAGTTGAGATGTGATAGATGCACTGTTTCAATTGACTTTGATCTGTACATCAAATTCCATTGTAGCACCAAGTACTAATGTGAAAACCCACTATCAAGTTCACCAATTGTTTTTGCACATAACTCTTTGTAGAGAGAAAATGAAAGAGGGCACTTCTGTAATGGGCCCCTCCATTACATAAGTAGGTAGATTTCTTTACAAAAGTAGGTGCATCAGCACACGACTAGCGTGTGCTGAAATGCTGTCATGCCATTGGCTGATATATGGGGAGCCAGACCCATTATTAGCCAATTGGACTATGACGTGTATTTCAGTGGCCAGGGCTGTGGCCTTGGTCCTAAAATAAAGTCAGAGTTGATTTTTCCTTAAACCTAAGACTCAGTCGTCCTATTGCGAGCTTCCTCAACACTATAGTGTAAGCAAGTAACGGAGTAAATACCTGGCCCGTTACACCTGGTAGCACTTCGTAGTCCTCCCAACGACCAAGTTCGACATGAGCCAAGACCTCGACCACGCTGCCTTTCTCCATCTCACTCGGATCGAGTGGGAAGCTCTCCACCGCCTCGCGGCGATGTCCGGAGAAGCCGTCGTCACGTCGCTGCTGCGCTCAGCGACGCCCGACGAGCAGCGCGTTGCGGCACAAGAATTCATGGAACGCGAGCTCGCCGATGCGAATCGGCGAGTGTCAACTCCCTCGCGTATCTCCACGAATGACGTCGTGAAGCTAGAGACGTCCACCTACTCCGGTGCCGGAGAAGATCGACTTCCGCTGAATCGCTGGTTTCGAGAGGTCGACATCGCCATCGCCTCGAGGTTGATCGAGGCGCCTTCCGCGAAGGTCCATTTCCTCCTCTCGCGGTTGTCTGGGAAAGCCAAGGAATGGGCTCTCGGCAAGTTGGTTGTCGGTCCCAACGTCTTCCCCACTCTGGATACCCTCCAGAGTGACCTTCGGCTCGCGTTCGAGCCGCCGCAAGATGAATCCCGAATACGGGCAGACTTCTTCGCCCTTCGGCAAGGCACGATGACTATGTGCGACTACGTCCAGAAGACACGACACCTCGCGTCGTGCATCGTGTCTAAGCCGATCGATATGGCCTCTCAGGTTCATGTATTCGTGCTCGGTATGCGCGAAGGCATGACGCGCTACTGCCTTACAAGATCGGACCCCTCCACGCTCGATGAGGCATTCGCCCTCGTCCTACGCGAGGACTACGTGGTCACGGCGTCATACGCTCACGCGCTACCTGCTTCAGCTCGGGATTCTGCGCCCGAGCCCATGGACATCGACGCTATCGATGCGACGAGCATTCTTCAGCGTCATATAGTGCGTCGAAGCGGTGCTCGGAACAATCGTTCTCTCACCTGCTTCCGCTGTCGGAAGGTCGGTCATCGCGCGGCGGAGTGCCGCGCGCCAGCTCCAGTGCTTGCGCATGTCGATGCCGAGCCATTGAGTTCTGACCAGCCAAACAGTGGTCAGGGTCAGTAGGTGCGGGGCGCCCTACTGGCTGGAATGGAGGTCCGGGTCCCCCGGTGGCAACCCAACCTCCTAGCCCTCCTGTGCTGCATGCACACTTTCATGCCACCACCACGCCGAGCGATTCAAGATTGATCATTGTCAGTCTTCATGTCGCCGGTGCCCGGCGACCACTGCGAGCGCTCCTTGATTCAGGAGCGACCAACAATTTCTTCCGCGCGTCGTGCTTGTCGGTACTCCCGTCGGACATCACTGTCCGCAAAGGTAGAGGGGAGGTCGCTGTCAAGTTGGCCGACGGGAAATCACGCCGCGTCGCGCGCCGCGAGATTACACTTCCGTACACGTTCGACGGTTTCCGAAGCAACGAAGAATTACGCCGGATTGATCCAGCCGCTCTCTTCGTTGCTGAAGAAAGATGTGTCGTGGTCGTGGACTTCCGCACATCAAGCCGCCTTCGACTCGGTGAAGAAGAGTCTCGCCGAGGCCCCAATCCTCGCGCTCCCGGATGACTCGAAGCCTTTTCACTTCGTCTGCGACGCGAGTGATTTTGCTGTGAGCGAGGTGTTCACGCACCTCCTGGTCGCCCAGAAGGATTGGCCTCACGTCACCGTCGTGGACCGGTCATCACGACGCACGTTGTGCACAGAGTGAGCGATGGCCCTCTCTGCACGGCTTGCGCAGTGCTGTTAGCTGACGAGTCCCCGCGGCGACGCGGGGATGAAGACCAACTGGCGGTCGAGCAGGGGCTCTCGCAGACGAATGAGATGGCGGTCGAGCAGGGGCTCCCGCAGACGAACGAGATGGCGGTCGAGCAGGGGCTCTCGCAGACGAATGAGATGGCGGTCGAGCAGGGGCTTCCGCAGACGAACGAGATGGCGGTCGAGCAGGGGCTTCCGCAGACGAACGAGATGGCGGTCGAGCAGGGGCTTCCGCAGACGAACGAGATGGCGGTCGAGCAGGGGCTCCCGTCAATTGAGCCGGTGGTCGAGCAGTTGGCGCTCCCGCTGAACACTACCGCGGTCGAGCAGGGGCTCCCGCTAGAGGGGGGTGACATCTCGTCCAGCGAGAGCGACTCATCATCCTCGAGTTCGCACTCGAGGCGGCGAAAGAGGAAGTCGAAGAGGCGTCGGCTGAAACATCGCCGAGAGCCCGTACCAAGTGACAGCTCACCGACGGAGTCGGTCTGCGTGCTTGAGTATGTGGAAGGTACCTCTGGCCGCCGACGAACACTCGACCTTGCAAGCCCGCCTGGCGAGGCAGGGTCGATCACTCGACTTCCAGGTCTCTCCTGGAAGAACTTCCTTCGCGGCCTCAAGGACGATGAAATCGAACAGGTTTGCCTGATCACCGACGCCGATTCGGCGTCGCTCGAAGTGAATGCAGTCAGTGACGGCGACGCTCCCTCGCGCCCAAAGAGCGCTGAGCCGAAGTCGGCACGCGAGGAGCGCTTCGCAGCGCAGTCTTGGGAAGCGCTACGCGAATCCGGCAATCCAGTTTACGAGTCCGCCCGCGAATATGAAGATGTATTTCCGGATAAGATCCCAGCTGAGTTGCCAGCTGACCGAGGAATTCGCCACGAGATCGATCTCGTGCCCGGCTCGAAGTATTGTGTGACGCGGCAGTGGCCACTCCCGCGAGATCAGGTCCAAGCTATCGATGACTTCTTCGAGAGCCGCCGCAAGGCGGGTCATGTGCGTGAGAGCACATCGCCGCACTCCAGTCCGACCTTCTGTGTGAAGAAAGCCACGGGCGGACGGCGCATCGTCCATGCCTTCAACAAGCTGAACGACGCTACCATCCCTGCCCAGACGCCGATTCCTCGGAAGGACATGGTGCTCGACGCAATGTCGGGTAGTGAGGTCTTCAGCGCCATCGACTTGACCGATGGGTTCTACCAAATCCTCATGAGGCTGAGCGATATACCGCTCACAGCGGTAAGCAGTCCCAGTGGTATGCTCTGGGAGTGGCTTGTTATGCCACAAGGCTTGAAGAATGCTCCCGCCACGTTCAATCGCATGGTATCCCATGTGCTGCGCCCGCTCCGCGATTTCGCACCGAGTTATTTCGATGACATCTTCGTACACAGTCGCGCTGAGGGAGGCCTCAGCACGCTTGAAGTCCACTTGAAGCATCTGAGGCAAGTCTTCCAAGTGATGCGCGAAAACAAGCTGTATGCCAACTTGAAGAAGTGTATATTCTGCGCACCGGAGATTCCGGTGCTTGGCTGCTTTGTGAGCAAGAACGGCGTCCGCGCCGACCCCGAGAAAGTGTCGTCGATATGTGCGTGGCCTACGCCACAGAATCCCACTGAACTGCGTCAGTGGCTGGGTCTCGCAAATTATCTCCACAAGTACACGAAGAATTACGCCGGATTGATCCAGCCGCTCTCTTCGTTGTTGAAGAAAGATGTGTCGTGGTCGTGGACTTCCGCATATCAAGCCGCCTTCGACTCGGTGAAGAAGAGTCTCGCCGAGGCCCCAATCCTCGCGCTCCCGGATGACTCGAAGCCTTTTCACTTCGTCTGCGACGCGAGTGATTTTGCTGTGAGCGAGGTGTTCACGCACCTCCTGGTCGCCCAGAAGGATTGGCCTCACGTCACCGTCGTGGACCGGTCATCACGACGCACGTTGTGCACAGAGTGAGCGATGGCCCTCTCTGCACGGCTTGCGCAGTGCTGTTAGCTGACGAGTCCCCGCGGCGACGCGGGGATGAAGACCAACTGGCGGTCGAGCAGGGGCTCTCGCAGACGAATGAGATGGCGGTCGAGCAGGGGCTCCCGCAGACGAACGAGATGGCGGTCGAGCAGGGGCTCTCGCAGACGAATGAGATGGCGGTCGAGCAGGGGCTCCCGCAGACGAACGAGATGGCGGTCGAGCAGGGGCTTCCGCAGACGAACGAGATGGCGGTCGAGCAGGGGCTTCCGCAGACGAACGAGATGGCGGTCGAGCAGGGGCTTCCGCAGACGAACGAGATGGCGGTCGAGCAGGGGCTCCCGTCAATTGAGCCGGTGGTCGAGCAGTTGGCGCTCCCGCTGAACACTACCGCGGTCGAGCAGGGGCTCCCGCTAGAGGGGGGTGACATCTCGTCCAGCGAGAGCGACTCATCATCCTCGAGTTCGCACTCGAGGCGGCGAAAGAGGAAGTCGAAGAGGCGTCGGCTGAAACATCGCCGAGAGCCCGTACCAAGTGACAGCTCACCGACGGAGTCGGTCTGCGTGCTTGAGTATGTGGAAGGTACCTCTGGCCGCCGACGAACACTCGACCTTGCAAGCCCGCCTGGCGAGGCAGGGTCGATCACTCGACTTCCAGGTCTCTCCTGGAAGAACTTCCTTCGCGGCCTCAAGGACGATGAAATCGAACAGGTTTGCCTGATCACCGACGCCGATTCGGCGTCGCTCGAAGTGAATGCAGTCAGTGACGGCGACGCTCCCTCGCGCCCAAAGAGCGCTGAGCCGAAGTCGGCACGCGAGGAGCGCTTCGCAGCGCAGTCTTGGGAAGCGCTACGCGAATCCGGCAATCCAGTTTACGAGTCCGCCCGCGAATATGAAGATGTATTTCCGGATAAGATCCCAGCTGAGTTGCCAGCTGACCGAGGAATTCGCCACGAGATCGATCTCGTGCCCGGCTCGAAGTATTGTGTGACGCGGCAGTGGCCACTCCCGCGAGATCAGGTCCAAGCTATCGATGACTTCTTCGAGAGCCGCCGCAAGGCGGGTCATGTGCGTGAGAGCACATCGCCGCACTCCAGTCCGACCTTCTGTGTGAAGAAAGCCACGGGCGGACGGCGCATCGTCCATGCCTTCAACAAGCTGAACGACGCTACCATCCCTGCCCAGACGCCGATTCCTCGGAAGGACATGGTGCTCGACGCAATGTCGGGTAGTGAGGTCTTCAGCGCCATCGACTTGACCGATGGGTTCTACCAAATCCTCATGAGGCTGAGCGATATACCGCTCACAGCGGTAAGCAGTCCCAGTGGTATGCTCTGGGAGTGGCTTGTTATGCCACAAGGCTTGAAGAATGCTCCCGCCACGTTCAATCGCATGGTATCCCATGTGCTGCGCCCGCTCCGCGATTTCGCACCGAGTTATTTCGATGACATCTTCGTACACAGTCGCGCTGAGGGAGGCCTCAGCACGCTTGAAGTCCACTTGAAGCATCTGAGGCAAGTCTTCCAAGTGATGCGCGAAAACAAGCTGTATGCCAACTTGAAGAAGTGTATATTCTGCGCACCGGAGATTCCGGTGCTTGGCTGCTTTGTGAGCAAGAACGGCGTCCGCGCCGACCCCGAGAAAGTGTCGTCGATATGTGCGTGGCCTACGCCACAGAATCCCACTGAACTGCGTCAGTGGCTGGGTCTCGCAAATTATCTCCACAAGTACACGAAGAATTACGCCGGATTGATCCAGCCGCTCTCTTCGTTGTTGAAGAAAGATGTGTCGTGGTCGTGGACTTCCGCATATCAAGCCGCCTTCGACTCGGTGAAGAAGAGTCTCGCCGAGGCCCCAATCCTCGCGCTCCCGGATGACTCGAAGCCTTTTCACTTCGTCTGCGACGCGAGTGATTTTGCTGTGAGCGAGGTGTTCACGCACCTCCTGGTCGCCCAGAAGGATTGGCCTCACGTCACCGTCGTGGACCGGTCATCACGACGCACGTTGTGCACAGAGTGAGCGATGGCCCTCTCTGCACGGCTTGCGCAGTGCTGTTAGCTGACGAGTCCCCGCGGCGACGCGGGGATGAAGACCAACTGGCGGTCGAGCAGGGGCTCTCGCAGACGAATGAGATGGCGGTCGAGCAGGGGCTCCCGCAGACGAACGAGATGGCGGTCGAGCAGGGGCTCTCGCAGACGAATGAGATGGCGGTCGAGCAGGGGCTCCCGCAGACGAACGAGATGGCGGTCGAGCAGGGGCTTCCGCAGACGAACGAGATGGCGGTCGAGCAGGGGCTTCCGCAGACGAACGAGATGGCGGTCGAGCAGGGGCTCCCGTCAATTGAGCCGGTGGTCGAGCAGTTGGCGCTCCCGCTGAACACTACCGCGGTCGAGCAGGGGCTCCCGCTAGAGGGGGGTGACATCTCGTCCAGCGAGAGCGACTCATCATCCTCGAGTTCGCACTCGAGGCGGCGAAAGAGGAAGTCGAAGAGGCGTCGGCTGAAACATCGCCGAGAGCCCGTACCAAGTGACAGCTCACCGACGGAGTCGGTCTGCGTGCTTGAGTATGTGGAAGGTACCTCTGGCCGCCGACGAACACTCGACCTTGCAAGCCCGCCTGGCGAGGCAGGGTCGATCACTCGACTTCCAGGTCTCTCCTGGAAGAACTTCCTTCGCGGCCTCAAGGACGATGAAATCGAACAGGTTTGCCTGATCACCGACGCCGATTCGGCGTCGCTCGAAGTGAATGCAGTCAGTGACGGCGACGCTCCCTCGCGCCCAAAGAGCGCTGAGCCGAAGTCGGCACGCGAGGAGCGCTTCGCAGCGCAGTCTTGGGAAGCGCTACGCGAATCCGGCAATCCAGTTTACGAGTCCGCCCGCGAATATGAAGATGTATTTCCGGATAAGATCCCAGCTGAGTTGCCAGCTGACCGAGGAATTCGCCACGAGATCGATCTCGTGCCCGGCTCGAAGTATTGTGTGACGCGGCAGTGGCCACTCCCGCGAGATCAGGTCCAAGCTATCGATGACTTCTTCGAGAGCCGCCGCAAGGCGGGTCATGTGCGTGAGAGCACATCGCCGCACTCCAGTCCGACCTTCTGTGTGAAGAAAGCCACGGGCGGACGGCGCATCGTCCATGCCTTCAACAAGCTGAACGACGCTACCATCCCTGCCCAGACGCCGATTCCTCGGAAGGACATGGTGCTCGACGCAATGTCGGGTAGTGAGGTCTTCAGCGCCATCGACTTGACCGATGGGTTCTACCAAATCCTCATGAGGCTGAGCGATATACCGCTCACAGCGGTAAGCAGTCCCAGTGGTATGCTCTGGGAGTGGCTTGTTATGCCACAAGGCTTGAAGAATGCTCCCGCCACGTTCAATCGCATGGTATCCCATGTGCTGCGCCCGCTCCGCGATTTCGCACCGAGTTATTTCGATGACATCTTCGTACACAGTCGCGCTGAGGGAGGCCTCAGCACGCTTGAAGTCCACTTGAAGCATCTGAGGCAAGTCTTCCAAGTGATGCGCGAAAACAAGCTGTATGCCAACTTGAAGAAGTGTATATTCTGCGCACCGGAGATTCCGGTGCTTGGCTGCTTTGTGAGCAAGAACGGCGTCCGCGCCGACCCCGAGAAAGTGTCGTCGATATGTGCGTGGCCTACGCCACAGAATCCCACTGAACTGCGTCAGTGGCTGGGTCTCGCAAATTATCTCCACAAGTACACGAAGAATTACGCCGGATTGATCCAGCCGCTCTCTTCGTTGTTGAAGAAAGATGTGTCGTGGTCGTGGACTTCCGCATATCAAGCCGCCTTCGACTCGGTGAAGAAGAGTCTCGCCGAGGCCCCAATCCTCGCGCTCCCGGATGACTCAAAGCCTTTTCACGTCGTCTGCGACGCGAGTGATTTTGCCATCGGCTGTGCGCTGATGCAATTCGATGAAGAAGGTCGAGAGCGTGTCGTAAGCTACCAGTCCAGGCAGATGAAGCCGGCGGAGCGCAACTACCTTGTTCACGACAAGGAGCTCCTTGCGATGCGCTACGCTCTGATCAAGTTCAGAGTGTACTTGTTGGGTGAGGATACCTTCGCGGTGTACACCGACCATGCATCGCTGAGGACAGCGATGAAGAGTCCTCATCTCTCCCAGCGGATGGCCCGCTGGCTTTCGTTCTTCTCTGAGTACAACTTCGTTGTCCACTACAAACCCGGCAAGAACAACATTCTCGCCGACGCTTTGTCTCGGCGTCCCGACTACGACCCACGCGGTGCATTGGGTCGACAAGCTTCGCTGGATGAAGACGATGTAGACGAGTGTGCCACGTGCGAGGCGTCAGGCGTCAACCTGACGAGCGTCTCCCCGGTAATGCCACTTCGCGACGAGATCCGAGCTGCTTACGACCATGACTCGATGTGCTCCAGTATCCTGGAGCATCTCCGCTCTCCCAGCGCCGATACACTGGGAGCCCTTTCCCGCTCTGTACGAAACAAAATCCACCGATATCGTCTCGAGGACGAGCTGCTGACGTACAGCATCGACAACTTCGATTCCCCACGTATCGTTGTTCCTAACGACCCCGATCTGCGCTCACGGATTATCCATGAGTTTCATGATGCCCCGCTGGGTGCTCATCTCGGTCGCGAGAAGACATTTGCCGCTGTGTCACGCGACTTTTATTGGCCCCACCTGTACAAATGGGTACGTAAGTGGGTGCGCACCTGCGAGATCTGCCAGCGCGTGAAACCTGCCTCGTCTTCGCAAGCTCCCCTGCCTCCACTACCGGTGGCCACCGAGGCCTGGCGCTCGGTGTCGATGGACTTCATCTTCGGGCTCCCACCCGATGCTAAAGGACGCTCAGGTGTCTTGGTGTTCGTAGACCGCTTCAGCAAGATGGTCCACCTGATTCCGGTGTCGGATTCGATCACCGCGGCAGATACCGCGGTGCACTTCATCGATGCGGTCTTCCGCCATCATGGTCTTCCTGAATCCATCGTCTCCGACCGCGACCCGCGCTTCACGTCGGCCTTCTGGTCGAAGCTCTTCGAGCTACTGGGCTCGAAGCTGTTGATGTCCACAGCAGCCCATCCGGAAACGGACGGCCAGACGGAGCGCGTAAATCGCGTCCTCGAAGACGTCCTTCGAAGCTACGCGACGTCGTTCTCCAGCTGGAGCTCGTTTCTGCCTCTGGCCGATTTCGCGCTGAACAACGCGGTACACGCGTCGACTGGGCTGACGCCCTCTTCATTAACAACGCGCGACACCCGCGTGTCCCTGCTCTTCTCGCCGTGGGCCATCCCACAGCGCCGTGTGTCTCCACTCTGGGTGGGGAAGAAGCTGCCGACAAGCCGTCTACTCCAGCTCCGATGTCTCGGCGGCAACACCGGTACTGGGTCAACCGGTACACACTCCGGTTGCTAATGATATCTCGAGTGTATTCCCAGTCCCCACATCGGTCAACGCAGTGACACGTTCCGCATCGAGCCCACTTGCGCCGGCTAACTACGCGCCGAAGCATGCGGCGCGACCAATCGACCCCGCAGTCGTCTCCGACTCCATACTACAGCGCCAAGCGGTCACCCGCTATGTTCGTGACGCACTGCAGGACGCAGTGGACAAGCAGAAGGAGAACGCTGATAAGGCTGGCCGCAAGAACACAGCCACGTTTACGACAGGCGAACGAGTGCTCCTGTCGACTGAAGGTATCAGAAACTCTGCCGTTACCAACCTCGGCGCAAACAAACTCGCGCCGCGCTTTATTGGGCCGTTTACGGTGATCAAGACCATTGGTGACGCTTACACTCTGGATATTCCTTCGACACTACGGCTACATCCGACGTTTTACGTCGGACGGCTCAAGAAGTATCACCCCGCTACGATTCCAGAGTCGTCTCAGGCCTCATCCAACTCCTGCTGGGTATCCCAGTAGCTGTTCAGCAAGTTGTTCTCGTTCTGGGCAGCCAGAACGCGAGTGTTTTCGACGCAACGGCCCTCCTCCTGTTGTTGACGCTGCCGGAGATACCTGCTGGATTGTTGAGCACATCGTTGCCCACGAAGATCCACTTCGCGCTCCCAAACGTCATCGTGGGATCGCCCACGATGTTCCGGCCGGCCGTCGCTATCGGGTACGATGGCTCAGGTTTCCTCCCGACGAGGATACGTGGGAGCCTCGTGCCAATCTCCTTCGGGACGTCCCGAATGTGGTCCAGGCGTATGAGTCCAGCCTCGCTGCGAACCACCTTGTGACGCACGCCAGCTCGCACGAGGAGAGCGACTCGAGCGATCACGCGAACGTGATCGAGACCGATGACTTGGTCGCCCACGTGAACGGGACCGAAATCTGCGATTTGTGCGACCCCGCGAACGTGATCGAGAACGACGACTTGAGCGGCCGCGCGAACGAGACCGAGTCCAATGCCAAGAATCTTCACGTGCAGGGCGTCGGCGTGAGCCGGCGCGATTAGAGGCGCGCACGTTCTCGACCAACGAGCGACGATACTTCTCGATCCACCCGTGTTCTTGTTCACCGAGCGGATACTCGGCGATGTGGCTGCTCCACTCCTCGACAGTCGGACGCGATCCAATACAAGTGCCACAACCTTCAGCGACCTTCACGTAGCAGATGCGGCGCATGTCCGCCCATGCGCTGGTGCAGACGCGCTCACGGAGCTCCGTGAGCGAGTGCTCCTTGACGATCTCCTCGCGGTACACCAGCCAGCCGACGAAGCTCTCCCCTTCTTCCTGCGTCCGGTTCCAACGCCGGATGCAGGCGCACCACGACTCCTGCAATGCGCCATATGCGACACCCTCGACAGACTTCTGACGCAGTCCACGGAAGCGCCGGAAGTGATCCTTCATCGTGTCCAGCGTGTCCGGAGCCCGCGCTCCGGATATGTCGTAGAGAGCCCATGCCCGGAGCTGGTCGTCCATCACGCGCGTGCCCCGTGCCGCTGCGGTCGACGACGTCGCCGTCGTCGGTGTTCCCGTCCGCTGTTGATCCATCGTGCTGCTTGTCGTCTTCTCCGCAAGTCGAGTTATGTCGCTCCTGCGCTTTGCAGGAGATGTCTCCGTCTCTGTTTCGCTCCGCCCGTTAGCCAAGTCCCCGTTCGCCATCCTCACGCAGATTGATTTGTTCTTCGCCCACTGCTTATGTTGCGTAAGTGCAACTTTAAGAGGGGGTAATGTAATGGGCCCCTCCATTACATAAGTAGGTAGATTTCTTTACAAAAGTAGGTGCATCAGCACACGACTAGCGTGTGCTGAAATGCTGTCATGCCATTGGCTGATATATGGGGAGCCAGACCCATTATTTGCCAATTGGACTATGACGTGTATTTCAGTGGCCAGGGCTGTGGCCTTGGTCCTAAAATAAAGTCAGAGTTGATTTTTCATTAAACCTAAGACTCAGTCGTCCTATTGCGAGCTTCCTTAACACTATAGTGTAAGCAAGTAACGGAGTAAATACCTGGCCCGTTACAACTTCCCTGACACGCGTCCAGCGCCATTTTGATCATTACCTGCCTCGGTTCGCTTCAACCCACGAAAAACATTATCATAGGATGGACGTATACTCGGCAGGAAGTGTATTTTTTTCTTCCGATAGATGTCCCATACAGCATCTCCATACCCTCCTAGCGTCGACACTTTAAGTGACTTTGCGCTCATCTTGTCGAGTAAGAACGTCTCAAAATGAGATGGCTTGAACACTTCAACGTTGAATCCGCCGTCGACGACAAAGTAGATGTCAGGTAATGGTAGCATTTCCCTAATCCACTTACAAATTCATTTGATGTAGCTCTGGTAGGCCTTCTTCGTAGATGGTGTTGTGCATGCCGCACGAACGTCTGCACTGCTGAGCGATCCAGGAGGCGGTGTAGATTCCTGATGTGCTCGGTCTCGAACGCAGGAAGAAGGAGGTGGATGGCGATGGTTGACGATCGCCGTGTTTGCCTCCAGACTGACTGCCAGAATTTCACCCAATAGGAGGCGGTATTTCGGCGTAAGACAGCCAGGGTACAGATTTTTGTTCATAATCCATTGTGCAATTTATCATACTAGAGCCAATATATTATTCTTTTTGTCAAAAACGTTTTTGAGAAAATGTAGCCTATTCGTCCTACGCTGTCTCACAAAACGGCAGTTTGGTCTTACTAAAGTAGTTTTTAATAAGGTTTCACTGAAATGTACTTCTTTCACCGTGAGGCCTTCTTTCAAATTTTTAAAATACATGATTATTGCTGAGAGATTCATTCCGTAAATCGCTCTTTCACGACGGCTAATTCAAGCGTATATACACACTTAAATGAAAATGCTCTTAGAGCATTTCCACCCCGATAAAATTGTGGAGGGCGACTGTTTAGAGGTGCTAATTGCTAAAAATGGTGCAGATTTGGTATTTTGGAGTATCGAGCAGTCAAATTTGATTTGTGGATATATCGCGACTATTCGGCAATCTTGGTTTTTGTAGGGGCGATGGGCTTAAGTTCGCATTTTAACTTTAGTAAGGGAAATGGTCAATTTAGTAGCTTCTGCCAGTTTAGTAGCCGACCTATTTTTCAGCCAATACCGTCAATGTACCCATTCGGTTACTGATTTGATTTGCCAAAACTACAAGAGCTCTGACTAAGTAAAAACCTGAAGCACTTTATATCTGGATATTTCCCGACCATTTCCAAGCCTGGCTCAATGGGAAGGCTTCGAGCACCTGATTCTGACGCAGAACTTGACGCTGCCGTTCAAGAGGTGCTTTCAGGGTCCACTACGAAGACAACGAGCGACAAAACCAAGATTCCCCATAGCACGCTTAGGTAGTACGTCGCTCTAGCTTGGAAAGGGATTCTCCGCAAGCCCAACCGCCGCGGTCCGCATCCTATGCTACCAGAAGATGTAGAAGAAAGCCTCCGAGACTGGGAGCTTGGGAGGCAGCAGGTCGGGCACCCTGTAAGCCGCCACGACCTTCTCGAGAGGGCGCAGCAGGTGGCTCAGCTGGTGTGCGGCTTGTCGATGGAGGAGGGCTGGCTGCGCCGCTTCCTGGAGCGTCACTCGTCCCTCACATTAAGAACGTCACAGCCCCCTCTAAGTGCCGTAACGAGGTGGAAGAGCGCGATCTTGCAGTGTTGTTCTCGTTCCTTGCTAAGGTCATGATAAAGCACAAAATTGGGGCAGTACAAGTTTTTTTTTGATATTGACGAAACCGCGCTTAGCACTACGAGGGAGCACAAGAAGGCGATCGCTTCTTGAAGAAGAAGAAGCGTCAAATAGACGTATCCAGACGAGGAAACCCGTATCGTCCAGGAAGAAGAAAGCTGGCCAGGTGCCAGCGACGGAAATTGAAGAGGCATGAGCTTACGCTGTAGCAGTTTATAAACTGCTTATAATACTTAAATGGTGAAGATATATGAATGAGGTCAAAATTTGATATCCCTAACCCTTAGCCTTCTTGGATCGATCAGACGAATCGAGCAGTATAATAAAATTAAGTCAAATGTAGCTACTAACCTGACAAGTCGGTCAAACGTAGCGCTTAACTTGCAAGCCCCACAAATGCAACAGAACAACAGCATTTAATCAGTGAAAAATCGCAAAATAACTGTGTGTCTGTTCTTTTCGATGGCGCAAGTAACGTTTCAATTGGACGTTTCCTTTTGATGATATCGACCAACGTGTGCGAGCTGTTCAAAGTGGCTACTAAATTGACCATTTCCCTTACTTAAAGTGGGGGCCTTCAGAAAATATAGCAGATCCCAAATGCCGCTCGCACAAATCCTATGGGGGGTAGGTCGCAATAATTTGCTCGCATTTTAAAGAGAACGTTTTGGAGTCTCTGCTAATTGCGACATCACAAAATCAAATGATGACGTCAAACCAAATATAAATGGATATCAGATCGCGCGCCGCGCCAACATAGTGGTAATACATCACAACAACAAACATTGCAATGATCCGAGGAAGGGGGTGGACCACGCCTGAGACGCTGTACATGCTTGGGCTTATAGAAAGCGTACTTTAGGAGGGCGGCCGCGCTAACTGGGACGCCACTTAACCGTGTACTTCTTAAAAAACTCGGCTCGAGCGAAGTAGGTGGCAGCGACACCACCGCTACAAAGCTGCCATAAAGCCCTTCTTCGTAGATCTTCTGCTACGCCGTTTCTTAAAGCTACTTCTAAGAAGGTGCAGCAACAAAACCTCCCTACAGCGGCGCTGATGCGTAGCTGATTTTGTCGCAAACGCAGTATTTACTGCCATCGGCGAGGTTCGAGCTCCCGCAGCCAGGCAAGCTGGTAGCAAATTTGTATGTTTTTCTCTTAGAGATTTGAATCGCAATGCAATTGTTGGCTATCGCATTTCTGCACGCAAACGCCTTTTGAATTGTGCTTTGCGTCATTTTCTGAAGGCCCCCAGTTTTGTCCGAAATGCTTTTATTTTTAGGATGCACATTTTCTTAAGAATAAAGAAGTGCATCCGAACAACGCTCTTTCACTATACGCTATACACTGTACTCTATACACGATCTCAAGTATACATAAATGTGTTGCAGTCCATTCAGAAGCGGAAAAGCAAGCAAGCGTGACTGACGACGATGGTGGGCAGCAAGCACAAGAATGGCATCATCTGCACGTTCCCGAATTGCAACAAGCCCATGCGCACCCAGAAGTTTAAGATGCACTTCACTAGGGCGCACCTGAAGGATGGCGAGGCGTACTCCATTGAACATCGGCGGCAGTACGAAGTGGCGAGGGAGGAGAATGCTCGCAGCACCGTGAAATCTGATCTTGTCTCCGCGGTTGCTACAGTGCCGGATACACCACCAGTGGTGTCCACAACGACGACTACGAATGGGATTTCCCGTGTGGAGACCATGTGCACTGCCGCTGCTGCTCACGAGAACATCGATGCGGCACAAGCGAGGCAGGTGCAAAATCAGAAGGCTCCGTTGTCCTCGAATCCAGAAGACCCAGTCATCTCTGCCGCCAGGAGCGAGAACAGCGCAGCTAATACGAGTGCATCGCCCAGAACAATTCATATTCCGTCGATGGCGCAAACATCCTTGCTGACTTCGGTGTCTATTAATAGCGAGCAAGTCAGTGGTATCAAGCGCCCCATATCTTCAATAGAGAGCTGCCCCGGAGACGCCGTTGACCCGACGAGCGTGCTGTTGATGCAATTCATAGCATTAATGGACCAGCGCTTCCATGAGCTGGTAAGCAAGATGGGCGAAATGATCGACGTGCAGAAGGACCTGATCGACACATTACAGGCCAGCAACCCGGGCGGCCAGGCACCGGCATCAGCATTCTCTCATGCCGTTGAGGTGGTCATGAAAAGACGCAAGAAAGATTCGAGCCCTCGCGGCGATAGTAACAGTGATAATGGTTATGGCAACGCTGGCGCCGATGCCAGTGGTGAAGGTCAGGGCGATGGGGTTGTCTTGTAAACGATGAGATCCAAAACTGAGTTGTAGGAATGTATTGCTCCATTCAATTTGCGGTCCACAAATTTAACTTTATTTTAGACAGCAGTCAATCCATAACACTACATGTAGTAGGACTGTAAAGGAAAATTTACGACACTTGGCGTAACTATCGTCTCTGTAGCGCCAATGTTAACATAAGGGAAGTGGTCAATTCGAGGTCGGTTTTGCAGGTGCAATTTTCGGAAAGGCACTGGAGCCTCGGAAGTCATAAGTTTTGACAGTTCTGGAAACCTCCGGAATCCCTCTTTTTTTAAGGTGGTGATTGGCACATAATATGACAGTGCTGGTCGCTGTATTGCTACTTAAAGAAACCACTGGAATTGTGGCGGAGGTTCAATTAAAGGCCGGAATTAGACTTGTCTTGAGTATGTTCATTGGTACACCAGAATCAGGGTTAGGTCTACTAGAGCGGTGCATTTCGGTCGTACTTAAGGCATTATCATAGGTTAATAGGTTTGAGAGGTGATGCCATTTTGGAAAGGACTGCATCTCCAGAAGCACGCAGACACAGACAGCACCCGAAATGTCGAGCGGGGCGCCGGCTCTGCTCGAGTCCCCAGAGCTCCGCTGCCACCCGGAGAACCTCGTACGGCTGCTCATGCGTCATGGCTAGCGACTCCCACCTTTTGCTGAAGCCAAGACCTCCTGTGTGATGTGGAACTGCCCGGCAGGGTGGGGGTAACGCTGTCGGATTGACAGACGCACATATTCAACCAATTTGGTACGGCAATCTTTAAGTCCCACATACTTATGAGGTCGTACTGACAGTTGCTGTGTCTAAACTACTGTAGAACCTACAATATCACTACCAGTATGATCACGGCGCGCTCGACTGGGTGGCCAATGAGCTGTCGTCCTACCACCCAGTCGTATAGATGGTCTTCCGCTGCTTTCGGTAAGAACGTTTTGGGCCCAGGCCGTCCGGCTTTCAGTGACTTGCCCTCCGCTAGTGCATGTAGCCACTTTCGAATAGTTCTCTCATGAACGCCAGTTACAGCGGCGACGTCAACCACTGTACTGCCGGCTTGAACTTGAGCGATTGTTGCTTGTTTAAAGTCCACCGTGTAGGTAGGTGCCATTGAGCTGGTTTGGAAACGAAAGCTGCTTACAGTAGCGCTGCTTTCTGGCAGTGATCCCTCTCCCGCCAGCATTTCGAGCCAAATCTGTATAAATTTCTGTGAGTTTCGTACTTAGTTGTTTATCTACAAATGACATGCTGGAAATCGTAATACATCAAATGCATTGGCTAATATCACACCGGCCTCGAATAGATCAACCGGCCTCGAATTGGAAGTTTCCCTTAGTTATTATAGTTGCTCCAACAGGCGCATTTAATAATTACGAGAGGCAACTGATTGCCACAATTATAACATTTGGAAGGTTTTTGCTGGCCTGAAATTACCGGTAGGAAGTGTGCACCACACTAGTTTTGCTTCCATCCAATTGCAGAAGCAACCATGAGCGACCAAGCCGTGGAAGCGTTCGGCAGCGTGGAGCAGACGCTATCGGCGGTAGAGGAGCATCTCGCTGTTTTCAAGCAGACGTCTATGGAGGATTTCATAGCAACTCTAAGGCCGCTGCAGCGTGCAAAAGTTCAGGTCTCACTGGGTACGTTCAAGCATAGCCTCTTTTGGTGGTCATTGATAATTGACTTATCGAGCTGCTTGGCCTTTTTTGCCGAGTCACTAGCCTACACTATCAATGCGCTGCTGTTTGTTTTCTTGAAGACGCAAGGTGTTTCCTCCAAGGACATTCGACAGACTCATGTCAAGCAGGAGCTGGTAACGAAATTACTTCTTTCTGTTGGTGGTACAATTGCCAATGACGGATGGCTGTTATGCACCAATTTTATAGGAGCGCGTGAAGGCTTTTATTAAGAAGATTAAGGACACGGAGGAGCTAACCAAGGGACCTAAACTTGTGCTCGACAAAGACGCCTCGAAGCGTTTTATTCACAATGCCCTGAGCTCCGATCAAGTATACGTGGATGCAGCCAAGGCGCAAAAGGGGGGGCAGGAGAGCAACGAAGCGAAAAAGGAAACAAAGACAAAAATGGAAGGAAATGGGAAGCGGGTGGCCTCCAAGTCCTCCGGCAAAAAAAACAAGCGTCAGAGGAAAAACTAGCCTACAGTCCACACAGCCCACCACACCGGAAATCGATATTGCATTGATAAGTTTATTTGCACGTCCCCTTCTTATTGCATGTTTGTCAGACGTAGTTATATACGCACTTAATCTGCTGAGGGTGGGCCTCCTGACGGCAGAGCGGGCATTCAGCTTTGTTCTTTTGGCACCAGCCCACGATGCATTCCCAGCAAAAAACGTGACCACACGGAGTGACGGAAGGGGATACTCGTTCTCCCAAACAGAGTGCACATTTTCGACGGGACTGTTGACTGTTTCCATTGCTCACCGATTGTTGATGAGAAATCCTTGAATTCGCATTCACAAACGAAAGCGAGGTGGGAACCCTCTCTGAGCAAGGAAACGGGGTTGTGGAGATACCGGCCGCCCTCGCCTCCTGTTGCCGTAGCTTAATCTCTTGCTTGTGGTGTTCACGCAAATACTTGAGCTCGATTATCGCCGTGGCGACCAGACGAAGTGACATCATATACCCGAGCAATGACAAGTTCACACCAGGCATTAAGTCCTTTCGTACAAAAACGTACTGGATGTTGGCTATCCGTTTCGCAAAGTGCAAATGCCGTGCAAAAACGTAGAAAGCTGCAAAGTGCGCGTGAGCCCCCCATTGCTGCACACAAGCTAAGCTGAAGCTGTACGATGCTGGAAACACATCGTTCTCAATCCATGCACCCATACCCTTGAGCTTTAATACTACTCGGTCAAGTTGCTGAAGTAGCTGCTGGGGCTTCAGCGCAGCCACTCGACTTTCCGAAGAGAGCTGGGAGCCGTCTACTGTTGCTGCCGACGCTGCAGCAGCAGCGGCCTCTTGCCGAAGTCGAAGTTGGTGTTCCATGCGCTCCCTCGGCGTACCAGTCAGATGACTCAAATTTTTCCAGCCGTTTTGAGATCGCGCTATCAGGTACCGAGGCAGCACGGCACACACAAGCCACAGTGCATGGCGCCCAAGCCGCACATGCACGACCGGCCCAGACCCTGACTTGGTGACACGGATGATATCACAAAATTCTTCGCCCAGCGTCTGACCCGGTTGCTGATTGCCGATGGATAGCCCGTGGTAGAGTATAGAGGAGAGTGCTGCCAATTCTGGCAGCAGCTGAGATAGTAGGTGAGCCCCAAAGCCACGCTCCAGCACCTCACGGAGCAAGTTCTTGAGCTCACTTTCGTACACCGTATCCTTATTATCCGCCAGAAGCAGCTCCGCGCATGCACCCGCCGCCGGGAACGCGTCTACAGCTTGGGGCAACACCATGCCTTGTGGATTAAACGCTGATTCGGAAGTGCTTCATCATCATGAATTATTGAAACTTCTAATATGCATATCGAATTCTACTACATAGGCTTTGGATTGGGTGGGGTGTGGCGCAGTACCCAAGCAAGAAGGCTACCTGGCGATTCGTCTGAAGGAGGATCTGGTCGAGCGAGCTAGGGACAGCTGGTTCCACGATGGTGATGACCAAGAGCAGCAAGATGCTTAACTACATTAACTACCGTATGAAGGTGACGCTGCAGGACTCGCGCGTGCTTATCGGCTACTTTATGGCCTTCGACAAGCACATGAACCTGGTGCTTGGCGACTGTGAGGAGTTCCGCACGCTAAAGGCCAAGGTCAAATCTGCGGTTTCGGAGGAGCGTGTCGAGAAGCGCCACTTAGGCCTCGTGCTGCTACGTGGTGAGAGCGTCGTGTCGCTCACTGTGGAGGGCCCACCGCTCGCTAAGGAGAACGAGACTGTCGGACCGAGTGGTCCCGGTGTGGCACGTGCGGCGGGTCGCGGCATCCCGGCGGCACCTATAGGTGCTCCTCCCATCGGACTTATGGCGCCTATGCGCGGTATTGGAGGCCCATCCCCAGGAATGATGCAGCCAGGGCAAGGTTTGTTCTTAGTATCTTTCTCTTGGGCAACGAAATGGGTGTTGTGGCGGCGTGTGGCTGGCTCCAAATGATCACTCGAACAGATAAGCGATCGGGCGCACGGCTTCTTTCCGAACCCGGATGAGCATCATTTTAGGAAACTACTGCCTACGATCTTAGTATGATGGAGCCCGTCACTCAACCGAGCAGTCATTCGCCGCGGATATGGGGCATGAATCTAACGTTTTTTATGATGTTTGTGATGTGCGTACAATGCTGCAGTGGCGGCAATGGCTCAGCCGCAGGCGTATGGACGAGGTCGTGGTATTCCAGGACCCCCAGGTGGCATGATGCCTCCTCCTCGTCCGATGCCAGGCATGGGAATTCCCCCTCCAGGAATGGGCATGCCTCCTGGAATGGGCCCCCCGCCAGGAATGATGCCCCCTCCAGGCATGCGTGGGCCCCCAGGACCGCCGCCTGGTATGCGCGGCCCGCCGGGTCAGTAGATACGTTCAATTCGACTATCATTGAGGCATGCTCACACAAAAAAGGATGAATGAAGTACCAGTCGGAATCAAGCACTGCCCCCGCAGACACAGGCTACCCAGCGTCTTCCCAGGCCACGCAGAGAAAGTATGACTGACATATAAGTTATAGTATTTGCTTCTCGTGCGTGCTGGAACTCCCCTCGTGCACAATGGTAAGTTTTGCCTACTCAGTCCAATCATTTTTGCCAGACTACATATAAAAGTATCGATTAAACTGCTATTACTGCACTGCGAGTCCTTTACAGCCGATTCCAAGCATGCTCTTCCGAGTCGTCCTCGACCACAGCCTGCTCCATAATGAACTTGCCTTCTTTGTACTTCTGAGAACTCTCCATGGCTTTAATCTTGGCACCACGTCATGAATTCGATCAATATGAAGACGACTTTCCGAACCATCAAAGCAACACCACGTACATATTTCCAGCCCAGTACAAAATCACACTGGCTGCACAACACGTCAGCGATGCTGTGCATTCCCGTCATTAGATAGCGGTTGCGAGCTGGACCGACACAAATGTTATACCTTGGCAGTAAAACAGCATGCAGCCGTATAAGAGCAGGAGCAGCATTTTTTTGCTAGCATTGCCGTACATATTATTCATGAGGAACGCCTTGCCAGTGCGGCCGAAGAACGTTTTCGATACGACATCGTCGCGGTCAGCCACCACGTTGCCGCAGTCTGCGCAACGAAATGCATGCATTCCTTCCACATCACACATCTCCCTCGAGAACCCAAAAACTTTGCTGACGCTGCAGTTTGTGTCGGAGCCACGCCAAGCCTCTTCGGCCTGGCGCAGCAGTTCCTCGTCTTCCTCTTCAACTGCAAGCTCGTCGACGCTGTTACTTAAAAGCTCCAGCCGCGGCGCGCGGCGCCACGTACTTCGGTTCTCAAGATATTCGACGTGCTTACAGCCGCTGCGGATCACTACGAGAGGCGGCATACAGAGAGAAGTTTTTTTTGTCAAAGATCTCTTTCTACCTCTCTTTTTTAAGCAACCCTTGGTACAATAATGCAGGTCGTTGAAATGGCTACATTTTGCCGAACGAGTATTTTATTAGGTTGTTCCTTCCAGACGTAGCTCAAAGATTACGCTCCAGTCGTCCTCGTCGACATGCAGCGGTCGGCCTAATGCACCTACTAACGTAGTCACGGCCTCGAAAGACGCCAAGCGCACTGACGGGTGTTTGCGTACAGTGAAACCTGTCTGCTTTGCAGCGGCTACGAAGTGCGAGGCTGTGCATCTGCTCACGTTGCATGTCCCTTTACAGGTGGATCGGCACGGATCCATGGACAGCAGCGCTACAGACTTAGATCCAGGACGAAGTACCGAGCGAATCGTCTCAAGAAGTGGGACGTGCAAATCTCGCCCCAGCTGTGTGATCTCGCTGCCGAGCATGGTGTCGAACTTGTGGGCGAATGGCGCGACAGACCCGACGATACCCCATTCCAGCTCCCCACTCGAGATTATGGCGGAGGAGCCGTCAGCCCCACGCTCGGCCCAGATGTGTTGGTTCTTCATGATGTTCTTCGCCAGCAAATCAGGATATTCGTCTGTCAACACGGTCTTTCTGGCACCTAGTGAGGCGGCAACTAACCCGCATAACCCGCAGCCAGCGCCAAGCTCGATCACATCGCGTCCATGCACCACCTCCTGTTTGTGCGTCTCCAGGAATTCGCAGAGGACAAGCGCACCCGCCCACACTTCGCCGCCTAGACCATCGACCTTGGTAGTGTCCTGCACAACGCGAACGCAGACATCGCTGCGCAGGCGGAAGCCAGCCTCGTGCTCTTGCTGAGTATTGGTCATTTTTGCCAATCAACATCCTCGATTTACTGACTTGAGACACTAAATCGGGGAAAAGCAAACAAAGGCGAATGGGTGGAGGCGCCGACAACAAAACCAAACGACACACAGACTGGAAGGCCACTCTTTACTTCTTCACGCAGGTTGTGCGTCGCATTTCTGTAGGTTCGTAAGTCATGGAGGCTGTGAACGCGTCCCGCCCAGATGTGATCGGCAAGCTCCCGCAGCTGCAGAACATGGTCAAGCGCGATCCGGTGGGCTACCGCACCGAGTTCCTCATGCAACTACGCCACTTTGAGAGCGAGTATCAGCTGTTCCTGCTGCAGCCGACGAAGGAGTCGGCACACTTTGGTGCGCTCGTGAGCTTCCTGAGCCATGTAGCTAAGTGCTACCCTAAGGAGATGGCAGCTTTTCCAGAGCAGATCATTGGGCTGCTACGCGACAATTACCTGGTGCTGGAGCCGGAGCTTCGCAAGACGCTTGTGCAGAGTCTTATGCTGCTGCGCAACCGTGGCCTTGTGGACGCCATCACGCTTCTTAAGCTCTTCTTTGGGCTGTTCCGCTGTCCAGACAAGCGGCTGCGCGAGCTACTGTACAAGCACATTGTGTCAGACATCCGCCAACTGAATGCCACATCGCGCAACGTAAAGGTAAACAAAGCTCTTCAGAACTTCTTGTTCGAGATGCTTAAGGACGAGAGCGAGCACGCCGCCATCAAGTCGCTGCAGGTGCTGATGGAGCTTTTCAAGCGCAAGATCTGGCATGACCAGCGCAGCGTAAATGTTATTGTTACGGCGTGTACAAGCAAGAACACGAAGCTGTTAGTGATGGCTCTCAGTTTCTTTTTGGGAATCGACGACGATATTTTGGAGGATGAGGAGAAGCAGAAAAAAGAGAAGAAGGCTCTGGTGGCTGTGGACTTTCATGCCCACTCAAAAAAGACAAAGAAGCGTCAGCGTGACACCCTGCAGGCGCTCATAAAAAACAAGCGAGCACGCAAGCGGGAAATCGACTTCATGGCTACCTTCCCTGCGATCGAAATGCTGAATGACCCACAGAGCGTTGCAGAGCGTCAGCTGAAGCTGCTCAAGAGCTGCACGGAGCGTTTCGAAGTGAAGCTCCTCATGATGAACTTCATCGGTCGCGTTTTGGGCTTCCACAAGCTTGTGGTCCTTCCTTTCTACCCTTTGCTGCAGCGCTACTTGCAGTCTCACCAGCAGAATGTCACTGCTATCTTAGCGTATTTGGTCCAATCGTGTCACGACGAAATTCCGCCGGAGGAACTCCTACCTATTGTCAAAAGTATTGCGCACAACTTTGTCACGGAGCGGTGTTCGTCCGAAGTGATTGCTGTGGGTATCAACTCTCTGCGTGAATTGTTCCGTCGCGGTCCGCTGTTACTGGAATGCGAAGGAATAGACGTGCTAGTGAGCGATTTGATTCAGTACAACCGCGCACGCGACAAAACTATCGTTATGGCAGCACGTGGTGTGCTCAATCTCATTCGCGATGTTCATCCAGCTCTCCTCAAGCGGAAGGACCGCGGCAAGTTTCACAACGATGCAGCTAAGCCTCATCGCTTTGGTGAACTTGTTGCAAGCGAAGGCGTGGATGGTGCGGATCTGCTAGCGGAGGCTGAAGCAGCTGGACGCTTCGATGGAGAAGACAACAAGGATGGATGGGAGGTGGCATCGTCCACATCGGAAGATAATTCTGAGGACGAGTGGGTCGACTTGTCGTCCGATGAAGAGGACAATGAGCATGGAAACAATGACGAGGCAAACGAAAACGATGCAGAGGATAATGAGGAGCAGGAGGAGACCCCTCAGATTGAACAGAAGGACCGTTTGGACGCCCGTCGTATCTTGACACCGCTCGATTTTGAACGCATTGAGATGCTGAAGAAAGAGCGTGATGCTGCCTTGAAGGATCCGAAGTCACGCAGCAAGCGCAAGGCCGAGGAGGATGCCGCGAAGGCAAGCTCGGATGCCACGAAGGTAAACCCGACGGATCTCGAGGGCTACTCGAAGAAGAAGCGCTTGACTCAGGAGGAACGACTTCGCGTCGTTCTTGAAGGTCGCGAGGACTTCAAGCATAAGCGGTCAGGTGGCGGCACAACCAATACGGAGAAGAAGCGTCTCAAGCACTTTATGATGATCAAGAAAAGCAAATCCGTGCAATCGAAGGTCCTCGTATCTGCTCGCCAGATTCAGCACCAGAAGAATCGCGTCGTTAAGAAGATTCTAAAGCACGACGCGAAGAAGCGCCGCAAGATTTAGACACTGCGACGTTCATCAGATGCATTCTACTGTACAGTAGACTTGTTTTTGAAAGAAATACTGGGTGTTATCAACAGTTTTGATTTTGGTGGACGATATGCTGCAAGAGGACACTAGCACTTCCTATTTGCACTACTTTTAGCATCCTCGCTTGCCGTGACCAAAATCATTTGTCGACGGCCTATTTGGCGAGTTTCTTCTAATCTTCGCCAGACACCTCAATCTTAGATCTCCATAGACTGTTTCTTCTTCAAACGAAGCTCATCCTGGATCTCCTGAATGGTCTTGCCCTTCGTCTCAGGTACGTACTTCAGAGTGAAAGCCAGTGCCAGGCAGAGCGCGATACCAAACGGTACAAACGTGTACTCGCCTAGCTCGCGTTGCATGGTTGGGAACGTGAGTCCGACCAAAAAGCTGCACGACCAGTTCACCATGGTGGCATTGCTCATGGCCGTTGGGCGCGGCTTTGCAGGGAACATCTCCGCCACAATCAACCACGGAATGGGGCCCAAACCAATTTCGAAAAACCATACGAAGCACATGACGCCACCCACACTAGCCATACTCGCGAAAGGTAAAACATTCATCAAACCAAGTGTCAACACGATACTGGAGAAGATCATGCCGATCGCAGAATAAATCAGCAGCGGTCGACGACCAGCCGTATCCATGAGCACTAGTGCAACACCCGTCGAAATGACGTTGACCGTGTACACTAAAGTAGCGCCCACCAGTGGATCCTTTAGCCCAACATTCTTAAAGAAAGAGCTGGCGTAAAACATGACGGCGTTGATGCCGCTGAACTGCTGAGCGAGTTGAAGTACGACCGCGGCCACGAGCGGGAAACGAATGCTTCGGTCCTTGAGAACATCCCAGATACCCGTGTTAGCACCCGATTCGTTGTCACTAGCCGAGCAAATGCTGTCGATTTCTTCATACACATCGTTCGATCCACGCAGCCGACGCAAAATGTCAGCGGCCTCCTTGGGTCGGTTCTTGGTTAACAGCCAACGCGGGCTCTCTGTCAATAGTGAGGCGAGGGCCAGTTGCAGGATTCCCGGCACAGCCGTAAAACCAAAAAGTAAGCGCCAACCTGGTTGAGCAAGGCCCCGACTTTCTCCGGAGTACTTGAATGCGAGAAGATCGGCAGCCAAGATACCAATGACCATGAACAATTGATAGCCCGTGCCCAACGCACCACGAAGGTTGGGTGGTGCAAGCTCACCAAGATACAGGGGCACCACAACACTCACAGTTCCCGAGGCGAAGCCCACCAAAAAGCGACCCAAAATGAGAGCGTAGATGTTGACCGATAACGCCATGATCGCGCCAGCAATAATGAAGAGGAAAGAGTCCACGAGAAGGGCCTTCTTACGACCCAGTGCAGTGCTAACATGACCGGCCGTGAGCGAGCCAATGGGACCCCCCACCGCGAAGATTGACACACAGATGGCCCACTCCATATCCGAGTGACCAGGAAAGATGATTTCCGGAGTGATGCCACCTGTGACACCCGTGTTGTAGCCGAATTGGAAAGCACTCATCAGCGCCACGCCACAGCTCAGCAGCAACGGGAACGTGTATCCAGGCTCGGGGAACTTGTCATCTGCTCCAAGCAGAGGCTGGTCCTCTCCTCTTGCCACAAGGTTGGTGAATGATCCCCATGAGCTGCGCGACTTGAGGTTGGAGAAGCTACGTTCACGCTGGAATGACTGCCGGCGCATTCCCGGAAGCACCGAGAAGGGCAGCTCCTGATAGAGACGCTTTTGCTCCTCAACTTTTGTCATACGTCACAGGTTGAACATACGTGAGTTAGACCAGACATCAACGTCAATGGGGACAAGACGGAAATGTAAGCAGCTTCGTCCAGCCTTACCATAGAACTGAAGGTTCTGAGCCGTATTGCTACGCTTCTTGAGACCCTCAGCGATTTTGAGGTCGGCCCAACTACCGTTGGTACCCAGCGCCACGTCGCTTTGTGAGTGCTGCATTGTTGTCTATCGTCCGTCTTCCAGTCGTCAAGTGATTTAGAGGTGTATTTCGCCTGTTGTGGTTCAGCAGTCCAAACAAGATTTCGACCTAAAGCTTACCGGGCGCGTTGGCGAGTGAGCCAAACTTCGTTCGGTTGTTGCACCAAAGATCGCGTAACGACAGCACGCAAGCTAAATCTCGAATTCTCTGAGGCCGTATGTGGAGTGCGGCTTTATAGTAATTATGCTCAACTATCTCCCATTCAAATTTCAGTTCTGCCGCATATGGTAATTTGTAAGCCTGAGGAACCGACTTCCGCCCTCTTTGCCATTTTGTCGAGAGGAAGAAACACAATAAGATACAACTACATCCGAGCGCCGCCGCTACGCGGCTATTAATGAATCCTAGTTGGCCAGGGCTCCCAACTGGTTATGTAATGGGTTTAATAACAGCAGCTTACAAAAACACTGATGTTAGCCATCGACCAGCCTTCCCAACGTCGTCTATATTAGGTCGGTATCCCTAAACTAGGCAGAGCTACTAGACATTACATTGATGCGGCGTGCCGTGCAGCCTTCGACCCGGCCTTGGTGAAGCGGTTGATGGAGAAGCTGTTCTTGGCAGAGTCCCGGTCGCAGGTTGTGTACGCCGACTGCCATTGCAGAAGTAAATGCGTCGTAGCCTACAGGTTTGAGTATGGTGTCGAGCCGTAAGCCCTTCCACCCGTTTGAAATTACTCTCCACTGCAGACTTTTAGCTTAAGCGTAAATACGTAGCAGTAATTTTATCGCGCGATTGAAAGCGAATCATTAGAAGGAAAAGAACTGGACTTGGTCGCTGCCCTGGGCTTGGCCCTGAGCTTGGTAGCTGGACCGTCGCGCCCTCACTGTCGTCCGCGTCATGATGCTCTCATCCCCAGCATTTGAGCTGCAGAAGGCGATAATGGTGCTCCTGTTTTTCTTGATTTGGCTGACGGCGCCTTTCGTGATCCCGTAGTCAGCTGTGCTGCGCTCTCCGTTGCCAAGGCGGTCCAAAATCGCGAGCTTGTTCTCCAGGCTGACGTTGCGTTTTTTCTTACCTACCTTTGCCCTTGTCGTTAATGAAATTCGAGTCGCCGTCAGTTTAGGTTTTACCCTAGTTGTTTGCCTTCCTGCCTCCGCTTTGGGATAGTTATTCCAAAAACTCTGAGCCCCTATGCGCCTAAATCGACTTCTTTAATTTCATAAATCTGGGTTTAATTTAGACCACTCGCAACAAAATGCTGAGTTGTAAGCCGTGTAATTATTTCTATAAAAACCTGAGCCCCTAGCATCATACTTAACACGCTTAGGGCGTCTCCACCGCGGGAGCAAAATGCTGCTGTGGCAGAAAACTAAAAATAAATTACCGCGGTCTCGCTCCACCGCGGGAGCAGAATAGCTCCAGCAGCAAATGAGCACCTTTCGCGAGAGCAAAACGAGCCGATTTGCTCTGACTTTTGCTCCCCAGCAGCAAAAAGATTGTCCCACTGAAATGTCGTAGATAACTATGAAAATATTCGGATTTCTGGGCACTTCGTCCGGACAATATTCGCGCCTCTCAAATATTTGCATTGCGGCACACTAAGACTATGACGTCCAAGCCTGGCGCGCGTGGGCCAAACTGGATAAGTAGTGAAGATCAAGCACTCGCGAATGCATGGCTGGCAATATCAAGAGATAGCATTGTTGGCACTGACCAGTCTGGGCCTGCATTCTGGGAAAGAGTTACGGCAAAATACAACGAGACAAGGCCGTGAATCCAAGCCCGCTTTGAGCACCCCCAAAAAATCCCTAATGCGTCTTGTAGCTGGCGAATATGATAATATGTGGCGACGACAGCATTCATGATGCGAGTGAAGAGCGATCGTCGCATTCGATACCGACGCCGGAAGTACTTTGCAGAGAAGCGTGGATTCTCTGCGAAGTACAGTTTCCACAGCTTGATGTGAGCCTCGTCAAAGTCACGCTGGATGTTCGCAGCTTTTCCTGACACAGAGCCTCCCCGCTTGCGCTTTATTGACGCTATTCGCTGCGCGAGAATAAGAAGCATCAATGCATATAGTATAACGTACAGAACAAGCGCTAACACTATAATGGATAAGTAAGGGCGGACATGAGCTCACCTCGTCTTCCCCGTCACTAGCGCATCTCCCCAGCTCCTCATCACTCGACTCCATGGCGAGGGGGGGGGGGGGGATTGGGCCAAATTGGATCTGGAGCCGAAGAGGCGCCAATTTGCTTCTGCGCGGTGGAACTCAGCGTTTTTGCTACCGGCAGCAACTGGTCACATATAGGTTATATTACACGTTTGCTGCTAGATGCTGCCACGCGGTGGAGATGGCCTTAGAAAATATTATAATAGTGATCTTGACACAGTCTCTTTATTATTGTTGACTGCCACTGTCAGAATCACCTGCACTTCAAATAGCATGTCTACAAACTCTACAATATATTTAGCTGAGCGTCGTGCTCATCATGGGCCGTCTCTGAGCCGCTATGAAACTTAGCTCGCATCAATGCAAAGGATAGTAATAGCCTGTCCAGTTTGCACCAAATACCCGCGTCTACTGCCTGTTAAGAGCTTGTAAATAACTGAAGATTGAGTCAGTTCTCATACCGTATTTCGCATGTAGACCGATACACCCCATGTTATGAGGGATAGGTTCCCCTTCAAAATGATGTTAAAAGCTGAAAAAGCAATATCTCTTTTCTTAGACAGTTGCCTCTTCGATGATGTCCTGAACAGCGAAGTCATCACTTTCATCTACCGATTGCCCTTCTAGTAGCGAGAGTACTAGTAAAAACATTTCTAAAACCATACCTTTGCTGTTACCACGAATTAACAAATTGTGTTTTGCTTTAATTACCTTGACGTCGGCCCAAACACAAATACCGAACCCATTCCTTTTCCTAATATTTTCTGCTTGGGTTTCTTCGCTTTTTGAGGGCTTATCTTTCATAATGACAAACGGCGCGTGCTTTATACCATCGCTATCGCTGAGCAGCATTGTGGTGACGCGTTCTTTCGATGCACCGCTGCATTTTCGTAGAGACTGAAACTCCCTCACCCCGAAACTCATTTACCCCAACTACAATATTTTCCTCAGTGTCCTTAGAAAGTATGGTAGCTGTACCTACCCCTCGAATCTTATTGTGTTCTCTCCATCCGAGAATTTGGACACGCTTGCTTTTGTACGATGCGGCTGCTAGATTAGGATAGAGGTGAGAAATGGTGGATCGCATAGCTTCCGTCGTCTTTAACATCACTAGAAGCGCGAGCTTCTTGTCAACTGATTCAGCATTGAGCTTGTATTGCTGCACGTGGCGGCCACGTCCTCCTCGTCGGGGTCTTCCTTTTGGCTTGACACGAGCCATTCGCTTGCGGTGAAATTTCTGAAATTTGATAGTCACTGTTTCATTTTAGTGTCGTGTATCGCTCGACATGCGATTTCCTGGGATCTCAGTTCTAATCAATGATTCGCTGCTGGGTGGGTATATCGCTTTAGTAGCGGTATCGGTCCACATGCGAAATACCGTACCTAACTCAATGAAAGCTAAAAAGATATTTAAACTGTAGCATTCTTAATGCATTGGCAGTTCGTTGGACACTACTTCGTGCTAACCGTCAGCGGGGAAGGTGAGAAGTGCGTTCATTTTGTGCTGATTCAAAATTAGTCATTAGACACTTGTTGCTGCAGTGTTTTATATTTGATAGTTTAGCTTAGATTCCAGAATGGTTTAGCGATCAATTATACTCAAAGCTTAACGTTTCTTTATGGGGTCTAATTAACCAACCATAAGTTACACATCTCCTGTTGTGTTGTTGTCTATCAGCTAGAACTTTATCCTACACCCTTATGGGCGACAGTCCTCCAGTTTCGTCGTACTGGCATCCTCCGTTCTTTACTGACGCTCACTTATTACTGACAACCTTTTATAGCCAATCAAATTATATTATTTCGAGCCTCCACTTGTTACTGACAACACAAAAAATAGGCAACACACCTGACATTTCCCAATCTACAAGATGCTACCCTCGCGCATTGCTGCGAGATCAACTGAGACGCAGGGTCCCTGTCAGGGAATCTGGACTCCAGCCTGGAGGTCAGTTTAACTCTTTTAAGCTCGTACCACCGGACAGAGCACTTATAACAAGCTGGGTCAAGCGCTCATGGGAGGAGTTAGACGAGAAAACAGTAAAAGCGGGGTACAAAAAAAAAGGCTTGCTTTATAGGAAGTAGATATTGTAGCAAGCTAGATGATAGCCGAATTAGCTAGTCTCAGTTTGATAGATGATAGAATAGGAGCTGTGGCCGAAGAGCACGACACTATTGAAAGCAGTCCGCTCTGCGAAGAGATTCTTGAATAAATTGATGTATACCGGTATTGCACTTTCTCGTATTTCACGAAGCGCGACGTACATCATCTTTTATACACAGTTATTGTTGCGAATTGTAATACTACATGACTGTCAGTAACAAGCGGAGGACGCCGGTATCAGTTTTTGCTATCACAACAATGATAGAAAACAAAGACCAAGTTCAATTCGCTTACAGTAGTAATTGTTCGACACATATGAGTTATTTTCGCTTCATCTGAGACTATATATCGCTATGGCTCAAGCGACAACGTTTGTTTAGCACAGCGTTGCTCTTTCGGCCAGTTCTTACGGCCAATTTCTGTTGTAAATGTACCGGTACTATGATTTGGCAGTTCAGTCACACTCAGATAATATTTTGGACGGCGTTACTGCAACGTGGCAACGACAAGACAACAGCTCTTATAGCAACGCAGCAGACCACATCGCCACACGGAGAGCCACATTTGCTAAATAACATACGTTCGTGGCGTACTTTATAAGAAATATATGACGGGAACCGTAATGTGTCTGGTCCCCTATTGTGAATTTCTTAGTAGATCGCAGTCGGCCGTTCCAAAAGGAGATAATAATGAGCGAAGACGACATCAGCCACGCCAATCTTCTAAAGAGCGTTGTTGCTAGTCATTCAACGCCTTCGGGGTATCTAGAGCTAGCTGCAGCTAGCCGGGACTGAAGCAGCTTGTGGCAAAGCTTGGCCTGGTGAGTTTGAAAATTGGCCAAGTACACGCGAAGCTGGTAAATGCGTACGATGAGCTGGCTACATTGGTCTCACTCGAAAAGGAGGAAACCACCCGCATTGCAGCCGTGGCGGGGGTTCCTATTCGCAGCTCAAAGTACGTCATATCTTACTCGGTTGTGCTGGAGGAGTGTTGCAGTTCAATGTTTGGCCACAGGCAGCATTGAGAATATGATGACCAGAGCGGGTTTAATAAGTAAGAAGTCTACAATTAATTGGCTTCCGAAACACAACGTGTTAGGTTTTAATTGTCGCCAGTAATTCCAGATCTGTCTCTTGGACCGCCTTCGCTACCTTGTTTTTTCTTGTGGTTGCCTCGGGCTGCGTTAAGATCATCCACATAATGCGAAGACGCATAATAGTGATGTCGTCATGGCTTACAGCACATCGGGTAAATTGCAAGCTATTTTTAAGCATCGTATACACTTGGGCGAGAACTAGCACACCGCAAGAAGTTCCGTCGGGCTGCTTCGGTACGGAAAGCCACACGGTCTCCTCAACGATTGGATATGGCTCTCCCAGCATGGTGGAATCGTGCCAAACCCTGAAAAAACCAGCCACTACTGTGCTCAAGAGTGTCGTTGTATGATGTAGAGCACAATGGCTCGTAGAAATAAGGTGTGACGGTCGCCATCTCTGCCCGGTATGAAATAATGACAATAATCACACCCCAGAATGTGTCGCTCAAATGGACAGGCAACACAACGTACTTGCAGCTCCCAATAAAGATTTCTGGTGGCCTCGGACAGCCTAATGACGGTGCGAATGGGTCCAAATCATAGCAGTTACCAATCGATTTGGAAATGCATCGAATTCCAAATTCGATAATGGAATCACTCAGTATACGATCTCAGACAATCATACCAACCCTTTTCTATACCATGACCGTTCCCTCGCCACAATTAAGCCGAAAGATTGAGCTTAGACAAGTGCTTTCCAGTACACGCACGATGACGTCCGCCAGCTGTTGATGTCTCACGGGAACAACGTCAGGCATTAGAGCAGCAGTTCCGGCCTCCTCGTCGAAAATCTCCGTGTGTGCTGGGATCGTGTTCCACTTTGTCGAAAACAGCCAGTTCACATCTGCTTTCCATGAATTGTATTTCTTGACAATACTGAAGTACTCAACCATTCGGTAGACCCCACCACTAGTAACAACACAGAAAGCAACATACCCCGTGAGCAACACGTCAAGCAACACAGAGCTCCAGCAACACATGAAACAACACATGAAAAGCACAAACCTAGTGAAGCGCGGGGTACCACCAGGAAAGAAAGCTAAGACTTCGTTCGTGGACCCCTCCGGATGTTTGACATCTTGATGTACATTGCAATACCTTGATCCTTGACGTTTCTTCTTTTCGACCGCAATCACAGCGCTCAATTTGATGACACGGCTATGAGGAATCACGAAATTGTAGTCATAGCAGCCGTACAAACGAATTCACGATAGCTGTGAGGAGTTCGAGCGCCCATGAAATCGTCATTCATGATCACATGCTAGTTTCCGAGTATCCCACTCACGTGATACGGGTCGGTCGTGTGGTTCGCTCACTCCAATAGTCGTGAAAGTGACGGTACATTTTTGTCCGGAAGCGCAATAGGAGCCAGTTTTTGGGGCTTTTCGTGATTTACTAATTTGCGCTGTGTCATCCTCTTCCTCTTATTGTGTCGAGGCTTGGGGTGGGGTATACGAAGAACTTCGAGTCCGCAGTTATGGTGGCTTTCGCTTTACAGCACTTCCTGGGTGCATGTGCAGCCGCTTTATTTGGCTCATTGTGAGCTTCGAGACGCGTATCGTTATGGTGGTCGGCCGACGGTAACACTACTTGGACCTTTTGCTTTCCCGTGCTGATATTGACACGACAACCGACATGTGAAGCAGACACATTCAATGTATGTGTTGCACTCGGTGCTGGTCCTTTTGTCATCGTAAATTTGTGAGTGGCTCCATCACCCGTCTGAGGTGCATTTGGCGGTTTCATCTGCCGGATAAAATCCATCGTATTAATAAGTTCTGTGGGCTCAATTTCCGATGCGGCATCAGATAAATAGGAATTGTCGGATTCGTCGTCCTCTACTGGCGGAGTCGTTGTATCTGATATCGATCTAGCTCCAACACCTTCACGTAGTCCACGTTGAACCTGTCCTTCCAGGCCTGCAGTGCTGTGCAGAAAGCAGGACTCGACAGACCTGAGAGACGCTCCATCACGGGATCGAATACTGCTTTAGCATTGCAGTACTTCTCCTCGGTTGACATAACAACAACATTTGCTCGCTCGCGGCGACGCAACTTCACGTAGATGATTCGGCGTTTCGATTTAACGCGCAGTCTTGTCGTTTTGGTATCTCCTAGCTCTCCTTTTACCTGTGTTGCTTCGTGTGTTGCTGATAATGTTGATACAGAACCATGCGGCTGGACCGCGTCGAAGGCATCGCTGGCTACTTTCATCGAAGTTTGAACGACCTTAAGGGAATAAATACCAGCTTGAAACGCCTATCCCATTACCGCCATTTCCAGCATGTCCCAGCGGGGAGCAATCGTCAATGCCGGGAGATACTCGAACCGGTGAACGCGGTCAGCAATGTACATCAAGTGTTGACACGGGAGGAGATTACCTCGATAGAATAGGCATGTACATGTCCACTGATAGTCATTGCAGCGATAAGTGCGCCCATGCGTAGAAAACACCCACCTTCCACTTCCACGTTTTCATTCTTGCACGTAGCTTCCGCCAGATATACCATGAAGTGCTCTCACTGAGTGCGCACTTTTGTAAACGAAGCATCGCTCAGGTGTTTTGCCACAACTATCAGGAAGTCTGGGACAGAGTCAGGTTGCCGCGAAGTCACCGAGTGCTTGCGAATTGAAGCAAGTAGCTGTCGAATAACTGTCGTTTAATGAGCTAGAAACCCTCCAATCGTCGCATCAATGCGGGGCCCTTTACCGAGGAGCAGCTTCACCTGATTTCAGTTGGACTCAATTCGATTGGTGGTGGTATTGCCTGCAGAGAAGTACGTCCCACGGAGATAATTTGCCCACATCGAATCGCACGTTTTACAATTCCGCAAAAAAGCAGGTAGCTTAAGGCACTTCTCCTCGCATGTTCTTGAATGCTGTCAACTCTGAATTGAACGCTATCTTCGTGTTGCTACATTTCGCACAACATATTTAGCAACACAACAAAGCTACATATTAAGCAACATTTCAAAATCAACACATGAAGCAACAGACAGAATAGTACCCGTAAATTAGCTTTGCAAACGCGTCCTTCATCCTGTCGCGCTGTGACATTGTCAGGTCAACCTGGGACGATGAAGCACTTTTCTCCAGTATGTGAGCGTGTGAAATTGGCACAGAATAACCTTGGTGCCGGGGAATGCTTTTCCAGGACCCGCCACTCCACGAAATCTTTGTCGATAACGACAGTCTGGATCAAATTCCAGGACGGGTTCTTTATTCTAAAGAATTTAACGATACGGTCCATTGTTTGATCTTTCTGGTCTAGCGCAAGAAAGTCGATTACAGGTATGCCCCATCTGTTGCCGACGTGACCACGAGACTTCCTAAAAAGCATATAAGTTAGTATGTGCATGATCTGACAATTAAATACGATGCAACTTACCCAAATGATATCCGAGCTTATTAGTCCCGTGCGTCCAGTCCATCACCAGTGTGTCACCCCACTGACAAAAACACTCCTTCTGAATGGAGGTTTGCAATGCAATGACACAGGTTATATCCATTTGGTCTTGCACCAGGAGAACATCATTACCTTCTTCCGTGCCAAAAGTACCCAAAAGAGACTTGGTTAGTTCCAACGCTGATGATCCCTCCAACAACGCCCGTAGCATATTACGTGTTTGCTGAGGTGTAATAGTAATATCTGCACGTAAACGAAATGTTTATAAGATCGATTTAAACTTTGAATCTACAGCAATCCTTAAGGTTTACTGCGGTCACCGTCCATTATGAAAAGCACCCACCTAGCTTGTCCGCCAGATAGCGGCTCACAGCAGCAGTACTGGTCCTCACCTCGTTGAGTAGACGGAGTTCTTGTCGAACTTTGCGCGGCAAAAGTGACTTCGCACTACGATACGAATCGTAGATCACCTTCGTAGTGGGGTGGTTGTGCATCGATATCTAGAGCAGTAAACAGTTAGAACTACGAATATGCGTAAAAACAGCATCTTACGAACATCTGTGTCTTCATCAATACACACTTTCCACGAGGATTTACTGGCCTCAACTGAGTAGACGGAACGCACAACAAAGCTTGCTTCACATCCCGTAAAGCGACAGTCGTGTTTACGGCGCCCATGCCCTCGGGGGACCTGAGTTGCAGCATGCGTACACCAAACTCGTTTGAGGCTGTGGGTCAAATAATTAGATATCTTCCTAACACCAGGAAGCCTAAACAACAAACGAAGCATCATAGCAGCAGCCAACACGCAAACGACATAATGAGACAGCAACATAAACGTCAATATCGGTATCGTGCACTTCACCTGTTCTGGTTCTTTCTTGTCTCAGAGCTCCGAGTTTGATAGCAAAGGAAGTGCTCGGCTTCGTAATCTTTGAGCACTTACTGATACTCCTCCCACGTGTTGAAGAACTTTTGCGGTAGCCCTGGCTTGTCGTTGATGACTGGGTTTAGCGTTTCCACAGTCTTCTTGCGGATATCCACGTTTTGGTTTGGCGACGCCAGAGATTATGTGGTCGACTAGCCGGCCCTTCAGTAGATACTCGTACCCGCTTTGTTGTGGGCTCATGATCTGGGTCATCTGTAGTCGATCATATTAATTAGAATATGTTAAGGACATTGTAGACGACTCGTTCCTGATTTTGATACTTTGTTTTCCGTATCGTTGGAGTCCGTTAGGGTGGCGGCGGCGTTATCCTCAATGTTGCTCTCCATGTTGCTCTCCATGTAGCCCTCAGTGCTGCCATCCATGTCGCCCTCAGTGTTGCCCTCAGTGTTGCTCTTAACGTTGCTCTCAATGTTGCCCTCCATGTTGCCTTCCATGTTGCTCTCAGCGATAGCGGCCGGCGAGTCAGCTGCCACCTTAACAGTAGCGCTCTGGGTGTTTTCCACCTCTTCGTCATGCGTGGTAGCCTCAGCCGTGGTATCCTGTGTGGCGGAGACATCTTCATCCTGCATGACCTTCTTCGTGGCGCTCTTCGTGGCGTTCTTCGGGGCGGGGACATCTTCGTCCTGCGTGATAGTCTCCAAGGCGTTCTCCGTGGCGTTCTCCGTGGCGTCCTGCGTGGCGGGAACACCCTTCGTGTAGCCGCGTGTCAGACTAACGTAATCACGCGGGCGCAAGGTGGAGCGATGTCCTACACACACCAAATCAGTTTATATCCATCACGGCATAAATTAAAAGGGTCATACATGTGTTAGCAACCGACTGGACGAGCGCCGCACCCACTTGCTTCGACCCCCCTCCCCGTACTGGACGCTCGCTTCTTCTCGTCCTTCTTCGCCATATCACCGTTGTAGGGCTCTCCCGTTCCTGGAAATGTCGTACTTTGTCGACCACAAGAGTTTGCAAATGTTTAGTATAATTGTTTGGCTTTAAATTCGCGGGAAGATAAACTTGATAAATTACCGAACAACACAGCAAGCTGCTGCGTTGCTCTAAACCACCTATCGTGTAATTGTGGTAAAGTTGTTGTAACGACTCCTAAATTTATTACTATTTTACAACACAACAGATGTAGTTATTTTTTTGTCATTGTAACTTGCAGAAAGTTTTAAGTACAGAGAGTACAGCACCCTGCAGCATTGGAAGTATAATGGGGTACGTAACCCCAATTGTACACCTAGTTACATGAAGTGTGACACGTCACACTTCGGGATATCTGGTAGATGGTACCAGGGTCGTCAGAGGCCAGCCATTGGCTGATGACATAGCTTTTCTATATGTGACTTATAGTTTGTATATTTAACGCAAGCTTAGCCTACCTATAAATACATGCAGCTTACAGCTTACCTTAATTTGGTCACTTCGCTCCCTTAGACAAAAGGGACCTGTGAACTACTGTTCACTGAGAGTTTGTAAAGTCGCGGAAGCCAACTTCCTCTAGCGCAAGGTGCTGTGTGACCCCGTCACACTTGATAGCACTTGTAGTCAACCTACGCCAATGCGGGTAGACTACCTGAACCTCTCTGAAGCTTGTCGCCATGAATAGGAACGACTTCTCCCATCTGAACGACTTACTGTTCGAGTCGGTTCGGAAGATGGCTGGCATCTTCGGGATGGAGGCTATGCAGAGCCTGGTGGCGTCAACATCGGCCGCGTAGCTCGAGCGTGTCAATGCGTTTGACTCTTACGAGCAAGGACGCATCGCACATGTGCGGAAAAACCTGCAGGCTCCGGCGGCGGAAACAAGTCCGCCACACCCAAAGCCAATACGGCTGAAGGCTAAGCTGTATGTGTTGCGTTTGCACTCACCAACCCTAGCGGTCGTGCTAAGAGTTGGGTGTACACGCGGGAGACGACATCGCCTGGATGCTTCATATCCTGGGCTCAGCTGTCTGAACAGCTCCGAGCCGCGTTCCTCCCGGCGAACGATGAGTACCGGCAGCGTTCGCGCTTCCTCTCTTGCAAGCAAGGAAGGCGCGAGCTGCACGAGTATGTCCAAGCGATCCGGGAGCCCACGGTGTCCCTAGTGGGAAACCCACTCAACGAACACATCAATGTGACTGTGTTCATGGACGGCCTACGAGTGGGCCCAGCGCGCACTCAGCTGTTCCGGGTGCAGTCAAGTACCCTAGAAGAGTCGATTCAAATGGCTCTTCTGGAAGAATACAGCCATCATCAGGCGCGCACGCCGGTCTCAGCATGGCCAGGGAATTCTGTGTCGAATTCCGGTCAAACAAACACCACCGGACCAGTTCCCATGGAACTCGGGTCCGCCGAGCAGCGCGACATTCACTACTTCGGCAGCGGAAACCGGGGCCACTTTAAGCGTGACTGTCTCGCGGAGAGACACCACAGGCGGACTTTCCCAAGTCCCAAGCCCGCCCTCAAAGGTCGCTGGCAGAAGCCAGGATCTTGAAGGCAGGGGAACGACGGAGACCAGTAGGGGCGGGGCACCCTACTGGCGAAGAGCTAAGTTTTCATGAGGGGAGCCACGGGGACTTATCCCCTGAGAGTCTTCCCACTCTCGAATCGGCGAAGAGCAGCGGCGGGATGCTCGTAGTACACGAATGCGTACGAGGATACGATCATCCCTTTAGAACCTTGATCGATCCTGGGGCGTCCAAGAATTTTGCACGCGGTCAGACGGTTGCTCGTTATAGCAACAGCTTGTCCAATGCTTTGAGAGAAAGCAAAGACAACGGGACGGTGTCAGTACGACTGGCCGACGGGAAGGTTGTTACTGTCCCCAACGCTCAAGTGGATCTAACCGTCAAGTTTGAAGACTTCGGCAGCCCAGAACAGTTTACTGTTCTCGACATGAACCCCTTAGATATGATCCTGGGTATGCCCTGGCTCGAGACGCACGAGCCCCGGATCGACTGGTGATGCAAGGCACTCGGTGCCAGCCGCCCTGCGAAGTTCGTCAGAGCATTGGTGAATCATGTTCCCACCTCTGTCAGGACCCCGGGCGCCCACAAGGGCTGCCAGGGTACCTAAGCATCCAGCAGCTGCTTGGGAGTCGTCGACATATATGACGACTCCGAGGACGTTTTGATGGTGGCTGCGCTAGGAGGCGCTGGCCAAGTGGGTAACTTAGGTCCACAAGCGGGTAGCATAGTTCCGCAGACAGCTGCAGCTGTCACTAACGCTGGTAATAGCGTGTCCAAGGTGGGTAACAGAGCTCCACACACGGACGCTCAGACCATAACTGAAGAGGAAGACGTCGGATACGCTTCCTGTGTGGGTAACACAGTGGCACACGAGGTCGCCCAGAGCATAATGGAAGAGGAAGACGCGGGATGCACTTCTTGTGTGGGTAGCATAATACCACACGAGGCCTCGAGTGCCTCAGATGTCGGCACCACGACATCCCCAGACATGGGTAACGAAGTTCCACGTGAAGGTCGCCGTCGTCGACGACGACGCCGTCGCCAAGAGTCGGATTTGCACCTCATTCAGATCGACGTCGCTTCAAGCGACTCGGAGGCTAGGGCCCAGACCCCTCCGACACGGCAGGTGAAAGAGTGCTATCACATGTTCGATGACGAGCCGGATTACCCGTCAAGGCATCTGGTGTCCACTTGAAACTGTTGCCAGAGGCTGCAGAGATACCGAACCGCGACGAAATGACGACCGAGTCTTTCCTATCTAACCTCAAGGCTGGGGAGATGGCCGAGATGGTGCTCATAAGACCAGATGCCACTCGGGGGGAGTTGAACGCCTCCTCTGTCTTGGACGAAGACGTCCTAGAAGATCTGAGCAAGCAACGTCAGACACGCTTGGGTTCTGTGTTTTTAAGAACCCCAAGAAATCCGGTGAAACAATTGGTATCGGAGTATGCGAACGTGGTGAACAACATCTACCGACCCAACTCCCACCGGATCGAGGCATACGGCATGGGATCGATCTTGTGCCTGGCACAAAGTACTGTGTCACGAGCCAATAGCCTCTTCCACGCGAGCAGTGTGAGGCCATCGATGCCTTCTTCGCTGCGAAAGAGAAGGCAGGCATGGTGCGGGATTCAAAGTCCCCGCACCCGACGCCAACTTTCTGCGTTCGGAAGCCGGACGGGAAGTGGCGGCTAGCTCACGCGTATAGCAAGATGAGCAACGTGACGATGCCGGCCCAGACATCAACCCCACGAAAGGATGTGCTGTTGAGCAACATGGCCAGAAGCGTACTGTACAGTGCGCTGGATTTGATAGACGAATACTACCAGATTCAGATGCACGAGAGCGACATCCCGCTCACCGCGGTGAGCACTCCAGACGGCATGCTTTGGGGGTGGCTCGTCATGCCGCAGGGCCTTTCGAACGCCCCGGCTACATTCAACAGCCTGGTGACGCAACTGTTCAGGCCATTGCGCGCCTTCGTACAAACGTACTTCGACGACATCTTCGTCCATAGCCGTGCCGAGGGAGGCAAGACGTCCATGGAGGTGTATTTGGGGCATCTGCTGGACGTGATGCGAGCGAACAAGCTCTACGCCAACATCGACAAGTGCGTCTTCGCGCCACCAGAGATCAATATTCTCGGTTGCTTCGTAAGCAATGTGGGCGTTCGGGCTGACATAGACAAGGTCCAGGTTATTGCAGCATGGCCAACCCCCCGATCCCAGAAGGATCTTCGAAAGTGGTTGGGTTTGGCCAACTACCTTCACAAGTACAGCGCAGGGTACGCGGGTCGCTCATGTTCTTATCCGGCATATCAGTTTCAGCCGACAATTTAAGATAAATAAATACTTGCTCTTCCATTCTGAAGCTGACAGACTCAATATCCGACACCGCTGCGCTAAACAGTCTTTAAGCGACATACGAAAGGATTAACCTCTGGCTGACCTCCATGCGGCATTGTCTATTCTCTGCACTAAAGTGGCCTTACCACCTGTTCTCCAATGCTGCTCTATCTCAGTGGGAAGTTACATGCGAAAGCTTAATATCAAAACAACATGGACCACGTGTGCTCGATTGCCTCATGCCCTTGTCGGGCCTCCTTCAGAAGTATGCCGACTGGCGCTGGGAGCAAGAGCATTAGGATGCCTCTGACAGCATCAAGCCTAGTCTCCAAGAGGCTCCTGTGCTGGCCCTGCCGGACGAGACGAAGCCGCTCAGCGTCGTCTGCGATGCCTCCGACTATGCCATCGGTTGTACATTGCTGCAGGTCGACACGGCTGGACACGAACGAGCCATCTCGTTCCAGTCCAGACAGATCAAAGCCGCCGAACGGGACTACCCTGTCCACGACAGGGAACTCCTGACAATGAAGTATGCCCTTGTGAAGTTTCGGGCTCATCTTCTGGGCTCACGGGTCTTTGTGATCTACACAGACCAAGCACCCTTGAGGACGGCGACAAGTCCGCCTCACCGCTCCCATCGGATGGTGAGGTGGATGTCCTCGTTAACGGAGTACAACTTCCGGGCTGAGCACAAGCCGGGCAAGCCCAACGTGCTTGCAGAGGCCCTCTCTCGGCGTCCAGACTACGAGTTGGCCCACATCACAGGGTGACAACGGATCTATATGATCGGACACGCATTACGTATCGGGATGATAAGGCTGTCGCGCCTATCGTCAAGTCCCTTGCAGCAGGAACGAGCGCGAAGTCTGACTGGCTTTCGTCGCGACAGCGTTCCCGGTTCCACCGATATGAGCTCAACGATGGTCTCCTCTATTACCGGATGGAGCCCAATGAACCTCTAAGGATGGTCGTACCCAACGATGAGGATCTGAAGTTCGACATCCTCGCGGAGGCGCATGATGCACCCTCCAGTGGCCACTTGGGTCACGAGAAGACCTTTCTGTCGGTCTCCCAGGCCTTCCGGTGGACCCACATGTACAAGTGGGCTGCACGGTACGTGAAGATATGCGAAACATGTCAGCGGGCTTATCCCGCAGGACACGCTTCGGCCCCGTTACAGATCCTGCCCGTTCCGACTGACTGTTGGAAGTCGATGCGTCTTGACTTCACCTTTGGGTTCCCACCGACGGACACGGCAACACAGGGATTTTGGTGTTCGTGTATTGGCTGAGCAAGATGGTACATATTGGTCCAGTACCCGTTACCGTCACAGGCGAACAGACCGCGAGGTTGTTCGTCGATTGCGGCTCCGCTATCACGGTCCCCCGGAGAAGATTGTCTCGGACCGAGACCCGCGGTTCACGGTTGCTCTCTGGTAAACGCTGTTCCCTTTACTCGGAACTCGTCTGCAGATTGCCACTGCGGGTCATCCGCAGACGAACGGCCAGACTGAGAACGTCAATCGAGTGCTCGAGGACACTCTGCGCAGTGTGCACGGGGGTCCAACGTACGTGGTCGACACAGCTTCCAGTTGATGAGTTTGCGCTCAACAAGGCCGTCCACGCGTCCACGGGGATCACACCGCGCTACCTAAATTACTTCCGTCACCCCAGGGTGCCTCTCACGCTTCGAGGAGACACTGGAACCTCTATTTTAAGTGAGGGAGGGGAGGGGGGGGGGCTCGGAAAGCTCTTTCCTCCCAGGGCTCAGATGTGAGACCGGTTTCACTGCGGAAACAAGTGAAATCCTTTGTGGATACCAAGCTGAGCGTGATCAGCAGGGTCTGCGATGCCAGCGGTTCAGGACAGACAGAAGGCGTACTCTGACAAACATGGAAGAGAAAATTAAGTGTTTTTAAGGTGGGTGAATTAGTGTTATTAGACACGAGATATCTGCCGTTAGACACTGTAAGCTCTGTCGGCAGCAACAGGCTGAAACACCTCTTCATTGGACCGTTCGCAGTCCTGGCCAGGTAAGGTGCGTCATACACCATCGACCTGCCGAAGTCAATGACGACGCATCCGACGTTCTACGCTGGACGTCTTAAGCGGTACTATGATCCACAGGGAGTTGCTGACTCGCAGACCCACATTGGCCCGACTCCTCGAAGCGAGGCCCGACCACAGACGTCGACGAGTTCGCCGGAGCAGGCACCCAAGCGTAACAGCAGAGCCCCAACACGTCGGATCATGCGGAAGGTCTCGTCAAGATAGGACGAAGAGGCCCGTCGGTCAACCCGCAGATGCAGGCTCGAGACCTCCCGCTCTAACGGGTCCAGGCGACCCGCAAGACGAGCGAGCACGCCCTGATTCCCAGCCTGGACGGCAGCATCACCACCAGTCCCAAGGGGCCAAGTGCAATTTCAAGCACGAGGACGCGTTGACGGAGGGGCCAGCCTCAGGACCCTGCGTCGGACCCGCAGGAGAAGCACTCGGACGAAAGTAGCGTTCCGGAGGCGCCTGGTACTCGTAATCGTACGAGTACATTTCCACCTCTGTTTGACCGCAACGGAGAAGTCCACTACCACGTGGAGCGTATTCTCCAGGAGAAACGGCGTCGCGGTACGCGATAGCTTTTCGTGAGGTGGAGGGTTAATGCCCACTCCAAGAACTCCTGGGAGCCGACTGAGCGGCTCCTGGTAGACTACCCAAACGCTGTCGCAATTTGGGAACAGAAGCGGCGGCAGCTTCGTAAGTAGTCCGGGGTTTCTTGCCCGAACGGGGTACGGACGCTGACGACACTCCGCACCCGCGCTCATCGTGAGCGCTAAAAGCCGCGCGCTTCAGAATGTCCCTTGGCAGCATGCGCTTGCTGACCAAGTGGGCGAGCCGAACGCGAAGATCACGCTAGTCCAGGATTCGTGACAGCAGCTGATCTTCATGGAGTTCCCGTAACTCCGAGGGTGCGTACTTGAGAGACTCAGCCCACGCCCAGAACATGTCCTCACACGAGTTCCAGCTGGGACAGCTCTCGGGAAGAACCCAGGGGTAACCCTAGAGAGGGTAGAAACCACCCCCGGCTCTGGGGCTTCTTACAACAAGCGGAGAAGTCCTTCAGAGGGATTCAGTGCGGCGCGAGAAGCACGCAACGGGCCGCCTCCAGGTTGTCGACGAACAGCTGCTCCTTCTGGACCAGGGCCCATTCGTAAACGCCCTTAGCAGTGTGACCACCGACAAGGCCACGAGGAACGACGAGGATCTCCAGAAAGAGGTCAGTCCCAGACCTCTCTTCGGGAGGTCAATAGCCTCTTAAGTTGATGGCGGCTCCCTGGTTGACGGGTGCCACCACCGAACCCCCCCCCCCCCCCCCCCCCCACCCCCACCCGCATCCGCGGGGCAGCTTGGAAGTCACTCTGCTGCTGGTCGAGGTCGTTCGTGATCTCCCGGGACTCATGGATAGCACCCTACGCCTCCTTTTCCTCTTCATCCGAGGAACCGAAGAGGTTTCGATAGGAGTACCCAGTCCTCTTCTCCTCGCGGAGTGGAGACTTCGAAGCCTTGCGCTTCTTAGAAGGCTTTGCGTCTTTGGCTATGGCGGCCATAGCACGCGCAAGACCCTCGGCGAGCGAGAGATCTTTGAGAGGTTTCTCCTCCTCGTCGTCGCCAGCTTTGGGAGAACCCTTAGCCATGGCGGCAGGACTCCCAGAGCGCACATACGTCCTGGGACTGTGATCACTGTGACCACTAGCGAGCGAGTGAACGCTGTCGTCGTCGTGCTCCCTGGGCACTGGAGTGTGCCCTCCCACAGAGCGGACAGGAGCATCTTGAGTGCTTCCGGACTGGGCCTCGTCCTTACTACCCGAATTGAACTCACGTTCAGCGAACCGCGGGTTTGGGCGGTTGTCTGGAGAGATCGAAGGTGACGGACTGCGGCGCTTGCTTGCACGCTTGCTCGCAGCCGCGCCACCAGATCAGCCGATCGCATTCGATGCTACCTTAGTAGCCTCCTGGAGTGCAGAGTCTTTGCCGCGAGGCTTCGTGCTCTTGGTTTGCGCCTTTCCGGCAGCAGACTTGGAGTGAGTTTTCGCACCGCTCTTCGCAGTGCCACGGGGCATGCCAAAGGTCGATGTGGAGACCGAGAAGAAGAGCATTTTAGTGCTGCTCGAGGCTATAACTGTGAAGCGAGCCTCCGCCGCGTTCCCGCAGCCAAGTCGATGTCTTTTGACTTTGAGAATGAGAGTTTGTGACGTACACTTCCTCACTCTGATTGGTCGGTACGCCAAACCTAAGTGGGGGAGGATGTAACGGGTACGTAACCCCAAGTGTACACCTAGTTACATGAAGTGTGACACGTCACACTTCGGGATATCTGGTACATGGTACCAGGGTCGTCCAAGGCCAACCATTGGCTGATGACATAGCTTTTCTATAGGTGACTTATAGTTTGTATTTTTAACTCAGGCTTAGCCTACCTATATATTCATTTAGTTTACAACTTACCTTAAACTGTTTTCTTCGCTCCCTTCTACAGGGGCCTGTCAACTACTGTTCGCTGAGAGTTTGTATAGTCTCGGAAGCCAACTTCCTCTAGCACAAGGTGCTGTATGGCCGACCCCGTCACAGGAAGCAAGCTGCAGTGGGGCTGCCGTAGCTTTAGCGTCAGATGAAGACGTTCGACTCAAAGAGTCACAAATACTAAGTTCCTTATCCAAAGGACACTTTCAGTCCAAGACCAGGGCTCGAAGTTAATACCTTAACTTTTATGCTTCAGAACCAGAAGTGTTTTATTTACTATTATTGCGGCCAAGCCGCCTAGGGGTACATGTATCTGTTTAACTATCTAGCATAGTTAAACCTTATCAAATGCATAACGTGTGGCTTTCAGCCAACGTACTGAGAGACCTTGTTAGCTCTCCAACTTATGTACTGAGAGTTTGTTAACTCTCCGGGTACCTCGTACCCCTGTGTGCTCCACACCATGTAACCCCGTTACACAAGCCCTCAGCTTAGCACTTAAATATACCAATAACAAAATGCATTATTAAAATAGCAAATAGTATTAAAACGATGCCGGCTTCGGATAGTGGATAGTCTTGTGCAAATCTCCAGCCGGCCGCCGCCGCTACGTGGCGGAGTGGCATGGTTGGTTGGGGATGACGTGGCCGCAAATTTAAGTGCCTCTTGGTGTTGCGTGCTTTGTGAGCGTCGTTCACCCCAGTACGTCGTGGCTTCGTGTACTTAGCCACTTACCATTCCGTAGTATCATGTGGACCTGTATAATATCGTGGTCTAGTACGCTTCCGTTGTCTCGTACTACAGGTTGGATGTCGTGTTTTTCAATGACCCGTGCTCTTCCGTGCGCTTGCTGGCTTCTTAGCTCCCTGCTCACCCGTGGCCATGCTGCTTAGTAGTTATGTGCCCATTCTTTTGGGTTCATGCTCTTTAGTACGGCCTATTTCGTGGCTGCTAACTATTCCCTGTTCATAAACGTTTACGTGGGCTGCACCGGTTTCATAAAACATAGTCATCCGTGGCCGTTGGCCTCCCATAGCCAAAGGGTGCTATTCCTTGGTTTAGTGCCTTCACGCAGTTGTGTTGTTCCGTCACCCGTGTATCGTGCTCTCCTGGTGAGGTTCCATCGACCGCGTTATCACGCTATCGTACAACCCCGGTGTGGTAATGATGCCTAAGGTATTGTGCTCGCGCAGTGCATCTACGTTGCCCGTGTTATTGTGTTCTACAATGGCATCGTGTTCCACGGCGAGTAATCGTGGTCACCCGAAGCGTCCCCCCGTGATTTTTTGTGGCTGGTCCGCCGTACGTGCAATCCTGTTCTAATGTAATATTTTCCTCCGTGGCTGGGTAAGCTCAGGTCCTACACTGGTATCGTGTTCCGTGGCTCGGTGATCTCCCGCCTATAGCTCCCGTGGCTGCTTGGGTTTCTATGGTTTAGTGGTTGGGCCACCGTCCATGCTAGTGTGTTCTCCATAGTCTCGTGGATGGTCTGCTGTCTGTGCAATCAAGTTCTAAAGTAGTATCGTCCTCCGTGGCTTGATGGGTGGGTGGGTGGGCTCAGGTTCTACACTGATGTTGTTCTCCGCGGCTCGGAGATTTCTCGTCTATAGATCCGTGACTACGTTCTCCCATGTTTAGTGGCACAGTCAATGCTATCGTGCTATCTTGTGGTGTAGCGGTTGGTTTGTCATCCGTGCAATCGTTAGCTACCGTAGTATCGTGCTCCGGGACTTGGTGGGCTCCGGTGCTATCTAATATCGTGCTCCAACGCTCGGTGATCTTCTGTTGATGGTCTCCCGCATCATGTTTGGTTCGTCGACCGTGCTTCGTGCTCTACCGTGGTGTTATTGAAGAATTGGTTTTGTGCACTCTCACCGATACGTGTGTTACTGTGGCTTCGAGCGTGCGTGCTCTTCCGTGGTTCGTCCTTTTCAGAATAACTCGTAACTTTCGCCGTTTTCGTGCCCAGCCGTGCTTCCGCTTCCGTTTCAGCGTATACATAACCCAATTTAATTTCCTTCCGTGTTTTCTGCTCTTACCTGGTTTCGTATTCTTCAGTGACCCCGCGTCGATGTGATCACCCAGTGCGTGTGATGTACGCTACGCAGCGTGTTGGAAAGTGTGCAAATTATTTTAGATTCAAACACTACGTGCGCGAATACGAACCAATTATTATAGCTAAAGGAAGACGTTCTCTCTTTCGCGACAGCGAAATGATGCGTGTTGGTGAAGGGAACCCACCATAGTCACATTTCAGTAATTAATATTAATAAAAAATGTATATTTATCTAACGCTGATTTAATAAATTACGTGTACTAATACTACATATATTGTAATCAAAAATACGAAAGATATAAGAATAGTACAATTCAAGACAACCTTGTAAGTAAAATTATTATAAAAGTACAACGAAGCTTAAAACATTATATTTGCTAGTAATAAGTACTAAAATACCTCTTTAAGACAAAATGTGCGTCACCAGGTCCTACATTTTTTTAACCAGCTCATAAAACATAAAATTCTTGTGTACACGTCGGCGAAGCCTACCAATACGAGCTCACCCGCACACAGGCAGCGACCTTTGCGTGAAGCAGCGCTCCGCGGTTAAAAATGGGGGCAAAATAAATTTGAACGGTGCTTTTAAGTACAATATGTAGACCACCTATAGTGAGTGTACCACATAAGTAAAATTTTAGCCAATGGAGACCGCCTTCGCTGCTCTCGGCAGCCAGCAGAACGCGCGAATTAGCGTGAGTATTATTCACCCTAGCCGTGGACGGACGGACTGACAGACAGACAACACACTCCACTAAAGGGATTAACTAGTCGGCGCCGCTACGCGGTGGAGGTGGCAGGTTTTAGTCTCACGGGAAATGGTCCCTTAACGGACTCATTATCCTATATTAACAGTATGGGAGATGTAGCTCCGTTTTCAGAACGACATGATGAGTCTTTTAAATAGGGGCTAGCCATAGTTAAGCTACAGGATGAGTTTTTCAGCGATGATGAGTGTTTTAGATTTGATTCAAGTATCGGTGAGCTACAAAATCGAAAGACAAGTTTTTGAAAAGACAGCGAAAAAAATGATCGCTGTGGCGGGGCTAGTAAACTCTTAAATAAGCGCCAAACGCGAAGCATAGTGAACTCAAATAAATTTAGCCCTACAGAGCCCTAACATTATCCAACCAATCAGAATACAATAGTGACCTGACTAGCGAATATTGACGGGCGTATTAGCCAATGAGCGATCAGCTAAACGTATCTCAGCAACTACTGCGATTGGTCAGCTCAAAAAAAGAAATTTATATGTGTTTTTGTATGAGGAATTGAGCCATATGTTAAATGTGTGACAAAGACGAGCCAAACATCTGTTTTTTATATGGAAGCCGTTTTAGCAGCAACAGGACTGAAAACTTGGGAGAGTACGTAAATTTAAATGGGGAATCGAACCATATGTTGGATGTGTGACAAAGACGAGCCAAACATCTGTTTTTTATACGGAAGCCGTTAGAGAAGCTACAGGTCTGAAAACTTGGGAGAATACGTAAGTTTGTATGGGGAATCGAACCATATGTTGGACGTGTGACAAAAATAGGCCGTTCACCTAAAATCTGATTTTGATCTATATCGGTAATACTTCTAGCGATACAAGACTAGAAATTTGGGTGAATAAGTAATTTTATACGGGAAATCGAGCCATATGGTATACATGCTCTATAGACGAGCCAGAGAGGCAAGATTGTTCAGCAACACGGTTTTTGCGCCGACAGAACTAAAAACAAGAAACAACATTTTTGAATACGGTGAAATCAAATATATGCTGGGTATGTGTTAAAGACGGCCCATTTTGATGATACATGAGATTTGTGGTTTTTGAAGCGCCAGAGCTGGAATGTTGGGGAAATGTATATTTAAGTACGGGGTATTAAATCATATGCTAATTATGTGTTAGAGACGGTCCATTTAACTGATTTGGGAATGGGCTTGGTATATCCAGCCACAGGGCCGAAAACATGGAATACTATGGATTTTGGCATGCTTAGTCTCGTCATAAATGTTATACGTGTTATAGACTTGTTCAAAGTAGCACCATCTATACTACTAAGTATGCGTAAAGTCATACTATTCGATTAGTAGGTAAGAGCTACTGTTTTGAATGGAAAACCGATCTTTTACCGCAAAATAACCGTTTTGACGTGGTTTTTAACGCTGCACGTGTACTTGTTCGTGCTACACATTGCTCTACAGCTTGAAATACTTGTGTTAGGTATGGGGCCTTAAAATGTCGATACCATATTCAAACAACTACTAGTATACAAGTCGATACACAAGATGGAATGGGGTAAAATCATTGAATTGAGGGAAATTGTGATTGTATTGAAGTTTGTCTACTGTAGTGCATAGACGTAGACTTGTTCAAAGTAGTATCGTCTATACTACTAAGTATGCGGAAAGTCATACTATTCGATTAGTAAGTAAGAGCTACTGTTTTGAACGGAAAACCGATCTTTTACCGCAAAATCACCGTTTTGACGTGGTTTTTAACGCTGCACGTGTACTTGTTCGTGCTACACATTGCTCTACACCTTGAAAAACTTGTGTTGGGTATTGCACTATATGATGCCGAAACCACATTCGAACTACCGCTAGTATACAAGTCGATACACATAATGAAATTAGGTAAAATCATTGAATTGAGGGAAATTGTGATTGTATTGAAGTTTGTATACGTAGTGCATAGACGTAGACTTGTTCAAAGTAGTATCGTCTATACTACTAAGTATGCGGAAAGTCATACTATTCGATTAGTAAGTAAGAGCTACTGTTTTGAACGGAAAACCGATCTTTTACCGCAAAATCACCGTTTTGACGTGGTTTTTAACGCTGCACGTGTACTTGTTCGTGCTACACATTGCTCTACACCTTGAAAAACTTGTGTTGGGTATTGCACTATATGATGCCGAAACCACATTCGAACTACCGCTAGTATACAAGTCGATACACATAATGAAATTAGGTAAAATCATTGAATTGAGGGAAATTGTGATTGTATTGAAGTTTGTATACGTAGTGCATAGACGTAGACTTGTTCAAAGTAGTATCGTCTATACTACTAAGTATGCGGAAAGTCATACTATTCGATTAGTAAGTAAGAGCTACTGTTTTGAACGGAAAACCGATCTTTTACCGCAAAATCACCGTTTTGACGTGGTTTTTAACGCTGCACGTGTACTTGTTCGTGCTACACATTGCTCTACACCTTGAAAAACTTGTGTTGGGTATTGCACTATATGATGCCGAAACCACATTCGAACTACCGCTAGTATACAAGTCGATACACATAATGAAATTAGGTAAAATCATTGAATTGAGGGAAATTGTGATTGTATTGAAGTTTGTATACGTAGTGCATAGACGTAGACTTGTTCAAAGTAGTATCGTCTATACTACTAAGTATGCGGAAAGTCATACTATTCGATTAGTAAGTAAGAGCTACTGTTTTGAACGGAAAACCGATCTTTTACCGCAAAATAACCGTTTTGACGTGGTTTTTAACGCTGCACGTGTACTTGTTCGTGCTACACATTGCTCTACACCTTGAAAAACTTGTGTTGGGTATTGCACTATATGATGCCGAAACCACATTCGAACTACCGCTAGTATACAAGTCGATACACATAATGAAATTAGGTAAAATCATTGAATTGAGGGAAATTGTGATTGTATTGAAGTTTGTATACGTAGTGCATAGACGTAGACTTGTTCAAAGTAGTATCGTCTATACTACTAAGTATGCGGAAAGTCATACTATTCGATTAGTAAGTAAGAGCTACTGTTTTGAACGGAAAACCGATCTTTTACCGCAAAATCACCGTTTTGACGTGGTTTTTAACGCTGCACGTGTACTTGTTCGTGCTACACATTGCTCTACACCTTGAAAAACTTGTGTTGGGTATTGCACTATATGATGCCGAAACCACATTCGAACTACCGCTAGTATACAAGTCGATACACATAATGAAATTAGGTAAAATCATTGAATTGAGGGAAATTGTGATTGTATTGAAGTTTGTATACGTAGTGCATAGACGTAGACTTGTTCAAAGTAGTATCGTCTATACTACTAAGTATGCGGAAAGTCATACTATTCGATTAGTAAGTAAGAGCTACTGTTTTGAATGGAAAACCGATCTTTTACCGCAAAATCACCGTTTTGACGTGGTTTTTAACGCTGCACGTGTACTTGTTCGTGCTACACATTGCTCTACACCTTGAAAAACTTGTGTTGGGTATTGCACTATATGATGCCGAAACCACATTCGAACTACCGCTAGTATACAAGTCGATACACATAATGAAATTAGGTAAAATCATTGAATTGAGGGAAATTGTGATTGTATTGAAGTTTGTATACGTAGTGCATAGACGTAGACTTGTTCAAAGTAGTATCGTCTATACTACTAAGTATGCGGAAAGTCATACTATTCGATTAGTAAGTAAGAGCTACTGTTTTGAACGGAAAACCGATCTTTTACCGCAAAATCACCGTTTTGACGTGGTTTTTAACGCTGCACGTGTACTTGTTCGTGCTACACATTGCTCTACACCTTGAAAAACTTGTGTTGGGTATTGCACTATATGATGCCGAAACCACATTCGAACTACCGCTAGTATACAAGTCGATACACATAATGAAATTAGGTAAAATCATTGAATTGAGGGAAATTGTGATTGTATTGAAGTTTGTATACGTAGTGCATAGACGTAGACTTGTTCAAAGTAGTATCGTCTATACTACTAAGTATGCGGAAAGTCATACTATTCGATTAGTAAGTAAGAGCTACTGTTTTGAACGGAAAACCGATCTTTTACCGCAAAATCACCGTTTTGACGTGGTTTTTAACGCTGCACGTGTACTTGTTCGTGCTACACATTGCTCTACACCTTGAAAAACTTGTGTTGGGTATTGCACTATATGATGCCGAAACCACATTCAAACTACCGCTAGTATACAAGTCGATACACATAATGAAATTAGGTAAAATCATTGAATTGAGGGAAATTGTGATTGTATTGAAGTTTGTATACGTAGTGCATAGACGTAGACTTGTTCAAAGTAGTATCGTCTATACTACTAAGTATGCGGAAAGTCATACTATTCGATTAGTAAGTAAGAGCTACTGTTTTGAACGGAAAACCGATCTTTTACCGCAAAATAACCGTTTTGACGTGGTTTTTAACGCTGCACGTGTACTTGTTCGTGCTACACATTGCTCTACACCTTGAAAAACTTGTGTTGGGTATTGCACTATATGATGCCGAAACCACATTCGAACTACCGCTAGTATACAAGTCGATACACATAATGAAATTAGGTAAAATCATTGAATTGAGGGAAATTGTGATTGTATTGAAGTTTGTATACGTAGTGCATAGACGTAGACTTGTTCAAAGTAGTATCGTCTATACTACTAAGTATGCGGAAAGTCATACTATTCGATTAGTAAGTAAGAGCTACTGTTTTGAACTGGAAAACCGATCTTTTACCGCAAAATCACCGTTTTGACGTGGTTTTTAACGCTGCACGTGTACTTGTTCGTGCTACACATTGCTCTACACCTTGAAAAACTTGTGTTGGGTATTGCACTATATGATGCCGAAACCACATTCGAACTACCGCTAGTATACAAGTCGATACACATAATGAAATTAGGTAAAATCATTGAATTGAGGGAAATTGTGATTGTATTGAAGTTTGTATACGTAGTGCATAGACGTAGACTTGTTCAAAGTAGTATCGTCTATACTACTAAGTATGCGGAAAGTCATACTATTCGATTAGTAAGTAAGAGCTACTGTTTTGAACGGAAAACCGATCTTTTACCGCAAAATCACCGTTTTGACGTGGTTTTTAACGCTGCACGTGTACTTGTTCGTGCTACACATTGCTCTACACCTTGAAAAACTTGTGTTGGGTATTGCACTATATGATGCCGAAACCACATTCGAACTACCGCTAGTATACAAGTCGATACACATAATGAAATTAGGTAAAATCATTGAATTGAGGGAAATTGTGATTGTATTGAAGTTTGTATACGTAGTGCATAGACGTAGACTTGTTCAAAGTAGTATCGTCTATACTACTAAGTATGCGGAAAGTCATACTATTCGATTAGTAAGTAAGAGCTACTGTTTTGAACGGAAAACCGATCTTTTACCGCAAAATCACCGTTTTGACGTGGTTTTTAACGCTGCACGTGTACTTGTTCGTGCTACACATTGCTCTACACCTTGAAAAACTTGTGTTGGGTATTGCACTATATGATGCCGAAACCACATTCGAACTACCGCTAGTATACAAGTCGATACACATAATGAAATTAGGTAAAATCATTGAATTGAGGGAAATTGTGATTGTATTGAAGTTTGTATACGTAGTGCATAGACGTAGACTTGTTCAAAGTAGTATCGTCTATACTACTAAGTATGCGGAAAGTCATACTATTCGATTAGTAAGTAAGAGCTACTGTTTTGAACGGAAAACCGATCTTTTACCGCAAAATCACCGTTTTGACGTGGTTTTTAACGCTGCACGTGTACTTGTTCGTGCTACACATTGCTCTACACCTTGAAAAACTTGTGTTGGGTATTGCACTATATGATGCCGAAACCACATTCGAACTACCGCTAGTATACAAGTCGATACACATAATGAAATTAGGTAAAATCATTGAATTGAGGGAAATTGTGATTGTATTGAAGTTTGTATACGTAGTGCATAGACGTAGACTTGTTCAAAGTAGTATCGTCTATACTACTAAGTATGCGGAAAGTCATACTATTCGATTAGTAAGTAAGAGCTACTGTTTTGAATGGAAAACCGATCTTTTACCGCAAAATCACCGTTTTGACGTGGTTTTTAACGCTGCACGTGTACTTGTTCGTGCTACACATTGCTCTACACCTTGAAAAACTTGTGTTGGGTATTGCACTATATGATGCCGAAACCACATTCGAACTACCGCTAGTATACAAGTCGATACACATAATGAAATTAGGTAAAATCATTGAATTGAGGGAAATTGTGATTGTATTGAAGTTTGTATACGTAGTGCATAGACGTAGACTTGTTCAAAGTAGTATCGTCTATACTACTAAGTATGCGGAAAGTCATACTATTCGATTAGTAAGTAAGAGCTACTGTTTTGAACTGGAAAACCGATCTTTTACCGCAAAATAACCGTTTTGACGTGGTTTTTAACGCTGCACGTGTACTTGTTCGTGCTACACATTGCTCTACACCTTGAAAAACTTGTGTTGGGTATTGCACTATATGATGCCGAAACCACATTCGAACTACCGCTAGTATACAAGTCGATACACATAATGAAATTAGGTAAAATCATTGAATTGAGGGAAATTGTGATTGTATTGAAGTTTGTATACGTAGTGCATAGACGTAGACTTGTTCAAAGTAGTATCGTCTATACTACTAAGTATGCGGAAAGTCATACTATTCGATTAGTAAGTAAGAGCTACTGTTTTGAACGGAAAACCGATCTTTTACCGCAAAATAACCGTTTTGACGTGGTTTTTAACGCTGCACGTGTACTTGTTCGTGCTACACATTGCTCTACACCTTGAAAAACTTGTGTTGGGTATTGCACTATATGATGCCGAAACCACATTCGAACTACCGCTAGTATACAAGTCGATACACATAATGAAATTAGGTAAAATCATTGAATTGAGGGAAATTGTGATTGTATTGAAGTTTGTATACGTAGTGCATAGACGTAGACTTGTTCAAAGTAGTATCGTCTATACTACTAAGTATGCGGAAAGTCATACTATTCGATTAGTAAGTAAGAGCTACTGTTTTGAACGGAAAACCGATCTTTTACCGCAAAATCACCGTTTTGACGTGGTTTTTAACGCTGCACGTGTACTTGTTCGTGCTACACATTGCTCTACACCTTGAAAAACTTGTGTTGGGTATTGCACTATATGATGCCGAAACCACATTCGAACTACCGCTAGTATACAAGTCGATACACATAATGAAATTAGGTAAAATCATTGAATTGAGGGAAATTGTGATTGTATTGAAGTTTGTATACGTAGTGCATAGACGTAGACTTGTTCAAAGTAGTATCGTCTATACTACTAAGTATGCGGAAAGTCATACTATTCGATTAGTAAGTAAGAGCTACTGTTTTGAATGGAAAACCGATCTTTTACCGCAAAATCACCGTTTTGACGTGGTTTTTAACGCTGCACGTGTACTTGTTCGTGCTACACATTGCTCTACACCTTGAAAAACTTGTGTTGGGTATTGCACTATATGATGCCGAAACCACATTCGAACTACCGCTAGTATACAAGTCGATACACATAATGAAATTAGGTAAAATCATTGAATTGAGGGAAATTGTGATTGTATTGAAGTTTGTATACGTAGTGCATAGACGTAGACTTGTTCAAAGTAGTATCGTCTATACTACTAAGTATGCGGAAAGTCATACTATTCGATTAGTAAGTAAGAGCTACTGTTTTGAACGGAAAACCGATCTTTTACCGCAAAATCACCGTTTTGACGTGGTTTTTAACGCTGCACGTGTACTTGTTCGTGCTACACATTGCTCTACACCTTGAAAAACTTGTGTTGGGTATTGCACTATATGATGCCGAAACCACATTCGAACTACCGCTAGTATACAAGTCGATACACATAATGAAATTAGGTAAAATCATTGAATTGAGGGAAATTGTGATTGTATTGAAGTTTGTATACGTAGTGCATAGACGTAGACTTGTTCAAAGTAGTATCGTCTATACTACTAAGTATGCGGAAAGTCATACTATTCGATTAGTAAGTAAGAGCTACTGTTTTGAACGGAAAACCGATCTTTTACCGCAAAATCACCGTTTTGACGTGGTTTTTAACGCTGCACGTGTACTTGTTCGTGCTACACATTGCTCTACACCTTGAAAAACTTGTGTTGGGTATTGCACTATATGATGCCGAAACCACATTCGAACTACCGCTAGTATACAAGTCGATACACATAATGAAATTAGGTAAAATCATTGAATTGAGGGAAATTGTGATTGTATTGAAGTTTGTATACGTAGTGCATAGACGTAGACTTGTTCAAAGTAGTATCGTCTATACTACTAAGTATGCGGAAAGTCATACTATTCGATTAGTAAGTAAGAGCTACTGTTTTGAACGGAAAACCGATCTTTTACCGCAAAATCACCGTTTTGACGTGGTTTTTAACGCTGCACGTGTACTTGTTCGTGCTACACATTGCTCTACACCTTGAAAAACTTGTGTTGGGTATTGCACTATATGATGCCGAAACCACATTCGAACTACCGCTAGTATACAAGTCGATACACATAATGAAATTAGGTAAAATCATTGAATTGAGGGAAATTGTGATTGTATTGAAGTTTGTATACGTAGTGCATAGACGTAGACTTGTTCAAAGTAGTATCGTCTATACTACTAAGTATGCGGAAAGTCATACTATTCGATTAGTAAGTAAGAGCTACTGTTTTGAACGGAAAACCGATCTTTTACCGCAAAATCACCGTTTTGACGTGGTTTTTAACGCTGCACGTGTACTTGTTCGTGCTACACATTGCTCTACACCTTGAAAAACTTGTGTTGGGTATTGCACTATATGATGCCGAAACCACATTCGAACTACCGCTAGTATACAAGTCGATACACATAATGAAATTAGGTAAAATCATTGAATTGAGGGAAATTGTGATTGTATTGAAGTTTGTATACGTAGTGCATAGACGTAGACTTGTTCAAAGTAGTATCGTCTATACTACTAAGTATGCGGAAAGTCATACTATTCGATTAGTAAGTAAGAGCTACTGTTTTGAACGGAAAACCGATCTTTTACCGCAAAATCACCGTTTTGACGTGGTTTTTAACGCTGCACGTGTACTTGTTCGTGCTACACATTGCTCTACACCTTGAAAAACTTGTGTTGGGTATTGCACTATATGATGCCGAAACCACATTCGAACTACCGCTAGTATACAAGTCGATACACATAATGAAATTAGGTAAAATCATTGAATTGAGGGAAATTGTGATTGTATTGAAGTTTGTATACGTAGTGCATAGACGTAGACTTGTTCAAAGTAGTATCGTCTATACTACTAAGTATGCGGAAAGTCATACTATTCGATTAGTAAGTAAGAGCTACTGTTTTGAACGGAAAACCGATCTTTTACCGCAAAATCACCGTTTTGACGTGGTTTTTAACGCTGCACGTGTACTTGTTCGTGCTACACATTGCTCTACACCTTGAAAAACTTGTGTTGGGTATTGCACTATATGATGCCGAAACCACATTCGAACTACCGCTAGTATACAAGTCGATACACATAATGAAATTAGGTAAAATCATTGAATTGAGGGAAATTGTGATTGTATTGAAGTTTGTATACGTAGTGCATAGACGTAGACTTGTTCAAAGTAGTATCGTCTATACTACTAAGTATGCGGAAAGTCATACTATTCGATTAGTAAGTAAGAGCTACTGTTTTGAACGGAAAACCGATCTTTTACCGCAAAATCACCGTTTTGACGTGGTTTTTAACGCTGCACGTGTACTTGTTCGTGCTACACATTGCTCTACACCTTGAAAAACTTGTGTTGGGTATTGCACTATATGATGCCGAAACCACATTCGAACTACCGCTAGTATACAAGTCGATACACATAATGAAATTAGGTAAAATCATTGAATTGAGGGAAATTGTGATTGTATTGAAGTTTGTATACGTAGTGCATAGACGTAGACTTGTTCAAAGTAGTATCGTCTATACTACTAAGTATGCGGAAAGTCATACTATTCGATTAGTAAGTAAGAGCTACTGTTTTGAACGGAAAACCGATCTTTTACCGCAAAATCACCGTTTTGACGTGGTTTTTAACGCTGCACGTGTACTTGTTCGTGCTACACATTGCTCTACACCTTGAAAAACTTGTGTTGGGTATTGCACTATATGATGCCGAAACCACATTCGAACTACCGCTAGTATACAAGTCGATACACATAATGAAATTAGGTAAAATCATTGAATTGAGGGAAATTGTGATTGTATTGAAGTTTGTATACGTAGTGCATAGACGTAGACTTGTTCAAAGTAGTATCGTCTATACTACTAAGTATGCGGAAAGTCATACTATTCGATTAGTAAGTAAGAGCTACTGTTTTGAACTGGAAAACCGATCTTTTACCGCAAAATCACCGTTTTGACGTGGTTTTTAACGCTGCACGTGTACTTGTTCGTGCTACACATTGCTCTACACCTTGAAAAACTTGTGTTGGGTATTGCACTATATGATGCCGAAACCACATTCGAACTACCGCTAGTATACAAGTCGATACACATAATGAAATTAGGTAAAATCATTGAATTGAGGGAAATTGTGATTGTATTGAAGTTTGTATACGTAGTGCATAGACGTAGACTTGTTCAAAGTAGTATCGTCTATACTACTAAGTATGCGGAAAGTCATACTATTCGATTAGTAAGTAAGAGCTACTGTTTTGAACGGAAAACCGATCTTTTACCGCAAAATAACCGTTTTGACGTGGTTTTTAACGCTGCACGTGTACTTGTTCGTGCTACACATTGCTCTACACCTTGAAAAACTTGTGTTGGGTATTGCACTATATGATGCCGAAACCACATTCGAACTACCGCTAGTATACAAGTCGATACACATAATGAAATTAGGTAAAATCATTGAATTGAGGGAAATTGTGATTGTATTGAAGTTTGTATACGTAGTGCATAGACGTAGACTTGTTCAAAGTAGTATCGTCTATACTACTAAGTATGCGGAAAGTCATACTATTCGATTAGTAAGTAAGAGCTACTGTTTTGAACGGAAAACCGATCTTTTACCGCAAAATCACCGTTTTGACGTGGTTTTTAACGCTGCACGTGTACTTGTTCGTGCTACACATTGCTCTACACCTTGAAAAACTTGTGTTGGGTATTGCACTATATGATGCCGAAACCACATTCGAACTACCGCTAGTATACAAGTCGATACACATAATGAAATTAGGTAAAATCATTGAATTGAGGGAAATTGTGATTGTATTGAAGTTTGTATACGTAGTGCATAGACGTAGACTTGTTCAAAGTAGTATCGTCTATACTACTAAGTATGCGGAAAGTCATACTATTCGATTAGTAAGTAAGAGCTACTGTTTTGAATGGAAAACCGATCTTTTACCGCAAAATCACCGTTTTGACGTGGTTTTTAACGCTGCACGTGTACTTGTTCGTGCTACACATTGCTCTACACCTTGAAAAACTTGTGTTGGGTATTGCACTATATGATGCCGAAACCACATTCGAACTACCGCTAGTATACAAGTCGATACACATAATGAAATTAGGTAAAATCATTGAATTGAGGGAAATTGTGATTGTATTGAAGTTTGTATACGTAGTGCATAGACGTAGACTTGTTCAAAGTAGTATCGTCTATACTACTAAGTATGCGGAAAGTCATACTATTCGATTAGTAAGTAAGAGCTACTGTTTTGAACGGAAAACCGATCTTTTACCGCAAAATCACCGTTTTGACGTGGTTTTTAACGCTGCACGTGTACTTGTTCGTGCTACACATTGCTCTACACCTTGAAAAACTTGTGTTGGGTATTGCACTATATGATGCCGAAACCACATTCGAACTACCGCTAGTATACAAGTCGATACACATAATGAAATTAGGTAAAATCATTGAATTGAGGGAAATTGTGATTGTATTGAAGTTTGTATACGTAGTGCATAGACGTAGACTTGTTCAAAGTAGTATCGTCTATACTACTAAGTATGCGGAAAGTCATACTATTCGATTAGTAAGTAAGAGCTACTGTTTTGAACGGAAAACCGATCTTTTACCGCAAAATCACCGTTTTGACGTGGTTTTTAACGCTGCACGTGTACTTGTTCGTGCTACACATTGCTCTACACCTTGAAAAACTTGTGTTGGGTATTGCACTATATGATGCCGAAACCACATTCGAACTACCGCTAGTATACAAGTCGATACACATAATGAAATTAGGTAAAATCATTGAATTGAGGGAAATTGTGATTGTATTGAAGTTTGTATACGTAGTGCATAGACGTAGACTTGTTCAAAGTAGTATCGTCTATACTACTAAGTATGCGGAAAGTCATACTATTCGATTAGTAAGTAAGAGCTACTGTTTTGAATGGAAAACCGATCTTTTACCGCAAAATCACCGTTTTGACGTGGTTTTTAACGCTGCACGTGTACTTGTTCGTGCTACACATTGCTCTACACCTTGAAAAACTTGTGTTGGGTATTGCACTATATGATGCCGAAACCACATTCGAACTACCGCTAGTATACAAGTCGATACACATAATGAAATTAGGTAAAATCATTGAATTGAGGGAAATTGTGATTGTATTGAAGTTTGTATACGTAGTGCATAGACGTAGACTTGTTCAAAGTAGTATCGTCTATACTACTAAGTATGCGGAAAGTCATACTATTCGATTAGTAAGTAAGAGCTACTGTTTTGAATGGAAAACCGATCTTTTACCGCAAAATCACCGTTTTGACGTGGTTTTTAACGCTGCACGTGTACTTGTTCGTGCTACACATTGCTCTACACCTTGAAAAACTTGTGTTGGGTATTGCACTATATGATGCCGAAACCACATTCGAACTACCGCTAGTATACAAGTCGATACACATAATGAAATTAGGTAAAATCATTGAATTGAGGGAAATTGTGATTGTATTGAAGTTTGTATACGTAGTGCATAGACGTAGACTTGTTCAAAGTAGTATCGTCTATACTACTAAGTATGCGGAAAGTCATACTATTCGATTAGTAAGTAAGAGCTACTGTTTTGAACGGAAAACCGATCTTTTACCGCAAAATAACCGTTTTGACGTGGTTTTTAACGCTGCACGTGTACTTGTTCGTGCTACACATTGCTCTACACCTTGAAAAACTTGTGTTGGGTATTGCACTATATGATGCCGAAACCACATTCGAACTACCGCTAGTATACAAGTCGATACACATAATGAAATTAGGTAAAATCATTGAATTGAGGGAAATTGTGATTGTATTGAAGTTTGTATACGTAGTGCATAGACGTAGACTTGTTCAAAGTAGTATCGTCTATACTACTAAGTATGCGGAAAGTCATACTATTCGATTAGTAAGTAAGAGCTACTGTTTTGAACGGAAAACCGATCTTTTACCGCAAAATCACCGTTTTGACGTGGTTTTTAACGCTGCACGTGTACTTGTTCGTGCTACACATTGCTCTACACCTTGAAAAACTTGTGTTGGGTATTGCACTATATGATGCCGAAACCACATTCGAACTACCGCTAGTATACAAGTCGATACACATAATGAAATTAGGTAAAATCATTGAATTGAGGGAAATTGTGATTGTATTGAAGTTTGTATACGTAGTGCATAGACGTAGACTTGTTCAAAGTAGTATCGTCTATACTACTAAGTATGCGGAAAGTCATACTATTCGATTAGTAAGTAAGAGCTACTGTTTTGAACGGAAAACCGATCTTTTACCGCAAAATCACCGTTTTGACGTGGTTTTTAACGCTGCACGTGTACTTGTTCGTGCTACACATTGCTCTACACCTTGAAAAACTTGTGTTGGGTATTGCACTATATGATGCCGAAACCACATTCGAACTACCGCTAGTATACAAGTCGATACACATAATGAAATTAGGTAAAATCATTGAATTGAGGGAAATTGTGATTGTATTGAAGTTTGTATACGTAGTGCATAGACGTAGACTTGTTCAAAGTAGTATCGTCTATACTACTAAGTATGCGGAAAGTCATACTATTCGATTAGTAAGTAAGAGCTACTGTTTTGAACGGAAAACCGATCTTTTACCGCAAAATCACCGTTTTGACGTGGTTTTTAACGCTGCACGTGTACTTGTTCGTGCTACAA